>JAINUG010000052.1:1487997-1822997 GCA_029706075.1 Aldrovandia affinis | reverse complement strand
ATGACAGCTGACCAGGTGCACAACAACGGAGACACACAACCCCCCCCCAACAGACGTGCGGGGGAAATAAGACAGACAGAAGAGAGAGAGATAAGGAACAGACAAAAAAAGGGAACAGACCTTGTCAGAAGCTGGTGGAAACTGTTTTCCTCATAGAGTCCCCTCTCTCTCTCTCTCTCTCTCCCTCTCTCTTGCTCTCGCTCTTGCTCTCTCTCGCTCTCACACACACACTCGCTCTCTCTCTCTGTGTGACTCCCTCCCTTTTCTGCCTCTCTCTCTCTGTGGCTCAGCGCGCAGTTCTCAGGAAATGAATGGTGTGGGGGGGGCTCACAGAGAACTGTTGTACTTGCAAATGACTTACCGCGGTCACATGATCCGCTAAATGTAGGGTGGGCCGGTGGGCGGAGGCTCCGCTGGGGAGGGAAGACAATATACTCTAAGCTTTAACAGCGTGCATCGAATTACACGGGGCCCCTCCTGGGGGGGTTTCCGACGGGGGGTCCGCTTGGCCCCGCTCCTCCGAGCCCTCGCCGTGCTGACGGCTTAAATACCCCACCACCACCCCCCCATACCCCTAAAAGAGCGAGTGCAATAGATAGAGACAGCGAGAGAAAGACAGAGAGAGAGAGAGAGAGAGAGAGAGAGAGAGAGAGAGAGAGAGAGAGAGAGAGGAGATGACAGTGGGACACAGGGAAAAGGCAGTCCGTTTCTTCCTTCAAAAGAGAAAAGTCGCACAAAAAAAACAACGCGGGGATGACAAACAAGCCATAAAACGTGCTGTGAAAGGCCCCGTTGAACGGCAGCGCTTTGAGGAAGAAACACCCACAGCCCTTAACAGCGCTGGAGCTCGCACGTTGTCACATATTCCTCTTTTCTTTGCCCCCACAGCTCAGGAGGGGGCGGCTACAGTCTTTGCAGACGGCTGTAACGGAGGACCGGGGGATGGTGTTCAGACGAGCTCCCCCCAGGGAGCCTAATTACTGTAAAGGAAGTGGAGCTCATTTGCATCCCTGATAGACCTTGCGCGCGCGCGTCCGACGCCGATGAAGGAAAGTTGCGGCGGGGGGGGTGGGGCTTTGCGATCGGGGCTGGCAATCAGAAAGTTCCTCTGACGAATTGGATGGCCCGATATTACGATGTACTGCATTGAACCGCGTGAAACCCACCGGCTCCCTGTTTAATATACTCTGTCTCCTCCTACACAGGATTTCTCACTAATAATCACTTTAAACCATTAATTGGTTCTGTGTGGCTCAGTTGGTAGAGCACTGCATTGACAACGCTTAGGTTGTGGGTTCAATTTCCATTGGGACCAGATCTACAGAAAAATGTATGCACTCAGTAGTGTAAGTCGCTTTGGATAAAAGTCTCTGCTAAATGAGAAATATGTTATTTTCGAAACCCCACCCCCCTCCCTTCCAACACATTCCCCAAATAACGATCTGTTCAGTGAGACCAGCAAACCATGGATGTTCAACCATGGCCATGTACATATCTAGCTGTGCGCATTGAAGACACGCGCTAGGAAACAGAATGCTCAGATGTTGATGTACGTGTGACAATGGATCTGCCCAAATGTTTTCATTTTACATCTCATGCTGTGATGCGGGGGAAGGAGGTATAAAACACAATGATAACACTCTTAAGACAGGGACATTAAAATACGAAGAGGTGAAATTGTTGGGCCCGCTTCAGTAATGAGTAACATTTATTTATTTAAAAACAAATTTGTTTCAGATTTTTTCCAGTTTTTCCCCCAATTTAGTGGCCAATTATACCCTCTATTTATTTCGATTTGCCCTGTCCCACGAACTCGCCGCCAAGCTAATTCTCCGAAGGCTGCAAACTCTGCTTTCTTCAAGACGGAATTCTCCCACCCACGTTCTGGAGACGCCCTTACGTGCTTCACGGCGGACCCGAGCCGGCTCACCCTCCCCCTCCTTCTGCGGCGGACAGCCAAACGGCGCCAGGGCCGTTCTGGCACAGTCGGGTTTCAAACCGCGACCGTGATAGGCAGCTCACACTCGTACAGGACCAGCCAAATACGGGTGCATTAGTCCGCTACGCTATCCTCCAGTCCCCCGGTAATGAGTAACATTTTGATTGTGTAAAGCACTTGAATCATTGAGAGAGGTAAGGCCAAAACACCCGCAACAGGCCCCCCCCAAGTCCGGGGACTTCACACACCTCCTGTAACAAACCATATGACTAAAGAGGATCATACCACTTGCACATAACATATGAAATACATTACAAATACGATGGCGCCTTTTATAAGGAGAAAATCTATTTCAAACGTAAACGTAACCCGTGAGCATGTTGCAATTTTCACACTCTGACCAAACACTCTGATTGTTCAGTTCCTCATGAACAATCCCCGGTCGTATTTTCTTAAAAACAATGTACGGCGTGGAGTTCACGTATGGCGGGGGGTTCGTGATTTACGGGGTCAGAGTAACGAGACGGGCGTAATGAAATTTTAAATAAAACGCTTGGGATGTGTCAGACCCCCGCTTCCAAGAAGAGCCTCGCCTTTTCCTTTGAGATGGAGAAGGCGAGGCTGAAATTGGGCTCTTGGGGGTGCTGTGGTGGTCGGGGGGGTGTTGTTCGTGGAAGAACGCCAGGGATCTCAGCGTCTTGCTGGCTGTCCCCAGCGGAGCCAAAGAGCGACCGCAACCATGGGGGACCCTCCCCGTGGTCTTTGTGAATACACATCTCGTCCACGGTGGCCCCCCCAAGCGCATAAGTAGAGGTGGGAGGATGCAGGGGGGGCCCCATGACCTGCATTACTGCAAGCAGGTATCTGCCAAGGAGGGGGGTGTGAACACCCCTAGAACGCGGGGCCTGCAGTTCTCTCTCTCTCTCTGCCATGACTCTTGACCAGGCGAAAATGGAAATTGTGAAAACTTGAAGGAAACAGCGCTGTTTGTTTGCCTTTTAGCCAGCTTGCTGCACACTGAGCAAGTCTCATTACTGTGTATCATCAGCATTTATGGATATTAACACTGTGCATCATCGGCATTTATGGATATTATTGCTGTGTATTATCTGGATTTATGGATATTATCTAGTCATTTAGCAGGTGAGAGGGCCCAGGATCCCAGGACTGGGATCATAGGTCTACAGTAATGCTTGAAAATTTGTGAACCCCTTGTGCAATCATAGAAATCTAGACTTTTTACCACAAAATCCTTATTTAATCAGAACCAGTCTTTTCTTAAATGAAACAAAGGGTCTATATTTACCAATTTCATACATTTTTAGAGGAAATTGTACATATAGTAGAGTAAAAATAGGGACAAAATAATTAGTGAAGGTGCAAAAATAAGTGAACCTCCTGTTGCCGTAGTTAATTAAGTAAATTAAGTAGGTAAGTAGAATCAGGTGGGTAAATAATTGGGTACCAAGTTAACCAATCAAAGGTAAGATCTTTAGGAAAGAGTTTGGGTGGCACTCCCATAAATACAGGTAAGAAACCTATAATGGAACCCACTAAATGGAGAGTGTTTAACATGACAGCGACTCTGCCTTGAAGTGGACGTCCTTCTAAAATATCACCAAGAGCCACAAGAAAAATAATAAATCAAGTAAAAAGCAGCCCTGCGATGGATTGGCGACCTGTCCAGGGTTTATTCCTGCCTCTCGCCCCTATGCATGCTGGGATAGGCTCCAGCCCCCCCGCGACCCAGACCAGGAATAAGCGGCTTAGACAATGAGATGAGAGATGAGAAGTCAAAAGCAACCCAAGAATAACATCCAGAGATCTACAAGCCTCCCCCACTACACTTGATGTCATTGTGCATCCATCAACAATAAGAAGAACACTGAATAGAACTGCCATGCAAGGGTAGCCAGGAAGAAGCATCTTCTGTCTAAAAAGAACCAAGCTGCCCATCTTAAGATTGCCAGAGACCACCTGGACAAACATGAAGGTTTCTGGAAGTCTGTTCTCTGGACGGATGAGTCCAAAATCAACCTTTTTGGTCACAATCGAAATGCCATGTCTAGTGAAAACCCAACACTGTCCACCACCAAAATAACCTTATCCCTATGGTCGAGCATGGTGGTGGGAGTGTCATGATCTGGGGATGCTTTTCTTCCTCTGGGCCTGGACGACTCTGCATCATTAAGGGAACCATGAATTCTGAGGGATATCCGAGAATTCTTGAACAGTACGTCAGGCCATCAGTCCGAGAGCTAAAACTTGGCCAAAAGTGAGTGTTCCAACAAGACAGTGATCCGAAACATTCAAGGAAATACCGAAGAATGGCTCAGGAGAAAGAAGTTTTGTGTTTTGGATTGGCAATTCAAAGTCCTGACTTAAATCCAATCAAGGTGCTGTGGCAGGACCTGAAGTGGGCTGTTCATGCCAGAAAGCCCTCAAACCTCACTGAGTTGGCTGAGTTCTATAAGGAGGAGTGGGCGAAAACCCCTCAAAGAAGATGCCAGAGCATGATCAGTGGCTATAGGAGACATTTTCTTCAAGTCATCGCTGCTAAAGGAAGTGCCACAAGGTATTGATTGAAGGGGTTCACATATTTCTTCACACAAGGATATCTGAGTTTTGTTAAATAAACCAGTTTTGTTAAATAAACAATGGAAATATATCATATTTCTTTATTTGGGATATCGTCATTAAGAATTGAGGTTTAAATAACACCTTTATAGGGTTATTTTTCTATAACATATGAAAATAATGACCACCCACTGTGTAGGGTTACAAACTTTAAAGCATCACTGTATATATGTCTATGCGTGACAATATTGTTAAATCAAGATCAATATGAAAAATAGTGGTTGAATTTACACAATATATGATGCAAAAAAACATTTTTGTTCCTCATCTTAAAAACCTGTTGGCGTGCCATCACAAACGTTATGCAATCTTCATCAATATTTCTCTTGTTAGATCATTATCGGTGCACTACGGTTGTATTTGTGAATATTCGGCTAAAATCAGCAGAGTTATTAGAGCAGGGCCAGAATCACACACAGTGTTGTGGTGGGGAGAGAGACAGCAGAACAGAGAGAGAGAGAGAGGGGGAGAGAGAGAGAGAGAGAGAGAGAGAGAGAGAGAGAGAGAAAGAGAAACAGAGAGAGAGAGAGTATTAGTGCAAATAGTGTATTTGTTGAATTGGCAATAAAATCAAACCTAAAAATTATAAACATGAAAATGAGACCAAACCAAAAGAATAAATGGTTTGAAAATGAATGTGTCACAGCTAGGAAGCAGCTGAGAAAGCCGTCAAACCATAAACACAGGGAGCCCAGTGACACCGAAGGATGCCTCAGATACCATAAGGCCCCAAAACTGTACAAAAAGCTCCTGAATTGGAAAAAGAACTTGAAAAAATTGAAAACGCAATTCAACAAAACACTTTTTGGGATCTGTGGAAAAAACTAAATTCACTAAATACTTGAGAAAAACTAACATTACAGAATGGCAATATCTGGAAAAAACACTTTGAAGAACTTTACCAAAAAATTGAAAGCAACACATGTAATTCCAATCAGACCTCAATATCCCAAAAAGTAAAAGACAAACACAATGTCTTGAGTAACAGTCAAATTGGCTTTTTACCAAATCATTGCACCTCTGACCATATTTACACCCTACACACACTCATGAACAAACATGTCCACCAAACAAACAAAAGGGAAAATATTTGCATGTTTTGTTGACTTCAAAAAAGCATTCGACTCAATTTGGCATGAAGGACTGGTCTTTAAAATCTGTAGTGCTGTAGGGGGTAAAGTCTATGATGTCATAAAATCGATGTATACAGTGAATAAGTGCAGTATCAGAATTTAAATAAAAATAACTGAATTCTTCACTCAGGGGCGTGGAGTGAGACAGGGCTGCAGAGTCCAGCACTCTTCAACATTTATATCAATGAATTGGCCACAGTGTTGGAACAGTCTGCTGCTCCTGGGCTCAAGTGAAATATGGGGCCCCCCATTACTTAAACACCAAATTATGGGATAAAAATCTAATTGAAAAATTCCACCTAGAATTCTGTAAAACTGTGTTACATATTCACTGAGATGCCCCTAATAATGTGCAGGCCAAATTAGGCCGATTCCCCCTTCTTCTCCCTATTAAAAAAAGAGCTGTCAAATTCTGGGTTCATCTAAACCAGGCTGACCCACACTGCTACCAGCACAAAGCACTGAAAACCAACCAGCTCTGTCCAGAGAAAGACCCCCTGGGACAACTGGCCATGGAATACCAAAGTGTACACAATGTACACAAAATTACACTAGCAACATTTAAAAACATTGACTCAACCAAAATGTGTACATTGATGATTGGCTTGAAGAAACAAAATCAAACAATAAATTAGACATCTACCAAACTCTAAACAGTGACTATTCCCTGGCAGAATACCTTGTCAGAATAAAAGCCCCCAAACAAAGGCACACATTGACAATGTACAGACTCAGTGACCACAGTCTTGCCATCGAAACAGGCCACCACAAAAAGACCTGGCTGGCTAAAGAGAACCGGCTGTGTGATCAGGTGCAAACTGAGGCCCACTTCCTACCCACCTGCCCCAAGTACCTCCCCATCAGAGATATATATTTCCCCAAATGTTCTGCCCTAATAAATAAATATCAATACCTACCAGACTTAGATGAATTAAAAATAATCCTTGGGGAAGTCACTATTGCAATAGAGGTGGCAGCTCAATGCATCTCTGCCTGCCATAATTTGAGAGAGAGTGTGAGTTAAATGTGCTATGTTCTATGCTTATATATGCATCTGTCTCATATATGGAACAGAAGTTCCATAATCTGTTTGTTAAAAATTATATAATGTGGGTGTCACACGCCACGTGACAATCCCTGGATGGGAACAGAGCAGTCTGGAGACGGAGTGGAGTTTGACGGTCTACGGACCGGATTTTTATTTGAAAAGTCTGAGTTCTCCAACCTATGCATACAGAGACCCTCGCCACTCCCCACAGTGAGAGTTTTCTGTAAACCAGCCCCGAGACACTCTCCACTCTTCCAGTGAGAGTTCTCGGGCCGTTGCCCAGAAACACTCTCCACTGCCCGAGGGCGAATTCTCTTTCAATCACACCGAGGACGAGAGGCGGACCCTCTTTCAGGGCACCCTCTCGTCCTCTTTCACGATCACACCGAGGGAGAGAGGCGGACACTCTTAGTGCGCCCCCTTTCTCTCTTCCCCACACACACAGGAAGCACTCAGTCACTTTCAACAAACGCACACAAAACTCCACAAACATCAAACATCTCACATCCAACATCCAACATCAAACATCAATCGAACATCCAAAAACAAACCATCCAACACTCCACAATAATCCACAATACAACACAATACCATACGCGTGCACGCACACACTCAAAACAATGACAAGACAAAAATTCCATACACACGCAAGACAAAGACTAACTGATTCCCCACTAGCCCCACCTGCACTTAAATAGGCTTACTTTCTGCCTGGCTCAGGTGGGACTCGTGAGGCAATCACCCAATCACAATCACTCAACAGTAAACAATTCACATTCTCCCACAGACACCCAATCAGCCAATTGACTTCCATATCAATTAACTGATTGACACCAATTAAATAATTAAATCAACTATGGCCTTTGGAGCAACCTTCCGGGCGACAGTTCACTCTCACACCCTGTGAGAGTGCCAAACCTGCCCCCGGAAAGTCTCCCTGCTCCAAAGGCCTCTACCACATGTAAGACACAGGCAACCATGCCACTCCCACGTGGCCGAGAGCGACATCCTCCACAGTGGGATATATATGTGTGGAAGGGGGAGGGTTGTTTGTTTGTTAAAATGCTGTAATGTGGGGTATATATGTGTGAGAGGGGGTGGGTTGTTTGTTTGTTACAGTTTTTCTCAATCGTTTAAACACTATAGCTCAATTTCTCAAAACTCTAAACACAAAACTGAAAAGAGTTAACCATTTTGACAAAACTCCACAAATCTCTTGCAAAATGAAACACTGCACTCAAAACCATGTTCTCTCTTCTCAAAACTTCTCAAAAACTCTTTCCACCAAAACGATACACACAGCTATCATATGAATATCTCTTACAGAGCATCAATTAAACACTGGTGTAATAAATTTAAAACACAACCATCAAAATACTGTTTATATATGTTTTGGCTTCATGAGGCCATGTTAAGGTGGCACGGTGGTGCAGTGGATAGCACTGTCGCCTCACAGCAAGAAGGTCTCGGGTTCGAATCCAGGCCGGGGGCCTTTCTGTGTGGAGTTTGCATGTTCTCCCCGTGTCCGCGTGGGTTTCCTCCGGGTACTCCGGTTTCTTCCCACAGTCCAAAGACATGCACGTTAGGCTAATTGGTGAGTCTAAATTGCCCGTAGGTATGAGTGTGTGAGTGAATGGTGTATGTAGTGCCCTGCGATGGATTGGCGACCTGTCCAGGGTGTATTCCTGCCTCTCGCCCTAATGCATGCTGGGATAGGCTCCAGCCCCCCCGCGACCCTAACTAGGAATAAGCGGCTGAAGATGAGATGAGATGAGGCCATGTTACATATTCAATTGTATAAAATTGTTTCCTTTTTCTCATTTAAGGTTGAGGGTTTTTTTCGTCCCAAAATAGGTTGCAATTGTATGGTACAGTATAAAGACTGTTGCCATATTGTAATACAATACTGTGAATATATCATATAAATATTGGATTGACAGAATCATTGTATCAGAATAGGATACAATGCACATTTGTCTATCCAATTGGGATAAACTCACAACCCTGCTTCCCAGAGTCATACTGTAAACTTATAGTTGATACTGCAATATTGTTAGAGTTCTGAGAATACACAAATGTTACCTATTTTGGCAAAACTCTGAAATCAGTGCACAAATACAAAAAGGTAACAAAGCAAATATTTATTTGTTATTGTAAAATACAGTAAAATGTTCATAGACCCACAAAAAAATGAAGTGAAACAGGTCTACATGTAAATCAGTCATCCCGCCTCCGATCCTGATCAGGCCAGAGGACCTCATCTACATCGCATGCAATGTTCTCCCTGGCCAAGCAGCGGGGGAAAAAGCGCCTGGCGTGGCGGATCCACCCCTGGCATGCGTCTGCGTGGATGTCGTCACACGCCTCCTCCATTGAGTAGGGCCACACGCTCGTGGGGTTTGCGGTCATATACCTTCCACCGCCATGCTGAAAAGAATTTCATGCTGAAAAGAATTATTCGATTGGATTTAGAAATGGGGAATATGGTGAGAGGTAGAGAACTGAAAAATGTGGGTTGTTAGCGAACCAGTTGTGGACCAGAGCAGCCCGGTGGAAACTTACATTATCCCAAATTACAATGTAGTTGGGCTGCTCTGGTCCCTCTTCCTGTGGGGGGATGAAGATATTGTTGAGTGCATCAAGGAAGGTTAGCAGACGGGCAGTGTTGTAGGGACCAAATTGGGCATGGTGATGGATGACTCCCCACGGTGACCAATGGCTGCGCACATGGTCACATTTCCCCCACGCAGGCCAGGGGCATCGACGATGGCACGGGTTGCCAATGATGTTCCTCCCCCGCCGCCTGGTCCTGGTCAGGTTGAACCCTGCCTCGTCAATGAATATGTATTCAGGTGGAGCAGCACTGGCATCAAGTTCAAGCACTCTGAAAAATAGAAAATGACCATTTCAGACAATAGGCCTACATACAGGACCAGCTATAGGTCTACATACAGGAACACTGAGGTGCATAGTGACATGTCTATACAGAGTACTGAAAGGATGTGGTCAGTTACAGTAACCTGCTGTACTCACTTGCACATATTGGTAACGTAGCTCCTTCACTCTGTCAGCGTTGCGCTCAAACGGTACGCGATATACCTGTTTCATTCGAAGCTGGTGTTTCTTCAGGACACGATCTATTGTGGACAGGCTGACCTGGTCAATGTTTGGGAAGAGGACATTGTCTTGTATGACTCGGTCTTTAATTTCCCTCAGTGTAATGACATTATTAGCCAACACCATGTTGATTATGGTGGTCTCTTGCCCATCTGTACATTTCCGGCCTCTGCCACCTCTTGCTGGTCGTCCTTCTATTCTGTGAAAAGTATATACAGTATAGGCTACACATATTGCATAAATGTAAGACAAAACAACATTACACTATACATTTCTCTAAGCACTGTATATATCCATAGAAACCATAAAGTTACATTACTGTAATTACTGTAGAAAGTATAGAAGACTACTTAAGTGGTTACTTACCTATTCTCATCTCTAAATGCCCGGATAACTGAGGCTACCGTGAAGCGGCTCAAATACGGCTGGACTCGCTGCCCAGCTGCGGTCATTGTTAGGCCATGATTGAGCACATGGTCAACCAAAGTTGCGTGGGTTTCATTAGAAATATTGGCGTGCCTTCCTCTTCATCTTCCTCCTCCTCCTCCTCTTCCTCTTCCTCTTCCTCTTCCTCTCTGTTCTCCATGCTGCTCCATTTTTTCCCCCAACACAGTAGAGGTCACCTGAGGCCTCTTTTATGCTCTGACACATGATTGAAGTGTTTTGCCAATTGAGTTTGAACAGGTGAGAAGTGAGTGTGACCAATTGATATTTAGGGTGTGGCATTTTGAAGGCCAGTTGTTTCCAGATGAACAAAAGTTAGTGTGCTAAATGATGAGCTTTGTGCTTAGAGTTTTGCAAACATGTGATTTAGAATTGCTATTTGAGTGAAAACAATATAATTGTGCTTAGAGTTTAGCAGTCTGGAGTCTTGTTGTTGATACATGAGCTTCAAGATTTCAGAATTGTGTGCATAGTTCTATTTTTTGTGTGTATGCAATGGAGAAAAACTGTAAAATGCTGTAATGTGGGGTACATATGTATGGGAAGGGGAGGATTTCCTGTACGTTTTGTTATTTTTTTCCTTGGGTGTTGTTATTCCCATATATGTATTTTAATGCTTTAGCAACACAAGTTCACTTGTCATGCAAATAAAACCAATTTGAATTTGAATTTGAATCTGAATTTGAGAGAGAGAGAGAAATAGAGAGGGAAAGAAAGAGAGAGAAACAGAGAGAGAGGGGGGGAGAGAGAGAAAGAGAAAATGAGTGAGAGAGAAAGAGAGAGAGGGAGAGAGAGAGGGAGAGAGAGAGTGAGAGTGAGAGAGAGAGCGCACGCAAGAGAGAGAGAGAAAGAGAGAGAGGGAGAGTGAGAGCGCGCGCGCGAGAGAGAGAGAGACAACCGGGAAAAACATTAAAGTGCATTAAAAAAACAAAAAACATTTCTGTCCCAAAAGTCAAGAACCAGTGCAATAAATATGTCCCTGTGAAGCCAGTTACAGCCGTACAACGTCTGCCTGTCTATCACTCCAGATCATTAAGGACAGAACCCAGTTACAGCTTTACGTCTGCCTGTCTATCACCCCAGATTATTAAAGACAGAATACGTTGCGAGCTGCTATGGATCAGTTCTGCATGTGCTCTGGATTCACTAAAGCCAAGAAGATCATGGAAGATTCTCTTTTTAATTGGCAAGCCATAGTACCAGTAACATACTGGGAAAAAAACAACTTGTCAACAGTTTCTTCCTGGGGAGTCAAGCATGATGATTGTATTATACAATGTATCCCAGGGTGTGTGAGTACATGGATGTTTCCGTTTACAGCAGGTATTGGACAGGTGAGAAAACATTTTTTATAGGAATTCTGATAGGAAACAAACACACGCCTAGAGCACAACAGCACCCAGAGTGATCAAGGTTGTGTCATTGGCTATTGGGAAGCCCCTATAGCGACGATGTGGTTTCTGGTAAGCCATTTCCTGTTTTCTAAACTTCCAATTTTTTACTGTAAATTGACCACCCTCTTACCCCCCCCCCCCTCACTCATTGTAAAATCCAGGGTCTCTTGACTTTTTATTCTTTGAATTTGAATGGAGTAATAAGCAGATGGCACCAGTCCTCTCCCCAGACGCTAATTAGAAATTGTGCAAACACCTCAGTCACTGTCAGAGAGGACGAGGCTTCCTGTGGGGCACACCGTGCGGCGACTCTAACTTATCAGATAAATACTGCACAATTCCCCTGGTTTCAAAGTTCTTGAAGGATGTCAGCTCCGACATCCTGTAATATCACATAGACAATTGCCGGTGTGTGCCACGTCGGGTTGCTTTTGATGAACCAAACATTTTTTGTGAAACTCCCCCCCCGCCCTCCCCCACAAGATTGGCGCCGTTTCATCATACAATAAATAAGTTGTGCCATTTTGTTGACAGTACATGACATGTGTTAAATTTAGTATAAAAATGATATACACTACCGGTCAAAAGTTTTAGAACACCCCCATTTTCCATTTTTTACTGAAATTTAAGCATTTCAAGTCCACAGTGAATAACCTGAAATGGTACAAAGGTAAGCGTTAAACTGCCAGAGATTTTTTAAAAAGTCCATAAGACCTTCTTCCAGTCTTCAGTAGTCCACTGGTGATGCTTCATGGCCCAGGCAAGCCTCTTTTTCTTATTTTGTCAGCTTAGCAATGGCTTTTTTACTACCACTCGACCTGTCAAACCTGCAGCTCCAAGTCTTCTCTTCACGGTTGAAACTGAGACTTCCTTACTTCGACCAGTGTTAAGCTGTGCTTGAAGCTGTTGTCCTGTGAGCCGCCTATCACTTGACTCTCAGAAACTTGTCTTCTGATTTTGTTGTGGCTTTGGGTCACCTCTTCCTGTCAGAGTTTCCTTCAGTTTCCAAGTGCCTTTTGATGGTGTAGGAAACTACTCACTGCCAAAAAATTATTACTCACTGACATTATTTTTCAGTTTTTGGTAACCTAAACCTTTTTTTTTTTTTACCTCTGGCAGTTTACCACTTACCTTTGTACCATTTCAGGTTATTCACTGGACTTGAACTGCTTAAATTTCTGTAAAAACTGGAAAATGGGGGTGTTCTAAAACTTTTGACCGGTAGTGTATCTTGGGGGGGGGGGGAAGCAAGTCGCTTGTCCTAATGGACCAATAATACCATCATCCTTCCTGGGTTAATTCCAAAGCAACACGTGTAAATAATTTGTTTACTCCACCGTTGACAGCCAAATGGAACGATCGGGGCTCCTGGCCAGGGCCGGTTTCGAATCGCGACCGTGATAGGCAGCTCATGCTTGCAAAGCACCAGTCAAAACGAGTGCTTTAGACCGCTACACCATCAGAGGCCCCCTCGCATCTGCTGTTTGGAGGAGTTGGAGATGTCTCCTGTCTCCTGCCCTCAGGACCCCCCCCCCCAAGTGACTGTGTGTTTATCCTGGCCTCAGTGCACCTGCACAAGCTTCATTAGGGGCAGAGGCTCCAGGCGGCTCATCCTCACTGGCTGTGCCAAGGTCAGCCGCATTCGAGGTAGGAGGTGGGAGGTGGGGGCGGGGGGTAGCTGCAACCTGACCAGTCTCCCAGTGTCCAATGGCAACCACATCTGAGGCTTTCTAGCCTAGCTCCTCCGTGCACATGCACGCACACACGCACGCACGCACGCACTTCCATCCCCTCACGAGGTCCCCGGCATCCCTTAAAAACAAGGCTGCATAAATACTTCATAAAATAAGGGGCAGATTTGATGCCCCCGGGCTAGCACATCCTACATATTTCTGTTCTTAAGAAGAAGAATGGCACTGAAAGTAACAGCGGTTTCCGGCGTGCTCTGGAGTGGCCGGGCCGGGCCGGGCTGCGTATCGCATTCCATTTACACGTATCCCTTACCGAGGATCGTCTAACCATTCTGATCCTCCCTCCCTGAAAGAAATCTGGAGAAAGGAGTGTGACATCTAAAACCATTTTTCCTCCAAGTACCCAAGTTATTTTTTTATTCAATGTTTCAATTCCTGCCATCCAAGTGGAGCAAATAAAAAATGAATTTTTTCATCCTTAAATTTGAATTTGTTTCATAGTTAAGAGGGAATTAGGTCCAAGGAAAAATCCCACCATGAGGTTCTAGATCTCGATAATATCCACAAACAGGGGAAAACAAGTGGTCTAAAACTGAGACCGTAGTCCTGACCACACCAACGCCTGATTACACATTAACGTACACCATGTTGACACGAGCCAGGCCCCCCCCTAATCAATCAACCGACTGACTGGTGTGCTCCTGTGTAAAGTCCATGTGAGCAGATAGCATTGAGTTTGTGTTTTTTTTTTTTTTTTTTTTCCTACCCCCCCACCCGCTTTCTGTTTGCTTTTTGCCAGCCAGCGGCTACTCTGGCGGCTCTCTGGTCGTGCAGAGAGACCTCTCCTTGTTTCCTAGCAGCCCCGCCCGCACCCCCCCTCCCTTCCACCCGGGGCCTGGGGAGGGAGGCAGCAGCTAGTGGCGCTCATTGTAGGGGCTTTCGACACGCCGAGGAAGGCTGCCAGCGGGTAGCCATGGCAACAGCATTGCTTTCACCGGCGACTTTTTCTGCTCTGGAAAAAAAAAAAAAGAGGGAGAGAGGGAGGACTGTGGAGAAATGGGAGGGGGGCTCATTACTGGGCCAGATTAAAAGGGTCACACACTCGTTCGCTGGCACCCGCTTTAAAATAATCGCGGCAGCGACGGATGTGCGGTGTAAAGCAACGAAGGGACCAGGGGGGTGAAACGGACGCGCTGTTAAGAGCGTGAATACTACCTGGGAGATTAATCACTCGTTTTGAGAATAAGTGTTTAAAGACCCACAGGTGAATTGAGCAAAACGTACTTACCACGTGCGCTAGTCACCACGCTATTACTACGTGTGCCATGCAATTTTATTATATTATTTTAATTTTATGAATAAATGTTTAAAGACCCACAGGTGAATTTCACAAAACATACACACCATGTGTGCCAGTCACCACGCTGTTACCACGCGTGCCATGAAATGACTTTATCATTTTGTCAGAACGAATCCCGTTTCACTAGTATTAACCTGGGGTTAATGTAATTGAACTGACTGTTTCTAATTAATGTGTTTATATTGAACAAACTGGAGTGCACACCGAAATGAACTCCATACCAACTGATAGGCCTATAAATATGTATTAACCAATTCAAGCTGAAAAACAGTGCAGCAAGCATAAGGTTATGTTTCATTCCCCTTGAAATTATACCTGTATGATTGCTGGCAAATTCAACAAAATGGTAAAAACGTACTTAAGACTTATCATAATTACCGTCTGCGCTCATGAGTGAAACAGATGATTGATGCCATTAGGCTCCAAGCATCTGTGAACTGACTGCTTGATCAGAATGAACATGTGATTGCAGCCTCCTGCTCTGACTGGTCAGTCTGAGCGATTGACCAACCATACATTAGGAGCTTTCTCTCTCCTCAATACGTTTTTTTGCTTTTGCTTCTTGTAAGCTAGTTTTATATATTTATATTTATATTTCCATCCAATTTCATAACTTGTTGGCCTTAATTTTTTTGAAAGCTTGGGACTGAAAAGTTTTTTTCTTGATTTTAAGAGTTCCTTATTAATAAGAGCTGACCTTTTAAGATAAGATAAATTGTAGCCTGTAGCCTGGATTTGAGTTATTAATGTGATTACAGCTGAAAGGCAGGCTCTGCACATTTTGCACCCAAGGAATCTTTGGTTTTCAGCATTGAAGGCAATCATAAGGTTGTTGGTTCAAATCCCAGGTCAAATCCCAAAGCCACTATTGTGCCCTTGAGCAACAATACATTTTCACTTGAATTGCTTTGGTGAATATAAAGATGTATAACTGGATGTAGATACAATATATGCTATGCATGTCAGAGGAGTAAATAAGATATGTGATGCAATACATGTAATATATGACCCCTTTTCTTTTCTATTAGTTATAGATTGTTTATTGGCTGAAGTAATATCAAATGTGCATAAGAGCAAGAACACCTTTGGATAGAAAAAATAATAATAATTCCAAATGTATTTATGAGTGTAATCTGAAGCATGCTAGGATGTGAAAATAACTGCACCTTTGTTTTAGTTTAACCAGGAGAAATGTTGAGTGAAGTACCTCGCTTGAGTTGAGACAAGTCCACTCCGGTTTGCATTTTACATTTACATTTTAAGAATTTAGCAGACGCTCTTATCCAGAGCAACTTACAAGATGTGCATTAATACATGGTATGATCAATCATTGTTCGCACAAGAGTGCAGTAATACAGTGATAAACATTGTTGGCAGCTGCATACCATACCTGTAACATGGGAAGGAGGAAGTTTTAAACAAGTATACATATACAAAAAGCAGTATTAGACATGTAGACAGTGGTGATGACAATTGGCTAGATGTACAGAATTCAGTGGTAGTGGAGTCTGAAAAGGTGGGTTTTGAGGCTCTTGCGAAAGGGTCTGGCTGGGGTGTAGGGTGTGATGAGTGTCTGGAGGTAGGGGGGAGCAGTTCCTCTAGCCGCTTGATAAGCCAGCACCAGTGATTTGAATTTGATGCGTGCTGCGATGGGGAGCCAGTGCAGATAGGTGAGTAGAGGGGTGACATCTGTGAACTTGAGTTAAACACCAGACATGCGGCAGCATTCTGGACCAGTTGCAGTGGCTTGATGGCACAGGCCGGTAGGCCTGACAGCAACGAATTGCAGTAGTCCAGACGTGAGATCACCAGGGCCTGGACCAGGAGTTATGTGGCCTCTTGGGTGAGGAACAGTCGGATCATCCGGATGTTATGGAGGGAGAATCAGCAGGTCCGGGTGATCACTGCGATGTGGCCCGAGAAGCACAGCTGGTCGTCCAGGGTCACTCCTGGCAGATTGGGATGGAGACACTATGGAGCCTTCCATGGTGATTGAAGCGTCAATTATCGGGGAGCCCTTCGCTGGGAGGAAGAGCAGCTCTGTTTTCCCCAGGTTCAGCTTCAGGTAGACATGACATCAGAAGAGAGGGACTGTTAGTAAGGCACTGGATCACAATACATAGACGTTTCTGTCATTGTTGTAAGATAAATAACATAATAGAAGATGCTAATCAGGGCTCTAACGATTAACATATTAATCAACAAAAGCATTCTTTGAACAATTTTTGTTTATTTTTTTATCTGGTTTATTTTTTACGAATGTGTCATACCACGTGACAAACCCTGGATGGGAACAGAGCAGACTGGAGACACGGAGTGGGGTTTGTCGGTCTACGGACCAGATTTTATTTATTGTTTCCGGTCTCTCCCCCCCAGACATGGGAAAGAGACAGTGGGAGTAGCACGTTAACATAAACACAAACACAAACAGACAAAATCTTCACCCTACTCGCCGCGAAGCTTTCGGGTAAAAACAACGAACTAAAATAACAAATTAAAATAATCAAAATTTACAGGACACCGCGCCTCTTCCTCTGGAGTTCCCCTGGAACCTCCCCAGGCACACACATATCCAGTGACCTTTCAAGTGCTTTCCACCCATGCATACATCAAACTTTGCAGTTCGAGTTCTCTTACCCATGCATACAGAGACACTCGCCAGTCCCCACAGTGAGAGTTCTGGCAACCAGCCCCCAAGACACTCTCCACTCTTCCAGTGAGAGTTCTCGGGCTGTTGCCCAGAAACACTCTCCACTGCCCGAGTGCGAGTTCTCTTTCAATCACACAAATAAAACCGAGGGCGAGAGAACCGCCCTCTCGCTCTCTATCACGATCACACCGAGGGAGAGAGGCGGACACTCTTCGTGCGCCCCCTGTCCCTCTTCCCCCCACACACACAGGAAGCATTCTACTCAGTCACTTTCAACAAACGCACACAAAAATCCACTCACATCACACCGCACGCACGCACGCACGCACGCACGCACGCACGCACGCACGCACGCACGCACGCACGCACGCACGCACGCACGCACGCACGCACGCACGTAATGACACACGTAATGACAAGACTAACTGATTCCGCACTCGCCCCACCGGCTCTTAAATAGGCTTAGTCTCTGCCCGGCTCAGGTGGGACTCGTCACCCAATCACAATCATTCACTCACATTCTCACACAGACACCCAATCAGCCAATTGACTTCCATATCAATTGACTGATTGACACGAATTAAATAATGAAATAATAATTAAACCAATTATGGCCTTTGGAGCAACCTTCCGGGCGACAGTTCAGTCTCACACCCTGTGAGAGTGCCAAACCTGCCCCCGAAAAGTCTCCCTGCTCCAAAGGCCTCCACAACATGTAAAACACAGACAACCATGCCACTCCCACGTGGCCGAGACCGATGTCCTCCACAGAATGTTAAATGCATAATGTGCTCACCATATACAGTAGCATGGTGCTGTGAACAATAATGAACTAGCTAAGTAGCTAATGTCCTTTATTAAACTCTATTAGCTAATTAATGATGCAATGTTAGTTTAACGAAAATACAGGTATACCTCCTGGAAAGGCTCATTTGTAATGCTATTAGCCTGGAGATAAAAAATAACTTGTTGTGTGTAATTACAAACACATTTTAAATGTGTTGGCTGGTCATGAAACAATCTGAATCATGAATCTGAAACAATAACAGCTCGCTGACTGGCACTAGCTTTGTTTTCAGAATTCGGAGTTTGGCTTGTAAACCGATGTTTCTTGAAAACTCAGAGTTCAGAGAACAGTACGTTGCTGAGCCATTACTGAGATATGCTTCAGAAGGACTTTTAATTTTCGATGTCGGCTCTTGAATCTGGAGACAAGAGGCTGGGAGATAACCAGCTTAGCGCTCTTTCTCTACAATATCAGAAACAAACTTTATTTAAAATGCAACTGCTATCAACGTACTACCACAGTGCCGCACATTAGAGTACCCCCATGGTTTTAAATTAACGTAATTTATCTTGTAAATAATGATTTTCTATTAATAAACCTTCTGTATTGTAAGGCAATCAAATTCATCAATAAACATAAAAACAGTTGTCTTTTAAGCCTCAAGGATTCAATATTAAAATCCCTATAACTACTTAAAGGTCCGTTCACATGGGCCTTCAAGCCAGCGATACATTGTTATTCAACGGAATCCCTGGCGTCGGCTTGCATTGAAATCAACATTTAACCGTTTAGGGAAACTCAAATTCTAAATTCTTATCATTTAAACCCTTAATCGGTAAATAATGAACACCCCTAGTACCCCTATGACCAGGTAGGATGATTGAATCCAAGCCACAGTACATTTCTGATATGCGAAAACGATCATGCTATTGCACTGGCCCATATCGGAGACATCAAAAACTGTCCCATTTGTGTCTATACTACCAGTGGTGTATATAAACCACAGATTGTGTTGTTGAACGATAAATAATGTAGAGGTGCAATATTTATTTTGTAAAAGGAGCTGAGGGTGGCACTGGTGGAGGATGACTGACAGGACAGGGAGGGGAAGGGGGGGTTCAGGTGCTCCATTCAACCCTCCCCCAGGTACCCCAGGGGCAGGAGGAATGCCGGCGCTGCGCTCAATTGCCCCGCGTTCACAGCAGATGGCCCTCAACATCGAGCCCAACTGAGGCATTCAGCTGGCAGGACCTCATACAGTAACCAACACGGCCCCTCCTTCACAACGCTGACCTATTTGTGTTTTCAGCAGAGAGAGCAGATGAGGCGTCTATCTGCTCCAGTGTGCTTTCAGTGCCAGAGGACCTCTATGCACGTGGTGCTCTTTTCTGTGTCCCTTTTCTCACACGGCACTGCTTCGGGTACATTGCTGACACAGGTCATCTCACTGCACAGGGTACCTTGTTCACATCGGGCATCTCACTGCTTCAGGTACCTTCTTCACAGAGGGCATCTCACTGCAGAGGGTACGTTCACATAGGGCATCTCACTGCACAGGGTACGTTCACATAGGTCATCTCACTGCACAGGGCGTTCACATCGGGCATCTCACTGCTTCAGGTACCTTCTTCACATAGGGCATCTCACTGCAGAGGGTACGTTCACATAGGGCATCTCACTGCACAGGGTATGTTCACATAGGTCATCTCACTGCACAGGGTATGTTCACATAGGTCATCTCACTGCACAGGGTACGTTCACATCGGGCATCTCACTGCTTCAGGTACCTTCTTCACATAGGGCATCTCACTGCGGAGGGTACGTTCACATAGGGCATCTCACTGCACAGGGTACGTTCACATAGGGGATCTCACTGCTTCAGGTACCTTGTTCACATAGGGCATCTCACTGCACAGGGTACCTTGTTCACATAGGGCATCTCACTGCACAGGGTACGTTCACATAGGGCATCTCACTGCTTCAGGTACCTTGTTCACACAGGGCATCTCACTGCACAGGGTACCTTGTTCACATAGGGCATTCTCACTGCTTCGGGTACCTACTAACATTTGGGATAATTGATATGTGGCAACTGGTCCTGGTCTAGACTGGTCTTGGTCTGCCCCCAAATTATTGGTCTTGACTCAGACTGGAATGACTAAGGACTCAGTCGAGACAGTCTTGACTACAGCCCTGCTCCTCTCTAGACAGGACAGCCTCTCTGTGGCTTTGTGTCTGGGGCAGTCATTTAGTACAATATTGGCAGGAATTGAAACGATTCAAATTCAATTAATTTTCCTGTGGGCTTGCCTTCAGCCAGTCACGGGGGACTATTTTAATGTCTTACTTATATTTTACTTTGGGATTTGATATGGCCAATTCATCTGTCTGTATCTATTCATGTGATTACATTCATACAAGCAAATCAAAGTGATTGCCCTTGTGACATTGAATACATGTACATCACATCGATTGTGCAACCTGAAATACTTTTTCATATGTCATAAAAATTCCATAAGTGATCAAAACAAAATAATATATTTTTCTTTAATTATTATTATTTTTCTAATGACGTCTGAAACTAGTGGAAAAACAAAGCCATTTGTTCTTTTGCAATATAAATACAATTATGTGAGATTGTTTTTCAGTTTCGTTCAGGTTTGCTGGTTGATTTCTGTGCTGCTTCTTGGCCTTGTGACCTCATTATGAGGGGGGAATGTTGGACAGGGCCAATGCTACTGAGGGGGTTCATTTGAAATCAGTCAGGCATTTCTGATAGACCCCCATTTCTCTCTCCCTTCAGCCATATCTTGATTCCCCCCCTGCTCTCTCTTTCTGTCACTCACTCTTTCTCCCTCTCTCTCTTTCTGTCACACACTCTCTCTCTTCCTTTCTCTCTCTCTTTCTCTCTTTATGTCACACTCTCTCTCTCTCTCTCTCTCTCCTTCTCTCTCTCCTTCTCTCTATCTCTCTCCTCTCTCTTCCTTTCTCTCTCTCTCCCTCTCTCTCTTTCTCTCCCCTCTCCCTCTGTCTCTCTTGCTCTCTCTCTCTCCTCTCTTTCTCTCCCTCTCTCCTCTCTCTTCCTTTCTCTCTCTCTCTCTCTCTCCTCCTTTCTCTTCCTTCCTTTCTCTCTTTCTGTCTCCCCCCACTCCCTCCTCCTTCCCTACTCCACACCCCCACCTTTTCCAGCCGCTGGACCGGGACATGAAGGAATGTGGGATAATCACGACACCATCAGAGGCTCTCGGAGGTAGGCCCAGGCCAATAATGAACCTCTAATTGAATAAGTTATTCCACAGCTATTTCCCCCTGGGGGGGACGTTGTGAGGCAGGGGCCACAGCACGGAGGCAGATGGCGGAGCAGCGCTCTGCCTAACCGCGTGGCGAGAGCGAGATCGCTGCACGCAGCAGCCTGGCACAACTGACCGACCCCGCGCCGCCTCCTCACAGAGCGATGTTTCCTCTCTCTCTCCCCCCGCCCCCCACCACTCCTCTCTACAGTCGCACAGCATTGCTTCAGTCATTCCAAGAGAAACACAGAAAACTCCGAGAGCAGGTCCCGCTAGAAATGCGCCAACACGGTTTATTAATCATCTCCGTAACGGCCGTCAGCAAGTTTAACACTTTCATCTTAACTTGTTAACCCGAATTCTTTTCTCCCAGAATACTTATAAAAAATTGTTTTATTTACAATTTAGTGGCCAATTATACCCTCTATTTATTTAGATTTGCCCTCCCCACACAAATTCGCCGCTCGTCTCTGTGAGGCAAGCTAACTCTCAGTGGGCAGCGAACTCTGCTTTCTCCGAGACAGAATTTGCCCACCTACTCTCTGGAGACACCCTTACGTGCTTCTCAGCTAGTTTGTGCCGGCTCACCCTCCCCCCTCCCTCCCTCTGGGGCGGACAGCTAAACGCCGCCCCCGATCGGGACTCCCCACCAGGGCCGGTCTAGTACAGTCTGGTTTTGAACCGTGATCATGATAGGCAGCTCACACTAGTAAATGACCAGCCAACACGTGTGCGTTAGACCGCTACACTATCGGAGGCCCCCTTTAATTTTAACTTGTTCATAGAATAGTTTTTTCCAGAACAATTTAAACACTGAATTTCAAGTAAACTCCAATCCAATGTAATATAAATACGTATAAAGTTGGCTTTACGGCTGATCTGGCGGTGCTTTAACATTGTTATCTTTCATACTGAGACACTGCCCCCCTCAGTGAGGCAGAAAAGCCAGCTCAATCCATCCACCCGGAGGAGGGGATCACGCCCATTAAGAGCCATCCTCTGGCTCTCTGCTCAGCCACCCGTGGGGGTCGCAATTCAGTTTCCCGTTCCCTCCCCAGGCAAGAGAACCACCCTGTTAGAGACTGATGGCCACCCCCCCCCCCCAGCAAGCAATAAGGAGGCACTCACAGCGCGCCAATTCTATTCTTAGCACAACCTGGGGGGAGAACTGCACAAACATTCCATACGTTTTTTTATTTTTTTAAATATTGATGCCTTTTATGTAGAAGATGAGTGTGTGACAGGCCCGTGCTTCTCCACTATGTTATTGAATGGAGGGGTGTAAATTAACGCAATTAAGAGTCAAACACGCCGACGTGTGAAATCAGACCGCCACTTTCTTCCTAATCCACACTTATGTTCTCATGCCCCCTGTCACATTTCAGGACACGGCGTAAATTCCGCTTCGACTGCAGAACGGGAGAGCTCTGAGAGGATGCAATAAAGGAATGGCTTTTTGCTGTAGCCACGTCACAATTCTTACATGGCGCAGTGTGTCAAAGTGTGGGGCCTCGGGTGACATAACGGTCAAAGCATTCACCCCGGAATGCAAGTTTCCCACTGCAGCCGCGGTTCAAAAACCCGGCTGCGCCAGGCCAACTCTGGCTGGGAGCCCCGATCGGGGGGCGGCGAATGGCTGACCGCCCCAGAGGGAGGAGGGAAGGAAAGCCAGCACAAGCTTGTAGAGGAGTGGTAGGGCAACCTTGTAAACATACAGTAGTTGGGCGAGTTCCTTCTTGGAGGAGCATTGCCTCAAAGGAGCATTGCCTCAAAGTATTAGCTTGTCCCGTGGAGGCGGGCGGCGAGTTTGTGGGGGAGGGTGAATCAAAATAAATAAAGGGTATAATTGGCCACCAAATTGGGAGGAAAAACTAAACAAAACTGCCCCAAAAAACAGGTCACCATCAGCGTGGCGGAATACATGCCATGTGACAGAACTCTCCTTGGGCGACTCGTGCATTGCGATAGATATCAGTGGTCACCTGGTCAGCGGTGTTCTGTATGTGCCCATAAAAGCGTGGAGCGGCAACGGATTGATTTACCCTTCATAGTCAGCTGCGTTGCATTCATGCAGGAGCCATGCTCAAATGCCCTGCAGCCTTCGCCCCCCGATTGTTTTTCCAAAGAAAGGCAGTGCAAAGCACACCCTAGGGCTCATCACCTCATTACTCCGCGCCGTGTCCCGTATGTTACGGCCCGTAACCGTGCCAATGCTAAGGCCCGGGCCCAGCGAGGACGTGCCACGGCTCTGGCTCCCCACCATCGAGGAATAAGAACGCGGCGAACGATATAAGCCTGGCCTCTGGGTTTAAGATCGTCTGAACGCTGGAGACCGGCACAAAAGGAATGTTGCCGATGCGCACATGTGAAGGGGGGCGGAGCACAGAGGGCCGGCACCGCTCTCGGAACGCCCGCGCGGTATGTCTGCCGAAAACCTTGCGCGCCCCCGCGGACCAGCCGATGTAATGGCTCATGACTCACCCGTGTGCGGCTTAGCGGCTACACAATGGACACAGTTATTAGCAAAGCTCCTCTTAAGCTGAACACCCTCTTGCAGACACTCTGCAGCAGATTAGCCATTCAGGGTAATTTTGAATTTGGGAAATTCAAATGTAATGGTTTACACATGTCTGTGTGTGTGTGGTGCATGCATGTGTGAGTGTGTGTGTGTGTGTTGTGTATGTGTGGGTGAGTGTGTGTGTGTGTGGTGCATGAGGGTGTGTATGTGTGTGTGTGGTGCGTGTGTGTGTATGTGTTTTAAAAATTTGGCTGTAAGTCTTCAGTTATAGATGAATATATCAGAGTGAGTGTGCCTATGTGATAATGAAGTGTATCTCATGATGTGGATGTCTACAACTCCGCATGTTTAAATCATGTTTAAATGTACCATTTTCATGCTCTATTTAAGCTTAATATAATTTGGATATGGTCTATCAAAATAAAAGGACTATCAGGACTTCTGATATTCCTTTTTTTTGTGTTTTTTCACTCAATGATTTCTTGTTATTTCAATCATGGTGATTCATTAACTGATCCGTCATCAGGTAGTGTCGGAAGACATTGCTATTTTGCTGTTTGTGTGTATGTTATTTTCTAAAACAATAATATTTTCCAATTGTCCTAAAAAAGCAAAATAAATGATCAATATGAGCCCACACAACACCCTGTTGCCTGAAATGTTCAGGTCTGAGCACAGAAATGTGAGACAGAACTGAAACATTAATTGCACAAACATGTGTAAATTAATTATCCAAAATAAAACATTTTCGGAGGTGATTCTACATGCATAATTGTGTTTTGTGATTTATGGTGAGGCACTTGCTGAGAGTGCTTTCAAGATTTTTTTTCCCCCTCATCGTTTCCTCGGTAACACACCTCCCCTTCTTCTGCTCTGAACCGCACCAGCTTAAGTTCTCACAGACGGGGGGCTGGCAATGGTGCTTCAGCAGTGCATCCTGGGAGTTTTTGTGCCTGTGCCAGTGGCTTCCCATCATCGCCCCCACGGAGAGCCAGGTGCAGCTGGGAGACCAGGGAACCTGCTGGGGGTAACCGTACTGAATCTCCCCTCGTTGCACCAGACTTAAAGGGCCAGCGTCGTCACGCAGCGAGCGTGGAATAACACGTGCGCAGCGATGTGGCTGGCAGCACATCCGGGTTCAGAGGGTCAAGAGGTGTAACTGAGCTGTTGGGTTACAACCTGTTGGGTTGACCTATTTAGGAAAAATACAGGAGGTAGACGGCATCGGCTGCTGAAATGGCATTAAATAAATGTGTTTGTTCTCGATATGGCCAGAGGTGTGATTGCATTTAGAGTCAGCGCATTCCTAAACATCGTTTTAATTGATGGAAACAGCCTCCAACCAGGACGGCTATTGAAGAGGGAAAAAGCTGTTTCCTTTGGGATGGGGAGTATTTTTACAAGAAAAAAATTATACAAATATTTGTTTATTTGGGGGTATTGTCATCTGTCAAAATTGTACGGTTTGTGTTACCTTTGATGAACGTGAATGTGATCATTTTCAGTGGTGGATTTTTTATTAATTAATTAATTAATTCATTCATTTTTAAATATTCCACCCTTGTGACATCATTGCGTGCAGAAATGACTGCAGACCCATCTGGTCCCACCCAAAGCTATACTCGCAAAGTTTAAACTGTTTTCCCCAGAAGGAGTTATATGCTTAAAAATGTGATTGAGGTTTTTAAATTCCTAAAAGGGATTAACAAAGTGAAATACCAAAGTTTTTTTAAGATAAGTGGGGTCAGCAGAACAAGAGGCCACAGATGGAAATGAGTTAAAGGCAAATTCTGCACAGATATTAGGAAGTTTTTCTAAGGCAGAAACACTTGGGCTATTCAAGTCCAGGCTAGATGCAGTACTAGATACTCTTTACATTAGGACATGATGAGCCTAGATGGGCTGAACGGCCCGTTCTCGTCATTATGTATTCTTATGTTCTTAAAATCAGGACCCTGGGTAGAGTAGCAGTCTAATGCACTCCGCCGGGAGTGCAAGCTGCCTACTGTAGTCGCGGTTCGAAACCCGACTGCATGAGTCCCAGGTTTGTGTACTTTGTCCACCACTGATGTACACAATGGGAGACTGTCACTCTCAGGGCACAGGGCCTCAGCACGGCACGCTTTCCCCATTCTCCCTGGTAACCCAGAGGCCACACCCACTGTTCACCAGGATACATTTTGACCAATCACACCTCCCTGCAAACAAAAAGGCCAAAAAGTTTACCCGGTGGGACTCAGGATGCAGATGTTTTCTTATTGAGCTCCCTGATCATTTTGGATTTTGCCAGAATATTGTTTTTTTTAATGTATTTATTTATCTAATTTATTAATTCTTCCTCTCACAAAAAGACGAGAGAATACCTCTGGGCCAGCATGTCATTTGTCCCTGGGAGTCTCTCTCTCTCTTTCTTTCTCTCTTTCTTTCTCTCTCTCTCTCTCCTTGATTCAGTGTACAGTTTCAGCTGGCTCGGACTGCTGTGTTCACTTTGTCCCTCTCTCTCTCTCTCTCTGGTTAATAATGCAGTGTATCTTTCTCTCTCTCTAATGTTGTGCTGCAGTGCTACAACCCGGGCCACTGTAATAAGCCTGCTGGGGGGGTGGAGTCGGAGGCGTGAGGGCCCAGGTTGCCGTGGCAGCGTGTCTGGGCAGGTCCCGGGCCATAACTCAGTCTGCGTGTTTATTGAACAGGGAGATGGTGGCCGCACGACCCCACCCTTAGTACAGTGTTCAGTCACTCCATCTCAATAATGCTGACTACAGCGCTGTGAGGCCGTTTAGCCACCGGTAAGGGAACACACAAAGGTTTACAATGTGGAATGTTCTGCGAGGTAAATTAAGTGCAATTGATACTTTTTCGGGAATGCTAATGGCGTTTGGCTAATGTGGTGTTTCATTACGGTGTCTGTTAAGAGAATGCTGACCCATATCCTTTTCGTAAACGAACAAACCATAATTAATTGCAGAGCTGGTAAATGTTTAAAAGGGAAACGTATTTAGGTGTAATGTCCAGGGGGGCACTGAACTCTGGACCAGAGGGCCGTGAGCTTGAATGTCAACTATTCCCCCGTATTGTGAGCTCGCTGCTGTAGCTCTGGGACTGGCAGTGACAAAGGCGCCTCCTCCGAGACGGAATTTGCCAAGCCGTCGACCGTAACTCCGATACATGCAGAGCCACTCTCGTACGTGACGAGCTTCATGCCGGCTTCCCTCCCCCCCTCCCACGGGGCGGACAGTCAATCGCCACCCCGCGAATGGGACTCCTGACCAGAACCGGGCTGGCGCTCAAACCCCAACTGCAGTGGGCAAACTGCACTCTGGGCGAGTGCCTTTACCATTAAGCCACCCAGGGGCCCTGGGTTGCTGAGGATTTCCATCAGAAAAATGTTACTGTTAAGTTTAATGCAGAAGACATACTCTAGGCCTTAACTTACGTCTGAATTTATCCATTTATTTTCAAATTCTTATAACGGTAAAGTTAGCTAATGTATAACCAGATTTGGAGAGAAAAAAAAGAATGGTCTGAAATTTTTTGGATCACAGAGAACACTGAAGCACGCTGGAATATCCTACCTGCTATGGTTCGATCCGCTGAGTTAAGTGTTCCCTTTTAAAGTATGTGGTTAAAACTCATTTTCACAGGATTGTTTTCATGAATGCCTAATTCTTGCTGTTTTTCAATATTTTATTTTTATTTTTGCTTAAATGTTTGTCCTCTTTTCTTTAATAAATAATGTTTTATCTCTGTAAAGCACTTTGTGCTGTACATGCATGAAAAGTGCTATACAAGTAAAGATATTATTATCATTATAGAGATTCCAAATACCCCCAGAAAACAGAGAGCAGTGGTACCTCAAAAAACTTTAACTTTAACATACAAACATTTGACACTCATACGGTGTCATTACGTCAATGAATGTGCCATGGCGATAACATGAATAACGCACACCCTGTTGTTAACCACTGTGCTGAAAAAACACTGCTACCTACCACAGTGCGGTCCTTGCTGGTGAAATGAACCAGTGCCGGTGTAACATTTTAAGTGAAGGGCCGAAGCCTCTCTCTCAGTGGTGACTCCTCACTCATGTGTACTCCCACATCAGTGGGATTTTCTTTATCTCCCAGAGGGAAGCTTGGGAGTGGAATCTGCCCTCAGAATATGGGTGCCACTTCGTGGGTGCAGTGTGGGCATGAGGGGGTGTGGCATCTGGGCCAGCCTGAGGCCTGAGCAGAAATAGCAGAGCTGAACGCATTTGAAATGACTAAGACTGCTATTACAGACCTCAGATAGCGTAGCAGTCTAACACAGTCATTTTGACTGGTGCTTTATGAGTGTGAGCTGCCTATCATGGTCATGCCCGTATTGACGGGCAACGAGTTTGTGGGGGAGGGAAATCGAAAGAAATAGAGGGTATAATTGGCCAGGCTGGCGCACCCAGG
Organism: Aldrovandia affinis; assembly: GCA_029706075.1. Lineage (NCBI taxonomy): Eukaryota > Metazoa > Chordata > Actinopteri > Notacanthiformes > Halosauridae > Aldrovandia > Aldrovandia affinis. The sequence goes on along the minus strand of JAINUG010000052.1, from coordinate 1,794,550 downwards.
TTTCGAACCACGGCCGCAGTGGGCAACCTGCATTCCGGACGAAGCCTTTACCGCTACACCACCCGAGGCCCCCCATTTATATTTAAAAAAAATCTATTTTAGAGTGCCACCACCCTCCCTACCCATTCTTCAGTAGAGGAAATAACAAGTCAGAATTAATTTCTTGCTGGAGAACACAACAGTGCTTCAGGAAGCACAAACCCGAACCCGTTTAAAAAAAACATACTTCATACTTCCAGTTATTAAAAGTTGGAGACACAACATGCTGCCTACAGACTGAATGTGAAGAATTTTTATGATCTACAGTCAGGTCAGAAATTATTGAGACCCTTGATAAAGATGGGCCAAAAAGGCTGTAATGAGCTATATTGCATGCTCACAAAAATGGTAAACTTACACTACCGGTCAAAAGTTTGAGTACACCTTCCATCTGGACTATGGCTAATCGGGCACTCCTTCATTCTTCAGCAAGATAACGACCCGAAACACACCTTGAAGTTGTGCAAGAACTACCTGGTGAAGGAGGAACGTGAAGGACAACTCAAACTGATGACCTGGCCTGCCCAGTGTCCAGACCTCAATCCCATAGAAATTGTATGCGACAAACTGGACAGAAGAGTCAAAGCAAAGCAACCCACAAGTTTCTCTGGGAATTGCTGCAGGAGAGCTGGGAAGACATATCGGGTGATTTCCTGCTGAAACTTATCAACCGAATGGCCCGTGTTTGTGAGGCTGTTATCACGGCAAAGGGTGGCTATTTTGAGGAATCCAAGATTCAATTTTCAATATAATTTTCTTGAACATTTCTTTGATGTTCATTTTGTTCATTGTTACATGTGTTTTTTGTCATTTTAAAGTATTTACAGAAATGTATACGGTGTAAAGCATTGTCAATTATGAGATAAACCTAGTTTCCAGCAGGTGTACTCAAACTTTTGACCGTTAGTGTATATTCTTTATATTACATTATAACATGTCATCTTCTATAGTGTTTTATGAGATTGGTGAACATATTGTGGGGGTGATCTTTGACCATTCCTCCACACAGAATCTTTCAAGATCCTTTGGTCTGCGCTTGTGTACTGCCTTTTCACACAAATCACAAATCACACATTTTCGATCAGGTTCAAGTCTGGAAGCTGAGATGGCCACTGCAAAACTGCAATTTTGTGGTCAGTTAACCATTTCTTGATTGATTCTGAGATATGCTTGGGATAATTGTTCTGCTGAAAGATCCATTTCCGGTGTTGGAACTCCAATTGGAACTGGGTGTTATGGTCAGATACACACCAGCGGTGGGTTTTTGTGTCAGAAGAATTACGCTTGTTGTTAAAAAGGCAATATATGCATGCAATATATGTCATAACCTCCATCCATCCATCCATTATCTAAGCCGCTTATTCCTGGTCAGGGTCGCGGGGGGGGGCTGGAGCCTATCCCAGCATGCGTTCCGGGCGAGAGGCAGGAATACACCCTGGACAGGTCGCCAATCCATCGCAGGGCACACACACCATTCACTCACACACTCATACCTACGGGCAATTTAGACTGTCCAATTAGCCTAACGTGCATGTCTTTGGACTGTGGGAGGAAACCGGAGTACCCGGAGGAAACCCACGCGGACACGGGGAGAACATGCAAACTCCGCACAGAAAGGCCCCCGGCCTGGATTTGAACCCGAGACCTTCTTGCTGTGAGGCGACAGCGCTATCCACTGCACCACCGTGCCGACTATATGTCATAACCTGTATTTTCTTATTTTATAAAGCCTTTTCTTTGCTCATCTTTATTAAGGGTCTCAAATCATTTCAGACCTGACTGTACATATGGGCCTGTTGTTTGTTCCTTTGTTTAATATCGTTTTTTTATTCATTCGTAATACATTATTATACGTAATCCGGTGTTATGATACATTTTTATCTTAATCTCGATGCACAATCTATCGTTCCACCACAGGGCAATAAAAAAGAGATTGAACAATATTATTACGCTGTTAAAAAAACAGGGATTGATTTGATTTTATTTCTGGCTTTTTTGGACTGCTGTGTCTCCAGACAGAGAACAATTCAGTCCTCTATGTATCCGAAAGAGTCAGATGGATTACATATCCGGAACCGTCTCAAAATATCTGCCCTCGACAAGACCCCAGAAAAAAACAACGGCATTGTGCCTGTCTCAGGATATTCCCCACTCCGCTGCAGTGCATTCCACACTTATTCTGTTATTCTGGCTGAAATTCCTGCGTTTTTCCTGCCAGAAGTATCCTATAAACGCTCTTAACGCTGAAGTCCCGGCTATGGGGGGGCATTCCAATGGCGTCGGCTCTCATGGCTCTCCACACCACATGGAGATATGGTTTAACTCATATTTTAACCTTAGAGCGCCTTAGGGCTTGGTGTGGGGTGGGGTGGCAAATTTCCACTGTCCTTTGGATGTTGTCCAGTTACGTCTTCTGTAAATATGCACATGCTTTACATGTGGGACTTGATAGTTTTTATGTCACATTTAACATTTAAGTGTGCAAGAGAAGTAATTGTGAACATGCCACCTCCGTATTTTGTACGTATCTGTTTTACGTCATACAGTACACCACCATTTTCTTTTTTAATGTTGGTTCAATAATGAATGTTGTCTGGAGAGCGTATTGTGATGTCACACCAATATTATTAGCATTATTAAAAAAATAATAACAACACTAATAATAGTAATAATCACGAGTCAGATTTTTACATTATTGTTACTATTACTATTATTATTATCATCATCATCATCCTCTAAGAAGTTATTTATATAGCACTTTTTATACGGTGCTATCAAATCATTTCACAACCAGGACTAAGACTGAGAAAATACTCAAATACAAGACAGAAAGACTTCCAGGTTGCAGTGAAATGCAGACGTGTGAGTTGCTAGCTGTGACGCACTTAATTTGAATTCAAACTCAACCGGTAACTACCACCGTCTCGCTTGAGAACTCGGCAGCAGTATCTTGATCGTATCGGTTTTCTGTACTACATTCAGGGCCGCATCTCTGCATAGGCCCACAAGGCCTGGGCCTAGGGCCCAAACATCGCATGGAGCCCAGAATTACAGGGAAAATATAAATATAATTTTTTCATATTTTTCTTTGTGTATATATATCTTTTTTTACATCATTCATATTACACTAACACACCTAATAAATATATGTTCATCACACAGGATCCTTATTGTTATTAGTAGTAGTAGTAGTCATAAAATATAAATAATGGAAATTAAATCATATCTCCAATCTAACGTTAAATCTAAGAACTCCATCTCCCAGAATGCAATGCCGGAGGGGGGGTTTGGGGGTTCAAAACGGAGGCGGGGCCTAGGGCCCATGAACGTCAAGATCCGGCTCAGTACCTTGTTAGCTGACAACAAAATGCTAAAGCGGAAACTCACCGACTTCAAGGACAGGAATGGTCTCTCTTCACTTTTTTTTTTTTTTTTTTTTTTTTTGCGTGGGATCTAAGCAAAATGAAACTAGAAATGACTTAGTTTTTTTTGTATTGTTTGTTTTTTTACTCTTGAGGTGGCTGCATAGGGAAAGTTTTCAGGGGGGGGTGGGTTCCTCCTCTCCCTTTTGTTCTCTATCGATTTTACTCTGTGTGTGTCATGGTTGTTCCCCTGACTCACCACCAGAGGGCGGTGTTGCGCCTTTCTGGTAGGAGGGGCGGAGCATATCAATCACCGCTCCTCACTATTTAAGCCGCAGCTGTTTACCGGTTCTTTGCGAAATCGTAAAACTTCACTACGATCTAGCCGGTAAAGGTTGTGGCGTCTTTTTAAAGATACTACTAAGCACGTTCTATTACTTAGAAATTCTTCTTTAGCTAATGTAGGATCTGTTCGTTACCTGCTTTTGGAACACTCACTTGCTCCTCCTGAGCTAGTCGTGTTTCGTTATACACAGTCTGTGGACTGTTCGCAGGTCTTATTTCTTCGCTGGTTATTTGGCTCTTCTAGCCGTTTATCGTTTTATTCAAACACTCGGTGTTGGTGATTTAGTTATTCCTTTTGTGTCTTTGTGGCACCTAGTCACCCGTTGGGTGATATTTTCAGTTTTCCCCCTTTTTGTTATTGTTTGTTCCTAGTCTCTGTTTATTCAGAGTTTGTGGTTAAACTGTATAATTACAGTTTAACTTATCGATACCCCTGGGGTTCTGCGATTGACACCAATCCTTAACCCACCATAACAGTACGATTTCGCCATGAATACGGCGTCAGCGGATCCTCGTGGTATCGAAGAAATGGAGAGACAGAGATCTACCATTGACATTTTATTAAAACAACAACGTGTCATGCAAGACAACCAGGCTAGCATGGCCTTGTCGGTCCAAAGACTGGAGGGCTTGATCCAGACACTTATCGAGGTTCGTCCCCAGCCTGCGGTAGGATTCGCCGGTCCTAATCCGGGTGTCACTCCTCGTTGGGGTACACCTGTGGGAGAGGGATTACGAGAGGCAAAGTTCAGCTTCCTCCTCGTTTTAGTGGCGAGTCCGGTAAATGTCGGGGTTTTTTAGCACAGTGCCAAATTGTATTTCAAACTCAACCATCTAGATATAGCTCAGAAGAGTCGCGAGTGGCACTCGTGCTATCATTGTTATCGGGGCAGCTCTCGAGTGGGCAGTACCTCTTATTCGGTCTCAAGCACCGGTATTGACAGACTCGCTGGGGTTAATGGGTAAAATGGAGTTGGTTTTTGACCACGAACTTCATGACAGCGAGTCTGCGACTAAATTGACGCGCATGCGCCAGGGTAACCAGAGCGTGGCGGAATTCTCTATCTCGTTCCGTACTCTCGCGGGAGTTACAGGTTGGCCTGAGAATCCTCTCATAACGTGTTTTACTAACGCTATCTGATCCGGTGCGAGACGCTCTAGCTACAATTGGCATTCCCGATTCACTTGATGAACTTATTTCCACTGCTATACGGATCGATAATCGTATTAGGGAACGCCAGCGAGAGAGGGGTAACAGGGAGTTCCGGGTTACTACGAGAGGGTTCTTACCTCAGTTTCCTAGACGTCTGGGCAAAACCGACGAACCCATGGAGGTTGACAGTGCTAGTTTTCGGGCTCCGGCCAGAGGGGACTGGAACGGTTGCCGGTACTGTCGACAAAGGGGTCACATTATTCAAAATTGTCCCAAACTGAAGGGAAACGAATAGCCTCACTATCGGGCCGGAAGCCGGTAGTGAGACATCAGTCCTCTTTCTTCCGTACCTTCATTTCTGTTGAACTATCCTGGGGGAGACAAAACATTAAAATAAATGCATTTCTTGATTCAGGAGCTGTTGATTGTTTTGTGGACTCCGGGTGGGCTAAAAGAATTCATTTACCTGTTCGGGTTCTTTCACAATCTTGTGGTGTTACCGCTCTTGATGGCCGTCCGCTGGGTTCCGGTCGCATTAAGGAATCCACGGAGACTGTAAACATGCGGATCGCTTACGGCGAGCACACAGAACAAATTAAGTTTTTTGGTTGAATCGCCTACTTACCTATTAGTTCTTGGACACTCCTGGTTAATAAAACATCAACCACAGGTGAACTGGGGTAGTCATAAAAACCCTATTATTCAATGGGGGATCAATGTTCTCTTGAATGTTTACCTTTTATTCCGTCGTCTTCCGGGTTCGGTGAGGCTAAAAGTCACGAGACCGATTCGGGAGACCGACGAATCTATTTACTGTTCGCCTAATCATGCTCCCTCATCCGTACACTCCAATGAGACGGAGAACGAACTCGAATGGGATCCTCAGTGTGCTTGGGAAGTCCCACTGGAGGAGTCCACGGCCGAGGAGATTAGTGACCTGGAATCCTTACCCTTTGATTCTTTAGAGGCAGACATGCCGTCTACGGACGATGAGCCCAAAGTGTCACGAGTTCCGAAAAGATCGGTTAGCTACTCCAGTTCCGATTCCCATAAAAAATTCCGAACTGCCCCCATTGAGCACGAGTTTCCAAGGGAAAAGGAGGGAATGGAACTCATGAGTACGGAGTGTTACTTGCTACCTTCCGGCATTCCTAAAACTTATTCCGATCTTAGCGAGGTGTTTAGTAAGCAAAGGGCAACTAAACTGCCTCCACACCGGCCTTATGATTGCGCTATTGAACTTCACCCAGGCACAGTTCCCCCACGTGGATCCCTATATTCACTATCTATACCTGAGAGTGCGGCCATGAAGAGATACATTTCGAATCTCTTACTAATGGTTTTATCAGGCCATCCACGTCTCCGGCTGGGGCAGGGTTCTTTTTGTTAAGGATGGGGGATTACGACCGTGTATCGATTACAGAGGATTAAATAATATTACTATAAAGAATCGTTATCCCCTTCCACTTATGAACTCCGCTTTTGAACGTCTCCAAGGAGCGTCCATTTTTCCAAGTTGGACCTTCGCAACGCTTATAATCTGGTTCGCATCCGTCAGGGTGACGTGGAAAACAGCGTTTAATACACACAATGGTCATTACGAATACCTGGTTATGCCATTCGGCCTCACGTGCGCGCCGGCTGTCTTCCAGGCATTCGTTAATGACGTACTCAGAGAGATGTTGGAGAAATCGGTGTTCGTTTATCTTGACGACATTTTAATTTTTTCCAATTCTCTCTCTGAGCACGTGAAACACGTTCGACAAGTATTAAAATGCTTGTTAGAAGCCCAATTATTTGTGAAAGCAGAGAAATGTGTGTTTCACGTACCTTCAGTTTCCTTTCTAGGATTTATTGTCGCAGAGGGCAGGATCCAAATGGACCCCAATAAAGTGACTGCGGTCAAGGATTGGCCTGCTCCGGTCTCTGTAAAACAGGTTCAGCGTTTTTTGGGGTTTGCAAATTTTTACAGACGGTTTATCCGCAATTTTAGTTCAGTGGTCGCGCCCATCACGGCGCTTACAAAAAAAACTGTTTCTTCTCGGTTCCAATGGTCCCCTAAAAGCGGAGGCGGCTTTCGCTGAACTAAAGAGAAGATTCAGTTCTGAACCTATTTTAATTTCTCCCAATCCTTCATTACCTTTTATTGTAGAGGTGGATGCCTCTGAGCTAGGGGTAGGGGCTATTCTGTCCCAGCGGTCGGCCATGGACCAAAAAAGTTCATCCGTGCGCCTACTTTTCTCGGAGCCTTTCCCCTGCCGAGAGGAATTACAATGTAGGAGATAGGGAGTTATTAGCGGTTAAAATGGCGCTGGAGGAATGGCGTCATTGGCTTGAAGGGGCGGAACATCCCTTCACTGTCTGGACTGATCATAAAAATTTAGAGTACATCCAGGGTGCTCAACGTCAGAATTCACGGCAAGCTCGTTGGGCATTATTTTTACTAGGTTTAATTTTTGTTGACTTACCGTCCTGGTTCTAAAATATTAAACCTGACGCTCTGTCACGCTTGTACGATGGATCCCGAAATGGATCATCCGCCCACACCCATTATTCCCACCGCACAGATTTTATCTCCAGTCTTATGGGAGATAGAAAGGGTGGTGCATGAGGCTCAACGCCTTGAGCCGGATCCTGGTGGGGTCCACGGGGATGTCTCTTCGTTCCTTCAGGAGCTCGCTCCCAGGTACTGCAGTGGGGCCACTCCTCCCGGCTCACTGGTCACCCAGGCGTACACCGTATTTACGATTTTTTGAGTAGACGGTTCTGGTGGCGGGGTATGGAGAAAGACGTGCGGGAATTTGTTGCGGCCTGTAGCATTTGTGCCCGCAATAAGGGTTCACAGCTGGCATCTTCAGGGTTACTGCGGCCACTTCCCGGTTCCACATCGTCCCTGGAGCCATATCGCCTTGGATTTCGTTGCGGTCTACCTAACTCGAACGGTCATACCGTCATTTTGGTGGTAGTGGACAGATTTTCCAAGGCTGCCCACTTCATTGCACTTCCCAAACTGCCGTCAGCGCTCGAAACTGCGCATCTCATGATGGACCATGTCTTTCGCCTTCACGGCTTACCGCAAGACGTAGTGTCCGATCGGGGTCCTCAGTTTGCGTCCAGATTCTGGCGGGCGTTTTGTTCGCTGTTAGGGGCGTCTGTGAGCCTGTCATCAGGGTTTCACCCACAGACCAATGGACAGACGGAACGCACCAATCAAACTATGGAAAATACTCTCCGCTGTCTTGCTTCCGCCAATCCATCATCATGGAGTCGGCACCTTGCTTGGGCAGAGTACGCTCATAACACGCTGCGCAACGCGTCGTCAGGTCTCTCTCCATTCGAGGCTCAGTTCGGGTTTCAGCCTCCTTTATTTTCGGCGCAGGAGGGTGACGCAGGAGTGCCTTCCGCTGCGGCCTTTGTGCGCGTTGTCGTGTCACCTGGAGAAGGGTTAGGGGCGGCTCTAGTACGCGCTGGGGATCGCCAAAAGGAGTTTGCTAATCGTCGTCGACGGGCAGCTCCATCGTATAGGGTTGGTCAACGAGTGTGGTTGTCTGCACGAGACCTGCCGTTACAGTAGAGTCTCGGAAACTCGCTCCGCGTTTTATTGGGCCTTTTAAGGTCCTACGTAAAATTAACCCTGTCACCGTGTTATTACAGCTTCCCCAATCTATGCGGATACATCCCTCGTTCCCACGTCTCGCATCAAACCACTACTCATTAGCACCTTGGCGCCTCCCGAGAGTACCACCACCGCCTCCTCGTATCATTGGGGGTGGCCCCGCTTATACGGTGCGTAGTATCGTGGCGTCGCGGCGTGTAGGTAGGGGTACTCAGTTCCTAGTGGACTGGGAGGGTTACGGCCCTGAGGGAGCGCAGTTGGGTTCCGTCCCGACATCTTGGATCCATCGTTGATCCAAGATTTTCACCGGGCGTGGGTCTGAAGGGTCGTCAGGAGTCGTCCCTTAAGGGGGGGAGTCCTGTCATGGTTGTTCCCTGACTCACCACCAGAGGGCGGTGTTGCGCCTTTCTGGTAGGAGGGGCGGAGCATATCAATCACCGCTCCTCACTATTTAAGCCGCAGCTGTTTACCGGTTCTTTGCGAAATCGTAAAAACTTCACTACGATCTAGCCGGTAAAGGTTGTGGCGTCTTTTTAAAGATACTACTAAGCACGTTCTATTACTTAGAAATTCTTCTTTAGCTAATGTAGGATCTGTTCGTTACCTGCTTTTGGAACACTCACTTGCTCCTCCTGAGCTAGTCGTGTTTCGTTATACACAGTCTGTGGACTGTTCGCAGGTCTTATTTCTTCGCTGGTTATTTGGCTCTTCTAGCCGTTTATCGTTTTATTCAAACACTCGGTGTTGGTGATTTAGTTATTCCTTTTTGTGTCTTTGTGGCACCTAGTCACCCGTTGGGTGATATTTTCGGTTTTCCCCCTTTTGTTATTGTTTGTTCCTAGTCTCTGTTTATTCAGAGTTTGTGGTTAAACTGTATAATTACAGTTTAACTTATCGATACCCCTGGGGTTCTGCGATTGACACCAATCCCTTAACCCACCATAACAGTACGATTTCGCCATGAATACGGCGTCAGCGGATCCTCGTGGTATCGAAGAAATGGAGAGACAGAGATCTACCATTGACATTTTATTAAAACAACAACGTGTCATGCAAGACAACCAGGCTAGCATGGCCTTGTCGGTCAAAGACTGGAGGGCTTGATCCAGACACTTATCGAGGTTCGTCCCCAGCCTGCGGTAGGATTCGCGGTCCTAATCCGGGTGTCACTCCTCGTTGGGGTACACCTGTGGGAGAGGGATTACGAGAGGCAAAGTTCAGCTTCCTCCTCGTTTTGGTGGCGAGTCCGGTAAATGTCGGGGTTTTAGCACAGTGCCAAATTGTATTTCAAACTCAACCATCTAGATATAGCTCAGAAGAGTCGCGAGTGGCACTCGTGCTATCATTGTTATCGGGGGCAGCTCTCGAGTGGGCAGTACCTCTTATTCGGTCTCAAGCACCGGTATTGACAGACTCGCTGGGGTTAATGGGTAAAATGGGTTGGTTTTGACCACGAACTTCATGACAGCGAGTCTGCGACTAAATTGACGCGCATGCGCCAGGGTAACCAGGCGTGGCGGAATTCTCTATCTCGTTCCGTACTCTCGCGGGAGTTACAGGTTGGCCTGAGAATCCTCTCATAACGTGTTTTACTAACGCTATCTGATCCGGTGCGAGGCGCTCTAGCTACAATTGGCATTCCCGATTCACTTGATGAACTTATTTCCACTGCTATACGGATCGATAAATCGTATTAGGGAACGCCAGCGAGAGAGGGTAACAGGGAGTTCCGGGTTACTACGAGAGGGTTCTTACCTCAGTTTCCTAGACGTCTGGGCAAAACCGACGAACCCATGGAGGTTGACAGTGCTAGTTTTCGGGCTCCGGCCAGAGGACTGGAACGGTTGCCGGTACTGTCGACAAAGGGGTCACATTATTCAAAATTGTCCCAAACTGAAGGGAAGCGAATAGCCTCACTATCGGGCCGGAAGCCGGTAGTGAGACATCAGTCCTCTTTCTTCCGTACCTTCATTTCTGTTGAACTATCCTGGGGGAGACAAAACATTAAAATAAATGCATTTCTTGATTCAGGAGCTGTTGATTGTTTTGTGGACTCCGGGTGGGCTAAGAATTCATTTACCTGTTCGGGTTCTTTCACAATCTTGTGGTGTTACCGCTCTTGATGGCCGTCCGCTGGGTTCCGGTCGCATTAAGGAATCCACGGAGACTGTAAACATGCGGATCGCTTACGGCGAGCACACAGAACAAATTAAGTTTTTTTTGGTTGAATCGCCTACTTACCCATTAGTTCTTGGACACTCCTGGTTAATAAAACATCAACCACAGGTGAACTGGGGTAGTCATAAAAACCCTATTATTCAATGGGGGGATCAATGTTCTCTTGAATGTTTACCTTTTATTCCGTCGTCTTCCGGGTTCGGTGAGGCTAAAAGTCACGAGACCGATTCGGAGACCGACGAATCTATTACTGTTCGCCTAATCATGCTCCCTCATCCGTACACTCCAATGAGACGGAGAACGAACTCGAATGGGATCCTCAGTGTGCTTGGGAAGTCCCACTGGAGGAGTCACGGCCGAGAGATTAGTGACCTGGAATCCTTACCCTTTGATTCTTTAGAGGCAGACATGCCGTCTACGGACGATGAGCCCAAAGTGTCACGAGTTCCGAAAAGATCGGTTAGCTACTCCAGTTCCGATTCCCATAAAAAATTCCGAACTGCCCCCATTGAGCACGAGTTTCCAAGGAAAAGGAGGGAATGGAACTCATGAGTACGGGTGTTACTTGCTACCTTCCGGCATTCCTAAAACTTATTCGATCTTAGCGAGGTGTTTAGTAAGCAAAGGCAACTAAACTGCCTCCACACCCGACCTTATGATTGCGCTATTGAACTTCACCCAGGCACAGTTCCCCCACGTGGATCCCTATATTCACTATCTATACCTGAGAGTGCGGCCATGAAGAGATACATTTCGAATCTCTTACTAATGGTTTTATCAGGCCATCCACGTCTCCGGCTGGGGCAGGGTTCTTTTTGTTGGAAAAAGGATGGGGATTACGACCGTGTATCGATTACAGAGGATTAAATAATATTACTATAAAGAATCGTTATCCCCTTCCACTTATGAACTCCGCTTTTGAGCGTCTCCAAGGAGCGTCCATTTTCAAGTTGGACCTTCGCAAACGCTTATAATCTGGTTCGCATCCGTCAGGGTGACGAGTGGAAAACAGCGTTTAATACACACAATGGTCATTACGAATACCTGGTTATGCCATTCGGCCTCACGTGCGCGCCGGCTGTCTTCCAGGCATTCGTTAATGACGTACTCAGAGAGATGTTGGAGAAATCGGTGTTCGTTTATCTTGACGACATTTTAATTTTTTCCAATTCTCTCTCTGAGCACGTGAAACACGTTCGACAAGTATTAAAATGCTTGTTAGAAGCCCAATTATTTGTGAAAGCAGAGAAATGTGTGTTTCACGTACCTTCAGTTTCCTTTCTAGGATTTATTGTCGCAGAGGGCAGGATCCAAATGGACCCCAATAAAGTGACTGCGGTCAAGGATTGGCCTGCTCCGGTCTCTGTAAAACAGGTTCAGCGTTTTTTGGGGTTTGCAAATTTTTACAGACGGTTTATCCGCAATTTTAGTTCAGTGGTCGCGCCCATCACGGCGCTTACAAAAAAAACTGTTTCTTCTCGGTTCCAATGGTCCCCTAAAGCGGAGGCGGCTTTCGCTGAACTAAAGAGAAGATTCAGTTCTGAACCTATTTAATTTCTCCCAATCCTTCATTACCTTTTATTGTAGAGGTGGATGCCTCTGAGCTAGGGGTAGGGGCTATTCTGTCCCAGCGGTCGGCCATGGACCAAAAAGTTCATCCGTGCGCCTACTTTTCTCGGAGCCTTTCCCCTGCCGAGAGGAATTACAATGTAGGAGATAGGGAGTTATTAGCGGTTAAAATGGCGCTGGAGGAATGGCGTCATTGGCTTGAAGGGGCGGAACATCCCTTCACTGTCTGGACTGATCATAAAAATTTAGAGTACATCCAGGGTGCTCAACGTCGTAATTCACGGCAAGCTCGTTGGGCATTATTTTTACTAGGTTTAATTTTTGTTGACTTACCGTCCTGGTTCTAAAAATATTAAACCTGACGCTCTGTCACGCTTGTGCGATGGATCCGAAATGGATCATCCGCCCACACCCATTATTCCCACCGCACAGATTTTATCTCCAGTCTTATGGGAGATAGAAAGGGTGGTGCATGAGGCTCAACGCCTTGAGCCGGATCTGGTGGGGGTCCACGGGGATGTCTCTTCGTTCCTTCAGGAGCTCGCTCCCAGGTACTGCAGTGGGGCCACTCCTCCCGGCTCACTGGTCACCCAGGCGTACACCGTCGCACGATTTTTTGAGTAGACGGTTCTGGTGGCGGGGTATGGAGAAAGACGTCGGGAATTTGTTGCGGCCTGTAGCATTTGTGCCCGCAATAAGGGTTCACAGCTGGCATCTTCAGGGTTACTGCGGCCACTTCCGGTTCCACATCGTCCCTGGAGCCATATCGCCTTGGATTTCGTTACCGGTCTACCTAACTCGAACGGTCATACCGTCATTTTGGTGGTAGTGGACAGATTTTCCAAGGCTGCCCACTTCATTGCACTTCCCAAACTGCCGTCAGCGCTCGAAACTGCGCATCTCATGATGGACCATGTCTTTCGCCTTCACGGCTTACCGCAAGACGTAGTGTCCGATCGGGGTCCTCAGTTTGCGTCCAGATTCTGGCGGGCGTTTTGTTCGCTGTTAGGGCGTCTGTGAGCCTGTCATCAGGGTTTCACCCACAGACCAATGGACAGGCGGAACGCACCAATCAAACTATGGAAAATACTCTCCGCTGTCTTGCTTCCGCCAATCCATCATCATGGAGTCGGCACCTTGCTTGGGCAGAGTACGCTCATAACACGCTGCGCAACGCGTCGTCAGGTCTCTCTCCATTCGAGGCTCAGTTCGGGTTTCAGCCTCCTTTATTTTCGGCGCAGGAGGGTGACGCAGGAGTGCCTTCCGCTGCGGCCTTTGTGCGGCGTTGTCGTGTCACCTGGAGAAGGGTTAGGCGGCGGCTCTGGTACGCGCTGGGGATCGCCAAAAGGTTTGCTAATCGTCGTCGACGGGCAGCTCCATCGTATAGGGTTGGTCAACGAGTGTGGTTGTCTACGAGACCTGCCGTTCTGAGTAGAGTCTCGGAAACTCGCTCCGCGTTTTATTGGGCCTTTTAAGGTCCTACGTAAAATTAACCCTGTCACCGTGTTATTACAGCTTCCCCAATCTATGCGGATACATCCTACGTTCCACGTATCTCGCATCAAACCACTACTCCATTAGCACCTTGGCGCCTCCCGTACCACCACCGCCTCCTCGTATCATTGGGGGTGGCCCCGCTTATACGGTGCGTAGTATCGTGGCGTCGCGGCGTGTAGGTAGGGGTACTCAGTTCCTAGTGGACTGGGAGGGTTACGGCCCTGAGGAGCGCAGTTGGGTTCCGTCCCGACACATCTTGGATCCATCGTTGATCCAAGATTTTCACCGCGTGGGTCTGAAGGGTCGTCAGGAGTCGTCCCTTAAGGGGGTCCTGTCATGGTTGTTCCCCTGACTCACCACCAGAGGGCGGTGTTGCGCCTTTCTGGTAGGAGGGGCGGAGCATATCAATCACCGCTCCTCACTATTTAAGCCGCAGCTGTTTACCGGTTCTTTGCGAAATCGTAAAAACTTCACTACGATCTAGCCGGTAAAGGTTGTGGCGTCTTTTTAAAAGATACTACTAAGCACGTTCTATTACTTAGAAATTCTTCTTTAGCTAATGTAGGATCTGTTCGTTACCTGCTTTTGGAACACTCACTTGCTCCTCCTGAGCTAGTCGTGTTTCGTTATACACAGTCTGTGGACTGTTCGCAGGTCTTATTTCTTCGCTGGTTATTTGGCTCTTCTAGCCGTTTATCGTTTTATTCAAACACTCGGTGTTGGTGATTTAGTTATTCCTTTTTGTGTCTTTGTGGCACCTAGTCACCCGTTGGGTGATATTTTCAGTTTTCCCCTTTTGTTATTGTTTGTTCCTAGTCTCTGTTTATTCAGAGTTTGTGGTTAAACTGTATAATTACAGTTTAACTTATCGATACCCCTGGGGTTCTGCGATTGACACCAATCCCTTAACCCACCATAACAGTGTGGGCTCTGGCCTTTGATTGGTTGGTTTTTTCATGTGCTGCACTCTAAAAGGTGTCCTGCATCTGACTGTTGCAACTGATTGCCTAAAGGTTATTTATTAAAAACATTGAATGGATTTAAGAAAAAACTAAAAACACTAGTTTTTCACTAATATATATATTTGCTTATCTACTTTATTATGTTTAACTATGTTTTATTTATTATGTATATTCATGCCTATGTACACATACACATATATGTATATATGTGTATGTATCACGTTTGCTGAAACCTCTGCTGTCAATTTAGGACAGTTACGTGTTAGATACGTTTAGACGAGCACGTATTCTCCTCCGAAATACGTGATGTCAGCCGCCGCTTCTTTTCACACCGCAGTCTACAAGTTAAGCTTGACACATGAAGTCGGAGGAAGACACTTTGAGTGCAGCTTTAATATTGGCAGACTGTGGGGCTCCCGATTGACCAGCAGGGTGTGCTGGTATGGAACAAGACATGGAAAATCCAGCTGATCGAATCCCTCCCTCCCTGGGTGATGCTACTGCAAGTTATGCGTCGCCCTGTGGGGCTGCTGGGCACAGTCGGCACCAGCACGGTTTGCATTCGAAACCAGACCATGGCACTCATCCACAAAATATAACACAGTACTATTATGTTCTTTTTAATCAAAATGTTCCATCCTTTTCTGCTGTGGGAATGACATGTGAGTAAGATCTTAATATGTCATGTCCAGATGACATGTTACATAGAGTCCACTCGCCCTTCCGCTCCTTGGCAAGCTTGTGCCGGCTCACCTTCCCCCTTCCCCCTGGGGGGGACAGCCAATCGCTGCCCCGATCGGGGCTAACAACCAGAGCCGGACTGGCGCTTTGAATCGCGGCTGCAGTTGGCAACTTGCATGTTGGACGAATGCTCAAACCATTATGCCACCCGAGGCCCCACTTCTTATCACTAGTCACCGGAAATACTTGGCCTAAAATTAAGAAGAAACACAGACCGTGTAGCCGGTGGTCCCTTATGGCTCGTTCTCTACTGGTACATTCGAGACAGTCACACCTAATCAGCAGTCCCCATTTCAACCGTACCTGCGTGCTGTTTAATACAACTGTACAGCGGGATAAACTGACACGGCACTCTCCGAGGCATCAATTATTCAGTCCCCTCGAACATCCTGCTCACCTCATTTTCGGCAGACAACGGCCAAGACCTGCCTGATCTCGGCCTGAAGTGGCCATGTGCCTTCTTCTTCCCCCTGACTGGAGCAAAAGAGGGGGAGAGACTGCCGAAGGAGTTCATTAAAAGAGGAAAAGGGTACAGAGTGGGGGCCGGGGGGCAGTGCTGAGGATAACAAGGCCCCAGAGTCGCAACAGCGCCCAGGTTCTTGTTACCGGAACACAGCACAAGGGGGCCGTTATCTATCACACGTTTTTATTTATTTTTTTGACTGAAAAACTTCTAACTCAGCAGGAAAAAATAAAAAAATAAAAAATAATAACAAAAAGTTTCCCCATGAATTAATTTCAGCACTGGGAGGCTCGTTATTGTTTTGGGTTCTGACCCACTATTCCGACCTTTCCTCATTCAGCCGTTGAACCCGGACGTTCGACGGGCATCGGAAAAATGTGATTTTTGGGTTTTAAGAATTTAATTGCTCCTATATGTGGACCGTGACAGGGAGAACGTCACTCACCATGTCATAACTAACCCGGTTTCATCCAAAATTAACTTTGTCCGAGTAATGGCCGCATCCCTCGGGCCACCCGGATTTACCCGGCTTGTCTCTGAAACGTGCACGCCCCCCGTTGTTTGGGTTTACACCCAGGGTATTCCGTCAGACCTCAGAACAGACTTGTAAAGTGGTGATCCAATTAAAGCCGTTTTGCTGCGGTTATTTAAAAAAAAAATTATTATAAATTTTTTACAGATTTTTTCCAGTTTTTCTCACAATTTAGTGGCCAATTATACCCTCTATTTATTTCGATTTTCCCTCCCCACACGAGTTCGTTGCTCATCTCTACGAGGCAAGCTAATTCCCTGACTTCAGCCAACTCCGCTTCCTTCGAGATGGAATTCACCCACACAGGTGGACACTCTTATGCACTTCTCAGCGAGTTCCTGCCGGCGGACAGCCAAACGCCGCCCCCAATCGGGGCTCCCCACCAGGGCTGGTCTGGTACAGTCGGGTTTCAAACTGTGACCGTGATAGGCAGCTCACACTCGTAAAGGACCAGCCAATACGGGTGCGTTAGACCGCTACGCTATCGGAGGCCGTTGCGGTTATTTAAATGCCTGGACAATGAGAGCACTGCGGTGGCAGGGAGTCAGTAGAGGTTCTCCGCAGCATGTGGAAACTCAGAGCCAGCGAGGAGGAGCGAGTAACATGTAAATAATGGATCAGAGAGGGAACGCAGTGCCACCTGGTTTGAATTCCGGGGGCCTTTCATGTGCAAGTCATGCTAGGAAGACAAATGCCATACTTCCACCGGACTCCCCCGGCTGACCTGCGCGGTGCCTGCGTTGTATACTCAAATGTGACAGTCTGTGTTCGGTGAACTATTAATGGCTGCCTAGCAAGCAAAGCTCTGTGATGTGATGGATAATCATCGACGCATTATTAAAAAAAATCTAAAGTGTATACCTTTTTGGGGGCCTCGGGTGGCATAACGGTCAAAGCATTCGCCCAGAATGCAATCGCCCAGTGCAGCCACGGTTCGATCCCCGGCTGCGTTAGCCCGGCTCTGACTGAGAGCCCCGTTGGGGGCGGCAATTGGCTGACCGGCCCAAAGGGAAGGGGGAGGGTGAGCCAGCACGAGCTTGCCGAGAAGCGCGAAAGGCGTAAATCAGATAAAAAAGATAAAAAGATAAAGTACATTTCAGCAAAGGTGCAGCATTTATTTATATAACCACAATTTCTCTGCTTGGTAAACACCCTTATTCAACACAATATACAGATAACTGCCAAAATAAAGGAAACACTTGAGTAAATTAAGGATTCTGGCGGCTCTGTTATGGTGTGGGGTGCATTTTCCTTACATTTTCCTACCTTTCCCCCTTTGAGGGAAAGGTAAATGTCAATAAATACAAAGCCATTCTGAGTGATCACCTTCATCCTATGGTGAAGCACTTTTATCCTGATGGGAGTCTTTTCCAGGATAACAATGTCCCCATCCACAGGGCACGAGTGGTCACTGAATGGTTTGATGAGCATGAAAACGATGTAAACCATATGCCATGGCCCTCTCAGTTACCAGATCTCAACACAATTGAACACTTATGGGAGATTCTGGAGCAGCACCTGAGAAAGGATTTTCCACCACCATCAACAAAACACTAAATGATGGAATTTCTTATGGAAGAATGGTGTTGCATCCATCCAATAGAGTTCCAGACACTTGTAGAATGTCAAGGCCCATTGCAGCTGTTCTGGCAGCATATGGTGGCCCAATGCCCAACGACACTTTATGCTGGTGTTTCCTTTATTTCGGTAGTTACCTGTAATGTTAGATTATCACCTAGCTAGATATATGTCCAATTCACGTACCTCAATCAAGGGAACAACATCATCACCCAGGATTTGAACCAGCAACATTCTGGGTTTTGGAGTCCTTAGAACACTATGACACACATCTCTACCCATGACAACCAGAAGAGTGTGTGCATTAAGAACATAGGAACATACTGTAAGAATATATAATAAAGAGAACGGACCGTTCAGCCCATCTAGGCTCGTCATGTCCTAATCTAAAGAGTATCTAGCCTAGACTTGAATAGCCTAAGTGTTTCTGCCTCTACTACCTGACCTGGCAAGCTTTTCCAGGCATTGAAAACTCTGTGTAAAGAAAAACTTCCTAATATCCGGGTGGAATTTGCCTTAAACTCACTTCCACCTGTAGCTGAACACAGCTGAAAGGCCCTGAGTCACGTCACACGCACTGTAAAATCTAAACAAACCTACAGGCCGATGGCATTTCACATGCAAGTGCAGATAACCGTCACTCTGAAAGAGGGGCATCTCGTCTCTACCTTTTCAATATGGTGGCAACGGATTGTTATAGTGATAAATTGAATTGTTAGGTCACCAGAGTAAACACACAGGAACGGGCATGCGATAACATGCATATAAAAAAAAATACGAGGCAACATGCACACACAAAAAGTTGATTCAATGTCTTATATTCAGATAACCAAAAATCTGTTTTTCACATTTAGGTTTAAATGGGTACAGATTATTATAGATTTTTTGCAAGCACTACATAATAACCCAGAACAACTGTAAACCAATGGCAAGAAATCAAATTCAGACCCTCATAAAATGCATCTGTAAAATGCACCCTCATAAAATGCATCTTAAGAATTTATGAACCTAATCGTTATTGGCAAAACATGACAGCATGCACACAAGGCTGTGCTTCTCATTGGATTTTGATTATGGATGTAACAGTTTAATCTTACTTTAATTTTACTAAACACTAAAACTTCAGTTCAGGTCTTCTTGTCCTTGGAAAAAATATATAGTTATAGTTTATTTTAAAAAGTAAGTCGCTTTGGATAAAAGCGTTTGCTAAATGGCATATATTAAAAAACATAGCATTGACAATAGTTTAGCATTGCGGGCTTACCAGATGAGTGTAAAGCAAACAGGACAGGTGTTTAACCCCTGTTGACATGAGCCATGTCACTCACAACTCACTCCAGAAATAACTGAAGAATTGTGCTATTAGCTTGGAGGTAACATGCTATAACATCCAGTTTGACTCTTCCTGTGGGTATTTAGAAAGTATATTCACCCTGTACAAGTTCCATTGTTCTTGCAAGCATGATCCGTGTGCAAGTGACACACACTGCCCCTGCCCCCCAGACTCCCTAAAATAACCAGTGACCTGATCAGTCTCACAAATCAGATAAAGTGGGTGGTTCTATGAAAATGCAATAAAGCTTCATGGGAGAACATCTGACTGGCACAGGTGAGTCATTCTACCCAGGGCTGCTTAGTACAGGTAGAATGCTACTAACTAGGGCAGCGTTACTCAAATCACAGTCCTCGTGGGTTGGGCACTGCTGTTTTTCCCAGCCTCCCTTTACCTGGGAGTCAGGTGTGAAGACACTCTGGGCCAATCAATTTCTCCTCATATTTGAAAAGTTCAAACAAGGATTGATTTAGATTTCTGTACCAAAGCTAATCAAAGTCTGTTGAGGGACAAGCAGAGCTGTGACTCAGTATTCCATGTGGAAAATGAGCCCAAACATATCTACACTCTTAGCAGAGAGACAGAACCCCCAAAAAACCCAGACCCAAAAGCTTTGGAGAACTGGCTCAAACTAGTTCTGAAACCCAAAATGGCTGGGATTGAGTTTCCACCAAGTTAGACTATTTAAAAACTCTCGATTCAATAAAAAAATGAAGTCAAACTGACCATACAAGGGGGAATACTTGTTTTGGCTTTGTCTGAAGAAATGGAAACCACTTCCTTAGCAAAGCTAAGTGATGTCTGGTGACGTCACCCCCCTGGGGTCACGATAAAAGCTTGACTGCTCCCCTGGCATGAGGGATCTGGGTGTTTTGCACTGCGAGATAATCACGTATCTTGTCGTACAGTTGTGCAGCGGTTGTGCAGTTGTAAAAAAATGTGTGGTTTTGGACCATGCTCAGACCGTACACGCTCAGATGTGGAAGAGTGTCACTTCTTTTAGCACTGTGCGGTTCCCCCCACAGTCTGAGATAATTCAAGTGGTCGAAGGGGCAGCCTGGTGGCGGTGGAACACATTCACTCTGTCATTACTTTGCAACAATATACCTCTTAAATTCTGCCAGATATATTCAAAGCGCCTTACCGCTGTGATGTGGATAACTATGACATCATCCTCATGGCCGTTGCCTCAGGAATCTCAGAAACCGTTTCCTTCTTGTAGCGTAGTGGGGAATTCCATACGTTTGCAATCAGAGGATGTTTAAAAAGGCACATGGAAAAATTATTCCTTGTTCCAAGAATTGTACGAAAACATTGCGCAGCTAAACTAACTGGATTTGAGTCAGGCGAATTTTAGCCGTCGTCTGTTATTTCTCAGCTGTTTCTCAGCCCATCGTATTCAAGCACGACCCATGATGGCGTAACCACATTTAAAAAAACTAACGTTGATTATTGCTGTGGAAGTTTTGTTACATAATACTGACCCTGTGCGACAGAGGAGCTAGTTTGGCATCAACCCCCAATGGAAACAGAGCATGGAAAGGAGGGTGATCATTCCAACATGGCCTTGTCATTTTTATTTCAAATTTTGCTTCTGACTTTTTCTCTGTTTTTCTCCCAATTTGGTAGCCAATATTATTTATGCAAACAAGACTTTCTCTTTTTCACCCATACTTCCCACACATACATTTACCATATTTTTGTATATATATACGTTCATTTTGATTTGCCGTCCCCACACAAACTCACCGCCCTTCACTATGAGGCAAGCTAATTCTCCGAGGGCAGTGAACTCCGCTTCCTTCGAGACGTAATTCACCCACCCACGTTCTGGAGACACCCTTACGTGCTTCTCAGCGATTTCATGCCAGCTCACCCGCCCCCCCCCTCCCCTGGGCCAGACAGCCAAACGCCCGCCAGGGCCGGTCTGGTACAGTCAGGTTTCGGACTGCGACCGTGATAGGCAGCTCACACTCGTAAAGGACCAGCCAATAACAATTTTTTGTTGTTGTTTTTGTATAAAACAGCTACATCACAGGGCGTTTGGTCTGGAACACATTTCGACTGTCACTCTGATTGATTATTATGAAGAGCAATAATAATACACTTCCAGGTTGCTCAGTCTAAATGAGTGACTGGAGGCACGCCTACATTGCAAAGGCACTTGTAGATCTAGGATTTCTCTGAAGTAATTTCAATCGTGATTCCAAAGCCCCCGGGAGACAGTATCTCATCTGTATGACCAGAGATAAAGGTAGCAGCCTGGAGAGTTACCTGTAAATATTAGATACAATCTAACGCATTGTGGGGACTGGGTAAATGAAGTAGCTCACAGCTGCACCCTATCACAGACGAGAGCACTGTGGAGTACGGTTATGTATTAATCTGGATTGGGTATAGTATGCCTCTCACTTACTGTAGGTCCAGGAGTGGCTGGAGTGCTACCTGAAAGACTTTATTCTTTATACGTAGGCGTACATGACAGTGTGTTCTACTCAGCTTAGCGAGCTGAGATCCAAGTACTATACTGAGATAAAAATATTAAAAAATGTCTTGTCTCTAGCAAATATATACAAATATCCATAATTCTTGTCTAAACCAATTAGTCTAAAACATTTGATTTATGAAAGAAATATCAGATCCGGCATGTACTTTAAATGCTCAACAGCAACAATTATAATCGTAGCTCTGTAGAACATTTATTGAAGCAAGAAATGGCACATGCATTTTCCCAGAAAAAAAATGTGGTCTGGCAAGACGAGGTATTATTTCCCGACTAACACCAGGTTGATGAAACCAAAAACAAAGTCAGCCTGGGCTCTTTGTGACAAGCTTACAGATCATATTGTGCTGCCATGGGTGCACAGAAAAAGGAGAGAGATATAGGAATAAAAATACATCTTTAACATGCAGCCAAGCTGATGTATGTGACCTCCTGTGTCCCAGAACACCACCACTCCCCCCTCCATCCTACCCCACCCCACCCCCCAACACACACACACACACACACACACACACGCATGCACGCGCGCACGCACACACACGCAAACACGCGCACACACACACACACACACGCACACACACACACCCACACTGCTTGTATTCCACCCTAGACAGGTCAGGTTGCCAGAGCTACACAAACACCCACCCATTAGCTGCAGGAATCCACGATAACCATGGCAACCGGTCTCTCACCCCCAGGGAGAAAAGCAGCAGAACTGAAAGACTCCATTCAATTTCCACATCCACACAGCACCACCGAGCTGACAAGTCTCGCAGTCGTCCCCCGTTCCAGTGGGCCAAGATGTGCGCTCATTAAAAAAAAAAAAAAACACAAGCGCACATACAGTATGTGCTAGCGAAAAAACCTCACCTCTTTTTTCCCCCCAACTCTTTCAATATGTACGTGAATTACGTACAAGTCACTTGCCTGGTCATTTTATTCAAGCTTGATTAGTTTCCCATTTTTTCTTTCTTCAGTAAAGTTGCTTTAGTGTGCTAGCGAAAAAAACCTGCTTGTTTTCATTTATAGGGGTAGGTTAAGAGTCAATACCTGGCTCTCGGTCCTGTCTCTTTATACGTATGCAGGCCGTTGCTCAAAGGCCTAGTGACCAGGATTTTTTTACCTATAGTCTATAGCCCCCCAACTGAGAGATATATCTTATTTATTTGGTACTAATAAGAGGTTTAGTGAAGAATATGAGAATTCGAATGTTATTCCACACCACAGCAGGTGAAAGTGATACTCTGATGTTCCAAGGAGCCGAAGACCTCAGATGCAGAATTCTGAACAAGCTGAGAATATTCAGTGCACACAATTTAGGAAAAAAAACTAAACACCAAACATTTTTGAAACATAGTCCCTAAAAAAGCTATCAATCTGCAATTTCTTAACAATGACCAATTAAGGTTTTTTATCACAATATAAATAGAGACACGTTATTTTCCACCATAATTCTCACTTCGAATGGGAGTCAGAGTTTTTTTTCCTCCTCTTTCCACGATGAAGAGAAATGATAAAAGACGGAGAGGGTTAATTAAGTGCAGCCCCGGAATCAACCCTGATCAAATTGAAATACCATGGCGATAGGAATGGTGCTGGAGGACAGAGCCTCCATGTCCTCTAATGACAGGCATGCAGCCTAGCAACCATCAATGCTTATACGGGCGCTCTCAAGCAACACGATGCACAAAGGAGGGGACTGCGTACACGCACAGGTAATGCTAAATATTAATTAGGCAGTTTACTTAATCAATCTATTTAAACTTAGCAAATGGAGACTTGGGGGATTTGATTGAGGTTTTTTAATTCTTAAAAGGGATTAACAAAGATAAGTTTGATTAGCAGAACAAGAGGCCACAGGTGGAAATTAGTTCAAGGCAAATTGCACATGGATATTAGGAAGTTTTTCTTTACACAGAGAGTTGTCAATGCCTGGAACAGCTTGCCAGGTCGGGTAGTAGAGGCAGAAACGCTTGGGCTATTCAAGTCCAGACTGGATGCAGTACTGGATACTCTTTAGATTAGGACACGATGAGCCTAGATGGGCTGGACGGCTCGTCATTATGTATTCTTATGTTCTTATGTACTTATGAAAGGTGTTCAGTCATGCTATGCACAAGTAGCACATGTGCAGTATTTGGAAATCATAAGCAAGTGCACTGTGAATGTACCTGTGCCTTACTATACGAGTGGGTAACTGCAACCTGTGAGTTGTAGCATGGTATGCGTCATCATCTACGGACTTGGCAAGGATTTTCCGAGCCACGTCATGCCAATCCGGCTATACGGTAGTGGCAAACCCTACTGAATGAGGTTATAAAATACTGTTTGTAACTTGACACACAAAATCAGCATCTCTATCAAGCTGCCCAGCTGTTTCCTCTCTATCAAGCTGCCCAGCTGTTTCTTTCTTCGATTCAAAACCACATATTTTAAATCAAGCTCAAGTCTAAGAGACTGAGACGGCTGTTGCAAAATATTCATTTTGTGGTCTGTTAACCATTTCTTGGCTGATTTTGAGGAATGCTTAATTTGATTTTGAGGGACACCATAAGTTCACAGTACATGCACTGTAAGGAAATAGTAGATTAACAATGATTAACAATAATTTAATACTTTATAAATTATTGAGCCAAATGCGATCGGGGCTAATGGCCAGGGCCGGTCTGGCACAGACGGGTTTCGAACTGCATCCGTGATAGGCAGCTCACACTCGTACCGGGCCAGTCAAAATATGGGTGCATTAGACCGCTACGCTATCTGCCAGCCCATGCAATGCACACTTCTGTGAAGCCCACAGAGCCCCAGTGTAGCACTGCGATGAAGACATCCCACACTCCAGACAGCGTCAGCACCGGCACCAGCCCTGAATTTGCACCACAAGGGAACTCTGCCGACCGAATTTCCACCGCACTCACCTATCACGGTTGCGGTTCGAAACCCGACCGGTCCTGGCGGGGAGCCCCAATCGGGGCCGGTGT
Organism: Aldrovandia affinis; assembly: GCA_029706075.1. Classification (NCBI taxonomy): domain Eukaryota; kingdom Metazoa; phylum Chordata; class Actinopteri; order Notacanthiformes; family Halosauridae; genus Aldrovandia; species Aldrovandia affinis. The sequence goes on along the minus strand of JAINUG010000052.1, from coordinate 1,769,698 downwards.
TTGGCTGTCCACCCCAGGGGGGAGGGGGGAGGGTGAGCCGGCTCACTGAGAAGCACGTAAGGGTGTCTCCAGAACATGGATGGGTGAGTTCCGTCTCAAAAGAAGTGGAGTTCGCTGCCCCGGGAGAATTAGCTTGCCTCGTAGAGACGGGCGGCAAGTTTGTGTGGAGAGGGCAAATCGAAATAAATAGAGGGTATAATTGGCCACTAAACTGGGAGAAAAACGAGAAAAAAAAATCAGAAACAAAATGTTTAAAAAAATAGGACACAGGGGGGTGTGGGCGCTGCCATTAATCGTAGGCGTGCCCTAGGCCACACCATCACAGTTAGCCAGCCCCCAATTCGATAATGTCCCATCAGCACAATGGGACGCCGTGCGCCTCCTGAGCAGCTGGTCGGCTTTTGAGAGAGGGGAATCCTCCAATCACAGACTGGAACCAACAGCCCTCTGGACGGGACACCTCACTGAACTCCAACTCAACCGTGACATTTCAAGTAAACACTGCCCCCAAGAAGGCCTGTAATATTTGCATGTAAAAACGAGAGGGGTAAAAACCTGCACATGGAGGAAACTCATCCTTACATCTTACATCTAGGGGAGGGTGCTTAGCAGGCTACCCCTAACCATTACCTGCTTTAAGTACATATCACAATGCAACTGTATGGGCACAATGGAAGGAATGCAAGTCGTCCTGGACTTGCTTAGGCGTGGACACTGTAATTCTGAGTGATGGTGCTACGTACAGACCACATACTTTGGTATTCGTTTTTCTTGTTTGTTTGCCGTACATAATTCCTCTTTGATTGTCTTGATTTACCTTGATTGCCTTTTTTCATATGTTTTTTTAATAATTACTATTATTGCTGATTCCTATTGTTGGTTTCTGTCATTTCTGTCTGGTGTACCTTGTGAAAATGCTGCCTGATGCCTTAACTTCCCCTCGGGGATCAATAAAGTATCTATCTATTCATCTATCTCTCTATCTATCTAAACTGCTAGAAGCCAGCGTTCACTTCGGTTCATTGCAGAGTAGCTATCCCACCGCACCATAACACATTTGTGAGCAGCCGTTGTCTCTTTAAATGACATAATCAGCAGCGGCTGGCCTTGGTGAACATTTTGCTCTCTTGGCAAGACTCGTTGCACATTTTTTAATTTTTTTCTCAGTTCACTTCTGACGTCTGACCAGAGAAGACTGATTCATGCCAAGGTTTTTTTTTTGTTCTTTTTTTTCAGTTAGTATCAGCCCACTCTCCAGTGATGACAGCAATGAGCAACGTTCCTAACCAGCACAAAGCACAAGGCCCATACAGTTTTGATTTACAGTACCGAATCCCCACCCGTGTTCACCTCTAACCCCCCCCGCAAGAACGTTTCCAGCAGAGTTCTGGACTAATCGTTTTTGGTTTGATAGTTCAAGCGATCCGGTTTGATTGGTGGAGAATTGGATTATGGGGAATTCAAGTGACTGTATTATAACTCAGAGGCAGTCACGGTTGTCATCATGTTTGCGCTGTACTTCAACAGGGGAAATGGTTACATTACACACCATCATAAGGACTGTGAGGTTTAATGTTGCCGTACACATAAAGAATCCCAGCCACATTTGAAGTAGAATGAAAGAAAGTAATTGTTTATGATTTTAAAATCCAACGTGTTTCGGCATATAGCCGTTGTCAGGGTTTACTGTTACAGGTTTATCGTTGCTATCGGTCATTGGACCGCTTTTCTTGAAGTACTTGGATATTCTAATTATTATTATTATTCATTAATCAAAGGGCAACACATGTTCATGTGCACTTCAGCAGTGACTCCCAGTATTGACTCACCATGGTTCGACATGAATCACACTACATTACTTGTTCGGCGCTATAAATTCCAGACTGAATGTCGCTGGCCTAAGTGTTCTATTTAAGGTGACTTTAAGCTGAAAACTTAGTGCCGGAAGCATCTCGTCCAGTGGCGTTAACGATGAGCAACTGGCAGTGGTTCGAAAGCCCCGGCAACCCTACTGAGCAAAGCCAAAAAGGGTCAGAGAGAAAGGCCAACTGGAAACAAAGAGAAGAGAATTAGGTCAATGCACTGCCATTGTCCTTTGACTGAGGTTGACTGGAGAGCAGCTAAGTGCTCGTAAAGACCTAGCAGTGCATGTGTTGAATGACATCTCAAATGCATGAATGCATGAATGAATGAATGAATGAATGAATGGTGTAGTAAAAGCATTCAAATTGTGCCTTGATGCAACATTATTTTTGTAATAGAGGTTGGGAAAGGATATTCAACGTGATTTATGAAGACAAATGGTTAAGCTACGTTTGTTTTGTGGGTTTTACAACCACTACAGCCTGGTAACAGACATCTTCATTTGCAATGGGAAAGGCTGTGAGCCTTTTTGAGCATTTGACTGGCCAAAACAAAAACAACCCTGATGAGTTTACAAATCTAATGAGTTAGTTCAACTTTATTTCTTTTTTTCAATATTTTATCTTTCTGCTGTTTTCCCCATTTTTCTCCCAATTTAGAACTTTTTCATGTTCTACTGAAATAAAGTAAGGTAGTGTGGTAATGAGTTATGAAGCAAGGACAGTCCTGAACAATCCAAATGATGCCATCTTTCAGTGCCAACATCATATTACTACAATACCATACAACATACAATATTATATTTTTTGATACAGGACGGGTGCTACATGTAGGCTAACTAGCACCAGGTGTGAAAGCTTACACAAATGCATTTAATCTGCACACGCTTGCTATTTACACAATGAGGAAAGCACAAAGCACATTTAAGGGATCCTTTCACCATGCAAGTTCTAAATTCTAGCAAGCTAACGTTAGCTTCTTCTTTCCAACAGTCCCAATTTCTGTCAGCGGGAGTTTTGTTTGTGGAGACCAGGCTCCTCATTTCCTGTAGACCTCATCCTCTATGAAGCTGCCCCTTACCACGACAACCTGAACATTTCCCTTAATGTAACTTACCTCAAAATCTAGGCATCATATCTCACGCTTTTATTACAAGCTATTAAAAAAATGAATTATTGAGCGGGACTTCAGATGGTGGAAATAAGAATATTTTGGTTCGGAGGGGAGGTTTGAGGGTCACGGCCCATATCGTGTCTCAGTAGCTACTAATTTAAAGCAATTCTAAATTAAACAAGAAATTGTGGTGATTGAGAACATGTGTTACAGCTCAGGCTTCCTACTGTGTATGATGTCCAGGACATATTTCAGAAATGAGTAATACTTACCAAACTCGGTCCCATTCTGTTAAACGCTCCAACGTGCTATTAATCAGACTCTTTCGCGGCCATATCATAATATTAATATTATGCTGAGGTATGGCAGTCAGTGGCCAGGTTGCGGCCAGGCTGCAATACTATGGGTTTGTCAATTTTATAGTCAGAAAGGAAGATGAACAAGGGAAGGAGGGAAAAAGGGAGGAGAGAGCAAACAGTTTAAAAATGTAAAATAAATGAGGTCAGAATAAGTAATCTATGTCATAATGAACACAGAGCAAAATAAAAGGAAAATGAGCAACTTCATTATAGTACATGTAGTCATATATTGCTTATTTGCTTAACAGATGCCCTTGCGACTTACAAAACGTACTTTTTGACATTCTATCCATTGCATCTATGAATTCCTCATTGTATTTATTTATTTTTGCTTCAAATTTTTCCCAATTTTTCCCCTCTTTTTCATGTCAAGAAAAAGAGCCCCCCCGTGAGCTCATTGCCGTAGCTCTGGGACCGGCAGTGACAAAGGACGATGAACTGCCTCCTCTGAGACGGAACTCATCAAGCCGTCAACCGTAACTCTGGTGCACACACAGAGCCACTCTTGTACACGGCGAGCTCATGCCGGAATCCCTTCCCCCTCTCCCATGGGGCGGACAGCCAATCGCTGCCCCCGAACGGGACTCTTGGCCAGAGCTGGGCTGGCACAGCCGAGGCTCGAACCCCAACTGCAGTGGGCAACTTGCACTCCAGGCAAGTGCCTTTACCATTGCTCAACCCAGGGGCCCCTCATTGTATTTTTAAGCTGAGCTCATCCCCTCTGTCAGTTCGGGAGAGCACAGACGAGCATGGATGCTCCTACGAACATGTGACGTCAAGCCACTGCTTATTTTTCCCCCACTGCGCAGTTCACCTGTTCTGTTAAAGCTTGCACGAATAATGAGTTAGAGGAGGACACTTCCTGTGTAGCTTGTGCAGCATCCGTTTGGCCAGAGGGGGGGTTGCTAGTGTGCAATGAGACATGGACATCCCACCGACTGAAACCCCTCCCACAAAGTTATGGTCAATTGTGCCATGCCCTGCAAGGCTGTTGGCCCCTTTGGCAGTTTTTTTTTTATAAAACAAAAGCCTGTAAAAGTTTGGGGTTGCTTTGATGATTTATACAATTTAGTACAGTATGGAGAAAGCCAAAATGAGATGAACATGTTTGCAATTTTTTTTTGCTGATCGACTCTAAACTTGGCTTGAGAGCATAATTACAGTGGGGAAAATAAGTATTTCACCCCCTGCTGATTTTGTGAGTTTGCCCCCTTACAAAGAAAGGAATGGTCTATAATTTTCATGGTAGGTTCATCTTAACAGTGAGAGACAGAATATTTTAAAAAATCCCAGAAAATTACATTATATGAATTTTAAACATTTATTTGTGTTTTATTGAGGAAAATAAGTATTTCACCCCCTAGCAAAACATGACTCAGTACTTGGTGGAGAAACCCTTGTTGGCAAGCACAGCGGTCAGACGTTTCTTGTAGTTGGTCACCAAGTTTGCGCAGATCCCAGGAGGGATTTTGGCCCACTCCTCTTTGCAGATCCTCTCCAAATCCTTAGAAATCCATTTTCAGTGTCTGGCTGAGGGAAGGAGGTTCTCACCCAAGATTTCCCGGTACATGGCCCCATTCATCCTCCCTCGATCCGGTGAAGTCGTCCTGTGCCCTTAGCAGAGAAACAGCCCCAAAGCATAATGTTTCCACCGCCATGCTGACGATGGGGATGGTGTTCTTGGGGTCCAAGGCAGCTTTTTTCTTCCTCCAAACACGGCGAGTCGAGTTGATGCCAAAGAGCTCGATTTTTGTCTCATCTGACCACAGCATTTTCTCCCAAGCCTCCTCTGAATCATCCAGGTGCTCATTGGCAAACTTCAGACGGGCCTGTACATGTGCCTTCTTGAGCAGCAGGGGGACCTTGCGGGCACTACAGGATTTCAATCCATTACGGCGTAGTGTGTTACCAATGGTCATCTTGGTGACTGTGGTCCCAGCTGCCTTGAGATCATCAACAAGCTCCAGCCGTGTAGTTCTGGGTTGTTCCCTCACCTTTCTCATGATCAGGTTCACTCCACGAGGTGAGATCTTGCGTGGAGCCCCAGACCGAGGAGATTGATGGTCAATTGGTGTTTCTTCCATTTTCTAATTATCGCACCAACAATTGACTCCTTCTCACCAAGCTGCTTGCCAATGGTCTTGTAGCCCATTCCAGTCTTGTGCAGGTCTACAATTTTGTCCCTGATGTCCTTAGACAATTCTTTGGTCTTGCCCATTGTGGAGGTTGGAATCTGATTCATTGATTGATTCTGTGGACAGTTGTCTTTTATACAGGTAACGAGTACTTAATTAGGAGTACTAATTAAGTAAGAGGACTAATCTGTGTGCCTCCTGGTCACATAACCGGTCTGTGGGAGCCAGAATTCTTGCTGTTTTGCTAGGGGGTGAAATACTTATTTTCCTCAATAAAACACAAATACATTTTTAAAATTCATATAATGTGATTTTCTGGGATTTTAAAAAAATATTCTGTCTCTCACTGTTAAGATTAACCTACCATGAAATGTATAGACCGACCGTTCCGTTCCTTTCTTTGTAAGGGGGCAAACTCACAAAATCAGCAGGGGGTGAAATACTTATTTTCCCCACTGTATACATACATTTGTAAACATATTGTCTGTAGGGCTACTCCTACATTAATTCCTCCCACACGGGCCTCCCGAGTGGCGTAACGGTAAGAGTGTCTGACTAGGAATGCAAGTTGCCCACTGCAGCCGCAGTTTGAAACCGGCCCTGACCGGGAGTGCCGCTAGGGGGCAACAGTTGACTGTCCACCCCAGAGGGAGGGGGAAGGGAGAACCAGCACGAGCTCGCCGAGGAGCGGTAAGGTGACCTGGTAAACATAATTGGGCGAGTCCAGTCTCAGAGGAGGCAGATCATTGCCTCGAGGTATTAGCTTTTCCCGTGAGGGCGGGCGGTGAGTTCATGGGGAGAGAGTAAATTGAAAGAAATATAATTGGGAGAAAAACAGGGGGAAAATCTGAAACAGACACTCCCACACACCCTTAGGCCCAGTGGTGCCCACAGGCCACCAAATGCCATTAGTAAAAGATGTGCTTCTCCTCCGATACACAATCGCTCTCCTGCAGTACTGTGTGGCCTTCAGTGTGTAAAATGGTCACTGGCTCTCCTGCAGTACTGTGTGGTCTTTAGGGTGTAAAATAGTCCCTGGTTCTCAGGAAAGTGCTCAGGAGGAGTACATGCACTTCAGCTCACATCTGGGCACAGGGCCGGATCTTGACGTTCATGGGCCCTAGGCCCTGCCCCCGTTTTGGGCCCCCCCGGCATGGCATTCTGGGAGATGGAGTTGTTAGATTTTGCTGTTCTAGGAGTTGTTTCATTAATTTGCGTTATTTATTTTTATGACTACTACTACTACTAACAATAAGGATCCTGTGTGATGAACATATATTTATTAGGTGTGTATTTATTAAGTTTAATATTAATTATGTTAAAAAAAATATATATATATATATGAAACAATAATATCAATATTAATATTCGGGCCCTAGGCCAAGGCCTCGTCAGCCTATGTGGAGATCCGGCCCTGTCTGGGCAGTGCAGCAAGTAATTCCAGAAGAAGCACGATTAACAATTCCAAAACATTTATATTTCATCTATCATCGCTGCATACATTCAACAAAAATCAAACAAAAAAAATAAATAATTTCAGTCATATTTTTCAGTCATCAAAGAAAATCATGGGAAAAAAATGATGGCTACTAAAACAATCACATAGCAATTTACGTAATTTGTCATTCAGCTCACTCAAAGCGCATTTCAAATGCAAATTGGATCAAGTCAACTTAAGTCAAGGTAAATAAAAAAATGGAGAGGTAAGAGTTATTTTTAAAGCAGGCAGCGTGTTTTGGGGGAAAGGTTAGAGAAGAGCGGCCGAGGAGACGAAATGAGCACTGGCATCGGCAGGAATGTTAACGCCAGTCGGGAGACTCCCCCAGGCGGTGTTTCGCTTTGTTCCCCTCCCACACGGGCCCTGATTAATGCAGGACTGGATCAGGTAAACCCGGCCATTTTTATATTTTTTATTTAGGGGGATAGGCAGCAGTCTCTGGAGATCATCGGAGCAGTCGCCCAGAAGCAGGAGGAAAGTGACTGGAAATGGGGCTCACACATGGCCCGGGGGCAGAAAGGCTTGACAGGTACACCAGGAGGAACACAAATTGTATAAAATAGTGTCTGTTGTGATACAAATCAAAGAACATCCCTGTGTGTGCATATGCGCACCTGTGTGTGTTTATGTGTGTGTGTATGTGTGCCTGTGTGTGTGTGTGTGTGCATGCATGCGTGTGCGTAGGTATGTGCGCCTGTGTGTATGTGTGCATATTTGCGCTTGTGTGTATGTGTCTGTGCATGTATGTGCGTGCGACATGTCTGTGTGTGTATGCGTGTTCGTATGTGTACGTGTGTGTGTGTGTATGTGTGCATGTGCGTGGGGCGTGTGCGTATGTGTGCATGTATGCGTGTTCGTATATGTACGTGTGTGTGTATGTGTGCATGTGCGTGGGGCGTGTGCGTATGTGTGCATGTATGCGTGTGTATATGTGCATGTGCATGCATGTGTGTATATGTGCATGTGCATGCAGCGTGTGCGTGTATGCATGTGTGCATGTGTGGGTGCGTTTGTGCATGTGGCGTGTGTGTGCGTATGTGTGCATGTGCGTGCAGCATGTGTGTGTATGTGTATGTGTGTGTGTATGTGTATGCGTATGTGTGCATGTGTGTGTGTATGTGTGCATGTGCATGCGGCATATCTGTGTGTGTGTGTATGCGTGTGCGTATGTGTGCATGTGTGTGTGTGTGTATACGTATGCATGTGTGTATGTGTGCATGTGCATTCGGCGTGTGTGTGTATGCATGTGTGTATGTGTGCGTGCGTGTGTGTGTTTGTCCGTGTGGTGTGTGTGTGCACCTGTGTGTGTGTGGTGCATGTGTGTGTATGCGTGTGTTTGTGCGTGTGGTTTGTGTGCACCTGTGTGTGTGTGGTGCGTGTGTGTGTGTGTATGCGTGTGTTTGTGCGTGTGGTGTGTGTGTGTGTGCACCTGTGTGTGTGTGGTGCGTGTGTGTTTGTGCATGTGGCGTGCGTGTGAACATACACCTCTCTTCTTATCCCTTCCGAATTCCACAAATTTAAAAACCACAGACTGCAACTGAAATGTTTTGCCTAACAAATGTCCTGTGCATTTGTTACTCTTGAGTTCATTTTTAATAGAGTGCAGTTCTTTATTGGGATTATTGCATTTTGTTGCAACTGTTTTAATACTTACTGTACATGTGTGATGTGGGCCATGCATGAGATGAGGTACAGATTAACCACCCACACAAAAATAAATGAAAAATGTCAGAATTTAGAAATGGATAATGTAGATGAACGCATTGTATAACGTATTTAGCATCTTTGTCATGGAGTCTGCTCAAAAATATTGTCAGAATTTGACAAGCATAATGTTTTACTATAAAGATGAGCCTACCATACAAGAGATTTCAGCCAACTTCATGGATAATCCCCCAGAGGGACTATGTGGTCTAAAGACTCAAAGACCTTCCCCCTAACAGAGCAGTTCAGTCAAAGGCCTCCCCTAATAGTGCGGTTCAGTCCTAGTCTATGAGGCTTTGCTCACCTTAAAACAAATATGTATTAACCTTTCTTATTAACAACAAGATAAAATGTATCATTAAGAGGCATAGTTCTACAATGGCAGTCAAAAAGAATTATTCACCACAACTCATACTCAACCATCCTTTTTTTGGCCTAAAGTACACAAATAGATTTTTGAAACCTTTTGAATTTTACATTTAGTGCAGGCGGAACTTTTGGGTAACTCCCGTTACCTTCACCGCTAAAATGCACTGATGTTGCGTGAATGACAGTTTCATATATTGTATTAAATATGATTATCATTAATCAAGTTGATGTAGTGTAGATAAATCACCCAGGTGGTGGGGGTTTGAGGCGGGATTCTTCGCTTCGCTCCAAAGTGCTTTGAGTATCATTCAAATCGCCATATAAAAAACAATCAATATTATTATCTTCTATTAATAATATTATTAATATTATAAAATAAAATAGAATGTTTTAGTAACCAATTATACCCTCTATTTCTTTTGTTTCTACCTTCCCCACAAACTCGCTGCCCGTCACTATGGGGCAAGCCAATTCCCCGAGGCCAGCAATGATCCGCCTCCTCCGAGATGGAACCTCGCCCACATACTCCCTTCATGCTTCTCGGTGAGCTTGTGCCGACTCCCCTTCCCCCTGGGGCGGACAGCCTCTTGGCCAAGGCCGGTCTGGCGCAGTCAGGTTTCGAACTGTGGCAATAGGCTATTTGCATTCCCAAGCGAATCCTTAGACCATTACGCTATCCGAGGTCCCCAAGATAACACTATCTTTTATAATATTATCATTATTATAAAAGATTGAAATGGTATGCCATCTTCTGTGTGGAAGGTTGGACAGAATAAAGGTTTGTCTGATGTTACTAATATTGCTTCTCGCCTAAACTGCCATCACTTGTTTCTTTGTCAAAGTGTAATTGGAGGGCTGGTTCTGGGGGTGTTTCAGTCTTGTGTGGCATTGAATGGTTTTAAGAAAAAACTGAAAACATACCTTTTCAGTGCTGCATATGAATAATGTTTTTCCCAAATCTCCACAACTACTGTTACGTTTCAGTTTTTGGTAACCTAAACTTTTTTTATTTACCTCTGGCAGTTTACCGCTTACCTTTGTACCATTTCAGGTTATTCACTGGACTTGAACTGCTTAAATTTCAGTAAAAACTGGAAAATGGGGGTGTTCTAAAACTTTTGACCGGTAGTGTATACATATATGTATGTTTGTACACCTTTTGCATCTTGCATCTTTTGTGTGTAGAGCACAGTGAGTTGTATGAAATGTGTTGAATAAATAAAATGTGATTGATTGATTGGTTGTGTAGCACCCCAAGTGAAAGGTTAAAGGGGGTAAACTCTGGAATTGCCCCCTGGTGTGTTAACTTGGTACATCCAGGTCTCCACAATTTACACAAATTTGAATATATGAGAAATATGCTAACATTGCTTTTTTTATTGCAGCTTTCAGGGGTAGTTTTCTACAGAAACTTTTGGAAGGTGATTTTCGCGTCCCTGGCCGCGCTGATAGGCGGTTCGTGTTTGGACGGGGGCATTCGCTGACCCGATGGACGGTGCGTATTTATGCGGAACATTTGCTACGAGAAGAGATTTAGAGGTTCCAGCTGTGCAAATACAGACTTGCCCTCGAGCTGCACGGCAATTTTAAATCGACTGGTTACGTTTCTTTGATATGCTAAGCGCGGGGGGGTCGGGTAGAAGCCGAGCCCTCTCACACAGACGATAGAATACGTATGGGAGAGCATGGTTTAAAATCAGTCCCTTCTATATAAAATTATAAAAATAAATCCCATTGCGTAGCAGTTTTGCGCCGTGCCCAAAGACAAAGATTGTTTTGCACGTTGGTAATGCTTGTGTTGAGACAAAAAGCGTTACAGGTCGCCTTTGATAAATGAAAGGTGTTAATGCTGGAAGTTAAAAAAAATATTGGGAGGATTGACTTTGAGTTTGAGAATTCAAACCATTTCATTTTCTTTAGTGTTCGTAATTGTGAAATAGCTCTAGCGTTGTGGTGGAAGCCACACTGTAGGTGCTGGGGAGTGGGGGAGGGGCATGAAGGACCCCCACCCCTCCCCCAGTGCTGGCCTGACTCCACACCTGGGTCTCTCCCCCCACCCCCATGCACCTGTGTCCCATGTGCCGTTCTCCTGCATGGGCACGCGCCACCTGCCTCTGCAAACCGCTCGCAAGACTCCACTCAGACCGCCGCCACGTGCTCTCGAGTTTAGTGCGCACACTGCAGATCTAGGTGTCTTCTCACATCTTAACAGCGTGTAGTCATTTCGCTTACACGGGGTGATGTGTAGTATGCGTGTCACGGTCTCGACTGACACCAACAACACATCAGTCTCACTCACACTGTAAATATGTGTCAGTCTCACACAAACTGTAAATGTGTCAGTCTCACTCACTGTAAATATGTGAGTCTCACTCACACTGTAAATGTGTATCAGTCTCACCCTGTAACTATATGTGTCAGTCTCACACTGTAAATATATATAAGTCAGTCTCACACTGTAAATATGTCAGTCTCACTTAGACTGTACATATATGTGAGTTTCACATTGTAAATACACTATATGGCCAAAAGTCAGTGGACACCCCTACTAATTATTGAGTTCTGGTGTTTCAGCCACACCCATTGGCAACAGGTGCATAAAATCCAGCACATAGCCATGCAATCTCCACAGACAAACATTTAGAATTCAGAATGGTTCGTAAAGAGCTCAGTGACTTTAAATGCGGCACTGTCATAGGAACCACCTTTGCCAGAAGTCAGTCCGTGAAATTTCTGCCCTACTAGATGTGCCCTGGTCAACTGTAAGTGCTATTATTGTGAAGTCGAAGCCTAGGAGCAACAACAGCTCGGCCACGAAGTGGTAGACCACGCAAACTCACAGAGCGGGGCAGACGAGGGCTGAAGCGCATAGCGCGTAAAAGTCCAAAATGCCACTTTGTGGCAATAGTTTGGGGAAGGCCCTTTGCTGTTCCAGCATGACTGTGGCCGTGCACAAAGCGAGGTCCATAAAGACATGGTTAGACGAGTTTGGTGTGGAGGAACTCGATTGGCCTGCACAGAGCCCTGACCTCAACCCCATTGAACACCTTTGGGAAGAATTAGAACGCCAATTGTGAGCCAGGCCTTCTTGTCAAACATCAGTGCCTGACCTCACAGATGCTGTTTTGGCTGAATGGGAACAAATTCCCACAGACACACTCCAAAATCTTGTGGAAAGCCTTTCCCACAAGAGTGGCAGCTGTCATAGCCACAAAGGGCGGTCCAACTCCATATTAATGCCCATGGTTTTAGAATGGGATATCCAACAAGCTCATATAGGTGTGATGGTCAGGTGTCCACTGACTTTTGGCCATATAGTGTATATGTCAGTCTCACTCGCATTGTAAATATGTCAGTCTCACTCACACTGTAAATATATGTGAGTTTCACATTGTAAATATGGCAGTCTCACTCACACTGTAAATATGTCTCACTGTAAATGTGTCAGTCTCACTCACTGTAACTACGTGTCAGGCTCACTCACACTGTAAATATGTCTCACTGTAAATGTGTCAGTCTCACTCACACTGTAACTATGCGTGTCTCATTCGCACTGTAAATATGTATCAGTCTCACACTGTAAATGTGTGTCAGTCTAACACTGTAAATATGTCAGTATCACTCACACCGTAAATATATGTGACAGTCTCACTCGCACTGTAAATGTGTATCAGTCTCACTCACACTGTAACTATTGTGGCATCTTAAGGGGCAATATTAAGAAATGGATGCCTGCCTATTTAACTCTTGGGAGCAACAGGACGAAAAAAGTACTACAGTTCCCAGCAGCCTGCAGTCCCACATCTGAGTACCAGCTGAAGCGTATGAAGCAATTGGGACTGCTGGCAGCTGAGGTAATTTGGGGAGCTATTTAAAGGACTGTTTTGTGTCACATGGGGAGGGAGTAGGTTGGTGTATTGGAGAGTGGTGAGAGTAAAATAAAATTGTTTTAGATTGCGGTTTGTGTTTGACTTGGATTGTTTTGAGGACCCCGTTTTGTGTACCGAGTATTGGATTGTTTGAGGAACTGAATTGTATTTGTGACTTGGATTACAGACAAAGACAAAGAGAAGGATAGTGGACTATATGTGTTTGGTTTCCCTAATTCCCCATCCTTTTTATGTTTTGTATTTAGTTTAATAAAATTATTGTTTTGAATACTGTCTCCTCTGGATTATTCAACTGCCTATGCCCTCTGAAAAGGTCCTTGAGTGACACCCCACCCCAACGGACACTACACTATGTCTCAGTCTCACACTGTAAATGAGTCTGACTCACACTGTAAATATATGTGATGGTCTCAGCTCAAACTAAATGTCAATCTCACTCACACTGGAGCTACATTTCAATCTTACTCAAACTGTAACCAGTTGTCAATCTCATGCAGAATCATGACCTAATTTCACTCACATTGTAAGAGCATGACACACTCACACCCATGTAGTCAACTCACACACTGTTAGCTGTATTATAGTTAAGCAATAACCTCTATCAACCTATGAATGCATGTGGCTTTTATTTCACGAATATATTAAACTTAATCTCTGCACACCATAACTATATCCCGGTATTCTCACTAGCACCATATCTGCCTGTAGTTCTCCTCTTGTTCAATATCATAACATCTATTGGCAATTGACCCTTCGCTAAACCACGCCCCAAAACGCAAACTGGCCAATCACAGCGCCGTGTTTTACATACTCCGACAGATACTCTGACAGATGATCCGACGTGCCCTCCATTGACTTTCACGCAAAAATTAGAATTTTTCTTCATTTTCGAGCTGGTTTTGCATATTTTTAGCAAATTATGGTTAAACGTTGTGCCTGGGGCACGTGTAACAGTGACACTCGTTACCCAGAGAGGTTTGAAGGAGATATACGTTTTTTTCCCTTTACAAAACCGAAATCAAATCCTGAAAAGTGTAGACTGTGGATAAAGCTATGTGTGGATGTCCTCATGCCCAGTTGAACACCTCCAAGATCAACAAGCACAGCTTTGTCTGCTCCAAGCTAAGTAATTACTCTTATCAACCGTAAAATAATGTTATGCTGTTGTTATCAGATGTTAGCTGGTTAACCTAAATTATCGTAAGGTTCGTAGCTATCCATGGCGCTATCCATGGCGCTAGCAAGCTTAGCCAGCGACGCTAACGTGGCTACGGTCTGGATATACAGCTCCGGGTTGCAACGTTGGTAAAGTTAGACTAAATGTTAGCTTTGTTATTCGTGATCCAGACAGCTTGCTAACGTTAAGATGTTACTATCATTACTATTTCACCACGTTGTCAATGGGCGCAGAAACCTGTGGAGCTAACCAGAGTAATGTCGTTACAGCACAGGCTACTAATGTTACGTTAGTTAGCTAATGCTAGCTAACTTACTACTGAATGTAACGTTATATAGGCCTACTGCATTTGCTTTTTAATGATTGTAATAGTGAATAAAGTGAATAAAGACGTACCCAGCTTTACAGGAACTGTGTTGCTCCTTAATGTCGTTGTCCTCTTGTCTCAATCGCCAGGTGATTCACTTTTACTTTGTGATCTGTAGGCTATCCCTTCTATCCTAATTTTTTTGGCGTAATTTTTTGGATGAGTAATGGTGATACCCTTCGAACGCATACTGTAGGCCCTTCTGTCTGGTTCTATCGCTAATGTCTTCGTCTATTTTCCAAAAATTTGATATTTCTCCAGGGAGAGCCATTATCGACAGCGGTAGCGCCATACTGGCTCTGAAAGCTTGACGTACTTAGCAACAATAACTAAGGGGGGCGTGGTTTAGCGAAGGGTCAATTGGAGTACTGAATTGCATTTGGGAGTCCACTTGTAACCAAGGCCAACGTGTAGCAATGCAAAACCTGGTGTAATAAGCACAAAACCTGGACTTCTGAGGAGCTGAAGAAGGTAATATGGTCTGATGAGCTGTCTTTTTCTCTTTTTCCTACATCTGGATGGGTGTATGATTGGAGAAAACCAAAGGAATCCACATTGCCTGTTCCCAACGTTTAAACATGGTGGTGGATCTGTTATGGTATGGGCAGCCATGTCGTGGAAGTCAATGTGTCCAATTATTCCTCTGCATGGTAGAATTATGGCATACAAAGCCATTTTAGGTGACCAGGTGCACCTTATGGTGCAAACATCGTTTCCTCAAAATGTTCCCATATTACAAAATGAAAACACCCCCATACGTACTGCTAAACAGATTCAAGAGTTGTTTCATGAACACCAGGATGACGTCGAACACCTTCCATGTCCTCCACAACCACCATATCTAAACATCATTGAACCATTATGGGAAGTTCTGGAGTGTAGAGCGCAGCGTAGAACTTGTGGGTTTCCTTCTTGAAGAATGGTCCAATATCCCACTAGAAACAGTTCAAAACTTGTATAACAGCATTCAATGAAGGATTGAAGCTGTACTGAAGGCAAAGGGCGCCTCAAATCATGGTCCTCGTGGGCCGAGTGCTGCCGTTTTCCACCCTTCCTGGAAGTCAGGTGTAAAGACACTCTGGCTAATCAATTACATTAACTACCCGAGAGAAAGGAAAACCAGGACCGAATTTAGATTCGTGGCCCAGATTTGAGGAACCCTACCTTATTAAATAATTACGTTGTTTGGCGTTTCCATTTATATGTCTACCCCCTGTACATTTTACCTGTATACCTCACAATAGCTGAATGTGGATGTCTTTCGGTCTCCCGCGGTTTCTCTACTTCCTGAAACCACTCAGTGTGGCAGTTCAGACGCACAGTGGTTATTTTTCCACCGTCTTTGTTTTCTGCACTTCCTGACGCACTCTGACACAAACCATGCCTTTACAATCCCCTTATAAGGCAGGGCGACTCTTCCACCTCCCCCCTGCCCCCTCCCCTCCCCTCCCCCACAACAGCACCACCTTCCAGCCATCTTTTCTCGGCCGCTATCTTCCACCCCGTCCCGGGCCCCCACTGCCTCCCTCCAGTTAGGCTGCTCCACGCCTGCCTCCCTACTGATACACCAACCCAATGAAATGTTATACAAGAGCCGGGACCATCATAGTGCTGGGGAGGGGGGGTTCTGGGTCCTTACAGCGCTGGGGAGGGGGTGTTTAGAGGGAAAACTCAAAGTATAACATAAGCTCCACTGATAAGGACCAGCACAGGAAATGTCTCGAACGGCAATCCCCCAGTGGGCCTCCCTGTACCCAGGCATTTCCCCCCTTCCGTGGGATGGGTCCTTACGCGGTAATACGCTGGCGGGAATGCAGGCCAGCGGCCTCCCCAACCCCCCAAACGCCATTGTTCCCTTCCTTGGGACAGAACCCAGTTCGCTTCATTCACTACCTTGAAGAGTTGAAAGACCAGGAAAAACAATCTTAAAATTTTAATCATGAGAAATAAGAAAGTGGGATACCTGTGAATTACAAAAAGGCAGTGAATTTCAGTTTTATTTCCTTTTTTTTTTTTGTGCGTGTAAGAGACGTCTGCCAATGTTTCCTGTCCATTACATGCCACAAAGTCAAATGTAGAACCTGTACAGTCAAGCCAACAGTTATTGTAGGCCATATTCCATATATTGTTGCTATATGCAATGTGCAAGACACAACACAGGAACAGAAAGATACAGCAGAACCGACACTCAGAGCTCAGAACGGGAGTATAACAAGGCTATTGCTCAACTTTGGTGTGCTCGCTCTCCTTTCTAGAAACAGGGGCGAGTGGCATCTTAACCTTTCAGTCCGAGCAGAAGAAACACACAGTCTGGCTGGTTTTGGCACTTTTGTCAGCGAAAAAAAAAAAAACATTAAACACGACGGGAGAAAAAAAACGCATATACGAAGGAGCCACACTTCCAATAGTGAGCGTTTTTGTTTCTTTCTATTTTTGTGATTAACAGTGTAGAACGCCATGCGATATTTACAGGACACACACACGCTTTCAGATATGCACATATTTGTACGATTGTGTATGAGTCACAAGGACACAGGAAGGGGGGGGGAGCTTGAAAGAGGGTGAGTTTTTCCAGTGACTGAGGCAGGCATCACTTCCACATCACTACGCTGCATTTTTTGGTCTTTTTGGAAGAAAAAAACGAAAACAACCTTTCGTGTAAGGCCTGTGATACACAGTCACAGTGAAGCAATGGTGGCAGCAGTCTGGCGAGAGTCCAGAGCAAACCTGTACATAATCATCCACCAACTTGATCTGTCTCTTTCCACAAATAGCAATCGTTGTGCGGAAAAAGTGGCACTCGACTCCCAGGTGCCCTCTGAACTCAAAACTAAAATAAAAATTGAAAAAATACTAAATTAGTAAATTTCTGTAACGGTCACATTGATGGTGTGGCCTTTTAACAAAATGACCAGACCCGTTCTTGCCACTATGTATTCTTATATTCTTAATAACACTTGTTACTAGTTAAATTGGTGGGGGGGGGGGGGGATACATTCAGAAGTCAAGAGGTTCACCACACAGCCCTGTGTATGTAAGCTTTTTACACAAGACAATTATCCACCATTGTTAGTCTAACCAAACTATTGATGCATAAATCTATTGTTACATCCACACCAGCGGTAGGTGAAGCAGAGGTTACGGGATGTCCCTACTTTGTGACCGTCGAAGACGACTAGAAAAGCTATGGATGGATTTGGATGGAACTTGGAGAAACGAGTGCCTATGGGACAAGAAATAACAATTTAATTAGTTATATTTTTATTTTATGTTTATTATTTCTTTTTTTATTAGTTATATATAACAATATTTTTTTTAAGAGAGGCAAGCACCCTACCCAAGTGGCACTCTTTTCTGTTTTGTAGAATCTTGGAACTGGGCTACATTGTGTGTCACATGACATTTCTCATAAAATGTGATTGGAAAAGCACAAATCTGAATTTAACGGCGCTGACCTGAAAAGTGACCAATATAAAAACTTTATGATCACGTCACAGACTGTGCTTTGCAAATCACAATGAAATATTCAAGAATTTTACGGATTAATGTTCTGAGCCAACTTTAATGTAGGTGCGATCAGTTTAAAGGTTTAAAGCGTACATCAAAGAAACAACTCTCTTTTATATACACATATTACGACTGTACTTTGACTCATATTTCAGCTAAAGATTTAGTCAAAACCTGCACTGGCTTTTAGCCACATTTTCAGTAACAAACAGCTCCGTAACAAACAAACAAACAAAAAGCTCACAATAAAAGGCCCTGGAAATGTATATGGAGTGCTTAAAACAAGAATATTGTAAAGTATGTACACAATAAAATCCAGGGGTGGGGGAAGAAAGAAAGGTGATTTGCAACATGATAAACGCGTGCCGAGTGGCGGCCCACAGAACTGTGATTGGTCTCTGATTGAGTGACAGCGGGCACCGCGTTCGCCCCGTCAGCCACTTCCCTATGTCTGCTTTTTCCTCACAGACCCGCTCCAAAACATTTAATCACGCCACAGGGCCGTTGGGGTAAGACGTTGAGAAATGTTACCAACAAAGCCCCCTGCCCATGAAACCCCTGTGCCCATCCCCCCCGGCCCACGGCGATATCCCCTGAGTAGGGGCTACAAGGTGCTCACACGTAAAAGGGCCGCGACTCAAGCTGGTTAGAAAGTAAGGAGAGCAGTTTATCGATCAGACACTGCGGTCAGCCACACAGGAAACCCGCTGGCAAACAAGTCTCGCATCCTGCTCAAACCTTTGGTGAAGCGCTTCCTGTGAATAGCACGGCTGGCGTGTTTGGTTGTCTCTCTCTCTCTCTCTCTCTCTTGCCGAGCCGAGCCGCGGCGGGGGGGCTATGCCTTTGGCGCAACTTGCGGCGCCCCGCCGACGGAGGGAGTGCTCAGTGTCCGGAGTAAAGCCTTCGACGTGCGTTCGAATGTTCAAACGCAACGTTGATTACGTAATTTTTGCCCCACGACGTGTCGAAATCGAACCACGCCGTTTCTTTGGAAGGAGAATACATTCATCATAATTTCAAGTATTTTTTCAATACACACTTTTTTTTTTTTTTTGTTTTTAGCTTAGTTTTTTTTTTTTTCCCTTGGCTACATAAAGGGCAAAGCACACAGTAAAGACACGCAAAACGTTTTGATTGAATCATTTGCACACGCAGGTGAATTGCTGAGGGACCTTGACCCTCGACTCAAAAGCAAAGCGTAGCCGAGGATGCGGGAAGAAAGGCCACCTCGGTGGCGACTGCTCATCCATCACGGAGCAAACCTCCAACAATAGAGAGCCCGTCCTCCACCTCTGTCCCAGGAGCATGGCCGCACAAGCAGCCCTATAGCTCTGCTCTCACACACCTACGAAACAGAGGCTGCAAGCTTTTCGAAGCCAAGGGCACTTTCACAGTGTCCTGGGTCCACAATGTTAAGGCCACTAAATACAAGGCAGTTTTTTTTCAGAATGAAAGAAAAAGACAAAAAAAAAGACAAAAAAATCTGTCCCATGAGGACAAGCGCTCCAACACACACACACACACACACACACACACACACACACACACACACACACACACACACACACACACACACACGTTATGGCTTTTTGGTTCCCTTGGGTTTGCTGTTCGAGCCGGACTTGATTTGGGTCAGCTCAACGTCGGACAGGGCGTCCGAGGGCAGGCAGCCGCGCATGCGTTCGATGGTCTTCTGGTGCGAGGCCTTCTCCTGCTCCAGCGAGCGGATCACATGTTTCATCTTGCTCTCCTGCGACAGGAGGCTCTCCACATTCACCTCCAGGCTCTGGATCTTAACCCGGGCAGCCTGTGGGAGGAACACACACACACGCGCGCACAGACACACACACGCACGCACGCACGCACGCACACGTAGACACACACACAAGCGCACACAAGCACACATGCATGCACGCACACACACACACACACACACACACACACACACACACACACACACACACACACACACACTTTACCTCAGTTCCTACAAAGGCGACTGAAATCTTCCATCAGTATTTACAGACATGTGTGTCCATGCTCACCCCTCACACTGCTAATACACTCAAGAGCTCTGTAGCCTGCTTAATACACCATTACATCACCACACAATTCAGCCCCCAACAGAGTCGTTGTGGGTAATCCTTTATCAAGCGCAACCACCATCGGTGGCTGAAAACAATGCTAGCCTCGAGGGACCATCCTCAACATTGTTTTTCAGAGGGTCTAAAGCTCCACAATAATATTTTCTTATTCCCTTTGTAATTTTCAACACATGACAGGCTCTGATCAGCTATACTGGACTGTATATTAATATGGCTCTTGACGAAGAGGCAGGATGTATTTGTTTGCAGAAAAAAAATGACCAAAGTATTTTGTTTCTTTGTCTGTTTGTTAATAAATCTGAAACTGTGCTCTGGTGCCACCTGCTGGTGAAGAGCTACCATACGCGAAAACATCAGGGCTGAATGACAGAGAAATATGTTTTAATGCCTTTCAGTGCTTTGTTTTGTGAATTAGTTTTCTTGAATCAATACAAGCTTAAAAAAAATCTACTAGATACTACATCACTACATAACATGGATTTTATGAATAATATCAATTAAAAACTTATGCCCACTAATTTTGCATTCATGTTAAAGAAAACTCACACATGTGCACCCATATACAAAGACATACTCACTTAAAGGGCACAGAAACCAATTAAGACACACACACATACAGTGAGCACCATAATTAATTGGACAGTGACACATTTTTTGTTATTTTGGTTCTGTACTAGCAGTTTGAGATTGAAAGGATACAAGGATACCGTTTAGAAATTATAGAACCTTTTGTACAAAAGTCCCCCCCATTTTCAGGCACCATAATTCATTGGACTGTTTAACATAATGTAGAATAAAGTAATCATTTTTAATATTTGGTCGCATATCCTTTGCATGCAATGACTGCTTGAAGTCTGGGACGCATAGACATCACCAGACGCTGGGTATCTTCCCTGGTGATGCTCTGTCAGGCCTTTACTGCAGCCATCTTCAGTTCCTGCTTGTTTCGGGGACTTTTTGCCTTCAGTCTCCTCTTCAGCATGTAAAATGCATGTTGAATTGGATTCAGATCTGGTGATTGACTCGGCCAGTCAAGGATTTTCCACTTTTTGACCGTGAAAAACCCCTTCGTTGCTCTTGCAGTATGTTTCGGGTCATTGTCTTGTTGCATGATGAAGTGCCGCCCAATGAGTTTGGAGGCATTTGGTTTTATCTGAGCCAGGCACGTGCACAGATAGGGCCCAAGGGGGGCTTGAGCCCCTGCCCTTTTGCCCTCGTAGTCAAAAAGTACCCTTTTTTGGCTGGTGTTAATTGTATTTAATTTTTTCTTTATTTGTTATTGAAATTCTATGAAATATAAAGAGGGAAATGTATAGTAGTATCCACAAAAAAATACACCTTATCAATTTAAAAAGTACTCCGCTCTCCAACCCCCCCCCTTCCAAATGGTTTTGTCTCAATCAATCAATCAACGTCGCATCTTCCGACATTCCGAATACAACTTGCCATGAAAAGCACCGCATTCCCAGCCCCAGTTCGGTTACGGTGAATGATATCACTCAGGTAGGCACTGTTTTAATTATGAAACCACAATTAAACAATACGTACTTAATTTTTATGTTATATATCCGTTAAAAAAAACTATGAAGTAGGTCAGTAGGACTTTACGCTGTAATTTCGTCATTACTAGCCTCGGTACTCGCGAGCAAGTAAGCTAGTCTAATTATCATTAAAACTATGTTATCTCCGTCATGCAGGAAAACTTACAAATATGCAATTAATTTCTGAAGCAGGTAGTTACATTTTGCAAAGTTTTGCTAGTTTAGTGTAGTCACCCCCTTTTCTTTATAGCCAGTTTTCTAAAAACGTTATGTTTAAAAGTGTAATGTGTTTGGGCATGTAGCAGTGTGTTTCCCTGTTAAAATAAAACTTTCAATCAATCCATTTTTATTGGGAAATGAGCAGCAGCATAAACACTGCTAGAAGAGGCAAATACACCTGTCTCCAATGAAAGGCAAAACACTTCTCACCTCCCTGACCCTGGATCAGTTTTTCAGCCATATGCATATGTAACAAATATATGAGTGTGTTTAAGTAGTGTGTATGTGTGTGCGTGCGTGCGTTTTTGAATATAATATAATACTGTGGTTTATTTTTCTCTCAGTGTGATGCTCAAAAACATGTTACTAAAATCAAACTCTAGTTCAGTAGTTGTACCATAAGTCTCATTTATAAAATATATGCAGTGTAACAAAATGATACAGAACATGAAAACAGAAGGAAGTTTTGAAACCCCAAATTCAGGGGGCTTATGTATCAAGCATGTAAGAGTAGGACTGCTGATCTATAATCTTATCATTACTTATAATGAAAGGTAAAACAGGTCCCAGGTTCTTTCTCAAAGAAACCACTGATCTAATGTGACTGAATTGGTCTAAACAACTGAACACTGACTGACCGCATTACTTACACTGACTGACTTGCATTACTACATCAAATCTGTGGTTTCTTCATGGAATAATGTGTTTCAGTAGAATTTAAACAGGTCCCATGTTATGAACATAGTGTGCGATTATGGATGGCGGCGGTGTGGCAACATCGGGGTGGGAATAGTGCGTGTCAGTGGGGTGAGTGGCCTTTTTTTTTTTTTTTGCTTGAGCCCCTGTCCCCCAAAATGTCTGTGCATGGCCCTAATCTGATCAGATAAAATATTTCTGTAGAGTTCAGAATTCATTGTTCTACTTCTGTCTGCAGTCACATCATCGATGAAGACAAGTGAGCCCGTTCCACTGGCAGCCATACAGGCCGAAGCCATAACACCCCCTCCACCATGTTTCACAGATGAGGTGGTATGCTTTGGACCACACTTTCCTCTTTCCATCACTCTGGTACATGTTCATCTTTGTCTCATTTGTCCACAAGACTTTGTTCCAGAACTCTTGGGGATCTTTTAGGTGCTTTTTAGCAAATTGTAATCTCGCCTTTCTGTTCTTCAGGCTTATCAGTGGTTTGCATCTTGTAGTGTACCCTCTGTAGTCCTGCTGGTGTAGTCTTCTACGTATGAGAGACTTTGACACATCTACACCTGCATCCAGGAGAGTGTTTTTGATCTGTTGGGCCGCTGTCAGGGGGGTTTTCTTCACAATAGAGAGTATTCTCCGGTCATCCACTACAGTGGTCTTCCTCGGTCTACTGGGTCTTTTAACATAATTGAGTTCACCAGTTGTTTTTTTCTTGTTAATGATGAACCAAACTGTTGACTTGGGCATGTCCAGGGTTTTTGCAATGTTCCTGATTGATTGATTTTCCTTTCTGAGCCTTATGACGGCCAGCTTAATTTGCATTGACACTGCTGTCTTCCTCATGTTGTCACCCCCCAACAACAATCTCCATAGGCAATTGCAAAGTCTAGAATAAAGACTAGACATCAACAGCTCTCTTCTGCATTCACTAACGACACAAATGAATACACCTGCCTAATGAAACATCCATGAAACCAATTCAACAAATACTTGTAGTACCTTAAAATGGGGGAACCATGTACAAAAGGTGCTGTCATTTCTAAACGGTTCATCCAATATGGATGAAAATACCCTCAAATTAAAGCTCACATTCTGCACTTCAACTTCAACCCTTCAACTTGTATCCATTCAAACTCAAAGTGCTAGAGTACAGAACCAAAATAACAAAAAATGGGTCACTGTCCTATGAATTATGGTGCTTACTGTACATGCATATATATATAAACACACACACACACACACACACACACACACACACACACACACACACACACACACACACACACACAACACACACACAACACAGACCACCACACAGACACAACACAGAGACAACACAGAGACACACACACACACACACACACACACACACACACACACACACATACTACACACACGCACAAACCACACAGACACCACACAGACACCACACAGACACCACCCAAAACACAACACAGACACAAAACACAGTACAGTTGGCCAAAACTTGACCTCGTCAACAGCAGGTGGCTGATTGCAAAAATTAGTTTTTCAGTTGGCTTCCCCTTGACCTCGTTTGGCCACGCCCCTGTCTAGAGAATAAAAGTGAGCGGAGCTACAATTTTGGTGTCTTTCTTTTTCTGACTTCATGACCAGCTACAATTTTGACTTCTTGAAAACTTTTTGTAAATGCTTTTTTGACCCTGCTTGTTCGTCAGTTTTCTTTCATTATCCTTTTGAGCACTTTTGGTTAGTTAGGAAAGCGTAGAGTAGGAATAGATAGACTGCAGAAGACTCACCTATCTTGTTTGCACCGGGAGAGGGGATAGAATTCTTTGTCTTTCGAGTGATAGGTTTAGACAGTCTGTTTATTTGGTTGAATTATTCATAGTCTTTGTATGTATGTCCATTATATGTTGTATGTAGTAAATAAAATCCTGTATTTTTATAGAATTCGGTTGACTCTGAGGAATATCTGTTGTCGCGTCCCTTTTGGTTAGCTACCCGGCTAATATAGTGCGGATGGTTTTTGTGGGTCGTAACAACAGACACACAACACAGAGACACCACACACACACACACACACACACACACACACACACACACACACACACACACACACACATACACACATACACACATACACACATACACACATACACACATACACACACACACACACACACACACACACACAACAGGGGCACACACACGCAGACACACGCAGACACACACACACACCTGGAGCTTCTCCAGCAGGTCCATGTTCTGCTTCTTTAGCTGGGCGTTGGTCCTCTCCAGCTTCTCCAGACGGTCCGAGTCGTCGAGCAGGGGTGCGGTCTCCAGCATCTCGTCCTGCAGAACGTGGTACTCCACCTCGTAGGCATGGAGCTGCTTAGAGATGTCCATCTCCAACACCTGGAAAAGCAGTGACATTCACATATGCACATTTTCATTCTTCACCCGAGACCACAGTTAGTGCAGGAACTTGTCACAGCTTTCAAACAAATCGTACACTTGATTAATCAGTCCGTTTACCCTGTGAAAGTTACATACAAAACAAAGCCGTACAGTACTTGGATAGTTGTTTTGCTTGTTTTTTGCTGGCAATTTGCAACAAGCACACACAAACACACTACATTGTACACATTTTTCAGTGAAAATACTATAGATATTTCAGAAATAAGTTAATTGGCCTGTTGCAGCTGCCTGTAAAATAATGCTGCTCGTATGAGCAAAACAATGTTGAGACTACCTCTGCTTCCAACAGTTGTCTGAAACAAACACGGTTTCTGAAATAGTATTTTCACGGATAATGTATATAGTTCCTGATTCACAACCGATAAGAGTGTCAGAAGATATAGACCATCAAGGTGCCAATTATTATAATAATTTTTCTCAATCGTGTTACAACAATTCTCAGGGACGTGAGAATAGCCCACACATTCACTAGGAGCAGGCATGACTTCCTGATCTGAACTACGTAGGCAGGGTTTGGTGCAAAACGGCCGTTCTGGCTACTGGAGCAGCTACGGCACATCTAAATTCTAGATATCTGGGATTTGTACATTTTTAAATTACATTTTTAATTTGTTACTGATTTTTTCCCTGTTGGTGGCCAATTACACCCTCTATTTCTTTCGATTCCCCTTCCCCCACGAGCCCACCGCCCATCACTACGGGTCCAGTTAATACCCCGAGGCCGGTGATGATCCGCCTCCTCCGAGACGGAACTCCACCTAATTTACAGGGACATCCTTTGCGCTTCTCGGCGAGCCCGTTCCAGCTCTCCCTCCCCCCTCCCCCTAGGGCGAGCAGCCAATCGCCGCCCCCTATCGGGGCTCCCGACCAGGGATTTGAACCGTGGTTGCAGTGCTTAAATAGTCTTAAGGGCCCATCATCTTAACCCTGGTGGCATATTCGCTTTCCTGTAACAGCCAAGATATTCCTGGGTCAATTTGACCCAGGAATATCATTGGCATGTTTAATTATCCAAAAATTGTCAGAAACCCCAAAATCCTGATAAACATTGTTTGTACCTCTTATTACTATCAATTCAATCAATATTTAGTGGAATTGTGTTATTCACCTCTCACAGATCATGGTTCCATTAGGATCATTCACTTGTTTTTCACAAAAATACACATTCAAACACATTTTTCTGTACATTGGAAAAACCTAGATATAAAATACATTAGTTTTGCATAACATACAATTTTTTAAATTATGTTTTGCATTTTCCACTTTTTTTTCTCCATCAGGTGATGTTGATAAATAAAGATGACCTCTTCTGTTCAAGTTACAAATTATATAATAACTACCATCTAGTTTATTTTTTTTGAACAAGGCTTCATGATATCCTCCACAACAGCTATATAAACACTACAAAACTGATTTTGACAATTTTAGACATGTGCTGCCTCCTTTCAATATGAGCTGGTCAGCCACTACAAGAGTGAGGGCCCCCTGCTGGACACTACTGAGCATGACTGCTCATGCTCCACTGCTGCCCACAAGGGCAGTGTGTGTGTGTGTGTGTGTGTGTGTGTGTATGTATATGGGAGGGAGTAGGCAAGACCAATATGTATCACATTTGCACTTCTGACCCCCTTTTAGCCTCCACTTTCACTGCCGGGTCCGATTGACCCGGTTACACTTCTCTGTGATATAAACATGCAGGGGGGGGTTGCAAATACATTACATGAACCATTTTCATTCTACATGTTTATTGCACTAATTAAGGTAAGCAGAAGAAGTTTCATACAAAAATGTTTTTTTTAAAGTATTTTTTCCTTGATTTTCAACTTTGAAATGGGTCAATCTGACCCCGAATGACACAGGAGGGTTTTTAAAGGAACACTGTCCAGCAATAATACATTTTTCGATACATGATGTGGACTGATGTGCTGTTGGATGCAGTTGTCTTCTGTGCGGTCATATATTCTGTGGACCATGTTGAGTGCCATCTGATATGGCTTGCAAGCGGTCCTATGTCTTGGCTGATGCCCTTTGTGGATTAACTTATTGCTGCCAACATAATCTATTAGCATGGGCCTACAAGGATTCCTGGCTTGCATTCTTATCCAAATACATTCACGTGCATTCGGGCTAAGCGTTCATTCAGGACAGGTGAATCCACAAGGCCCCTGTCTTCAGGGTACATGGTGAGATAAACCAAGTAAAGTGGGAAGAGTTCTCAACACATCTACATACAAAGATAAATAAAAAGTGAGCTTCGTATTCAGTTGGACACCGTTACTACCTGATTTTTTAATCTTTACTTCAGATTTTTTCCAGTTTTTCTCCCAATTTAGTGGCCAATTATACCTTCTATTTCAATTCGCCCTCCCCCATAAACTCGCCACCCATCCTCCAGGTCAAGCTAATTCTCCGAGGCCAGCGATGATCCGCCTCTTCCGAGACAGAACTCTGGAGAGACGCTTTGCACTTCTCGGTGGGTTTGTGCTGGCTCACCCTCCCACCTCCCCCTTCCCCCCTCCCCTGGGGCAGACAGCCAAATGTCGCCCCCAATCGGGGCTCCCGGTCAAGGCCGGTCCGCCACAGCCAGGTTTCAGCTCACACTCGCAAGGCACGAGTCAAAGCAAGTGCGTTAGACCGCTACGCTATCCGGTGCCCCTTACCCGACTGATTTTCATACCTGAGCCATGATGTGCTCCATCTGGGTGTGTGTGAGTGCGGGGATGCTGGTTTTCATGTAGTCCACCACGGCTTCGAAGCTGTCGCACTCCACGATCTCCCGCTCATGACTGCTCAGCAGACAGAGGGCTACCTTAAAGACGACCTCGCTTCCCTGGACAAACAGGATATCTGTAGGGGAAACCCGGAGGGGGGTGGGAACGTCTTGAATCGAGGGGGAAACGGTTTGATCGGAGCACGTTGTCACGACAGGAGACCAATGCACCCGTTATCTAAACTTTTCCTCTGTGTTAACTGAATATTACACAGTGATACAACATACAGATGTCCTTCATTTAAAAAATATATAAAAACAACCTAACTAAATTCTATGGTTCTGTACGTTTCAATATGGATAAAAGGTGTTACTATGCCTTTGAGTTCTTGGGAAGATAGTGTTTTATCTCAAAATGGTGGTCACTTCAGTGTGAGGCAGTAGTCCAGCTTCATGAGACCCTTAAAGGGTGTTCTACCATGTGCTGTCAACCACCAACTTGTATGAACCAATCAAGGGTTTTTAGCACAAAAAATCACTGATTGGTTCAAAACAGTCCGATGTCACAGCCAGTCACATGGTAGCTCTTCCCATTATGGGGTTCATGAAGCCTGACTCTCCCATCTGTACTGGTTCTGTGCGGCTCAGAAGGTGGAGCATGGCGCTGACAGCGGTTAGGTTGTGGGTTCGATTCCAACTGGGATCACATATACTGTACACTCAAAAATGTCACTACTGTAAATTGCTTTGGATAAAAAGCGTCTGCTAAATGGCATACGTAGGAAGTAGTGCAAGGTTGCCGCTGTACGCGTTAACAGGACTCAGCTGTTAACGGACTCAGGACTCAGCAGGACTGCGCGGGTGGGGTGGGGTGTGGCACGTACCAAAGACGCGGGCCACGAACCCTAAAGGGAACTGCGAGGCGAAGAGTGTGAGGAACCAGGGGGCGGCGTACAGGCTGGGGCCGATCTCGTGCTCCTCCAGGTGGCTGTACAAGCTGCGGTGGTAGTCGTGCAGCAACCTGGACAACTGGTACATCTGGATCTAGAGGAAGAGGAAGAGGAAGAAGAGGAGGAGGATGAGCCGGGACCAAGCATGTGACTAGACATTGCAAACGTCTGAGTCCACGACCTACACTACGGGTCAAAAGTTTTAGAACACCCCCATTTTCCAGTTTTTAATTAAATTTAAGCATTTCAAGTCCAGTGAATAACCTGAAATGGTACAAAAGTAAGCAGTAAACTGCCAGAGGTTATAAAAAAAAAAAAAGTTTAGGTTACCCAAAGCCACAACAAAATCAGAAGACAAGTTTCTGAGAGTCAACAGCTTGCGTGATAGGCGGCTCACAGGACAACAGCTTCAAGCACAGCTTAACACTGGTCGAAGTAAGGAAGTATCAGTTTCAATTGTGAAGAGAAGACTTCGAGCTGCAGGTTTGACAGGTCAAGTGGCAGTAAGACAGCCATTGCTAAGATGGCAAAATAAGAAAAAGAGGCTTGCCTGGGCCATTGAAATCTTGACATTTTGAAAGGTTTTTGTAGGCTGTCGAGTAGGCGAAAGGAAGCGTAATGGTCTGAGGCTCTTTTGCTGGATCCAGAGTCGGCGACTTGCACAGAGTGACTGTTAACCCACGTTAACCCATTACTTGTTCCCTGAAAAGGGCCTTTTTTTATAACTCTGAAATGTACATTATTTGTAATAATGAAATGTAAACTTTTTTTTATTTATTTTTTATTTTTTACCTCTGGCAGTTTACCGCTTACCATTGTACCATTTCAGGTTATTCACTGGACTTAAATTTCAGTAAAAACTGGAAAATGGGGTGTTCAAAAAATGTTGACCAGTAGTGTAGTCTAGATAATAATCGCATCACGCAGCGAGTTATCGTCATCCTGTCAGGGGAAGGGGGGTGGGCTACATTTAACACTTGCAATGCAGTGTTTGTGGTTGTATCAGTAATGCTCAACGTCAAACAACAGTCAATAATATAAAAAAAAAAAAATTAATTTGCCAAAAAAGGTCCGGGGCTATAGCTAATCCCTAGCCACGCCCCTGGTTTGGACCTCAGTGCGTGGGACGAGGGGCAACCTTTGGGTCACGCCACGCCGTATGGGGAGACTTAAACCATCGCCGTGCACGCTGGTGGATTCACATCAGCCGCAACGGGTCTCTATGATCAGTCACGCGCTTCAAGAATCTAACATTGTGATGAGATGTGGAGTTTATGATAGACTACCCCCCCACACCAGTTGTTTTTTAGTTTTTATTTGTTTACCAATTTGGTGGCTAATTATACCCTCTATTTCTTTCGATATGCCCTCCCCCATTAACTCGCCCCCCTACTCGCCCCCCTTCACACTTCTCAGCGAGCTTGTGCCGGCTCACCCTCCCCCCTCCCCCTGGGGCGGACAGCCAATCCTCCCCAAGATGAGAGACTCCCTCCCCACTGGAAGTTATTCAGGATAATCACATTTTGTGATTTGCATATGTTTTTTGTTCTAGATTACCTTGCCCACAAAATTAGGGGCAGACCACCCTTCACGTGCCCTTCAAGGTGAACCACGGACCACGACGGTCTACAGTCGATGGTTGGGACCCACCTGCAGGGAGGTCATGTCGGGCCGGTAGCGCCGGCGGAAGCCCAGGTCGTACATGAGGAACTTGAGCGTGTCGAAGGCCTGCTCCTCGGCCATGTGGAGCAGCAGCACAGCCGCCACGAAGCTGATGCCCTGGCAGTACCCCACCTCCGTATCCAGCAGCGAGTATGCCTTCAGAAGGTTGTACAGGGACAGCTGCCCCGCGCCCAGCTGAGTCGTGAAGTACTGGTGCGTGGGGAATGTCCGTCCTGCAACGGGAGGGGGCGGGGGGGGGGGGGAAACACAGAGGGGGGAATATAATATGACGGGCTGTAATATACCGCTTCGCTGCTGTGGTTCTGTGTGGCTCAGTAGGAACATGGTGCCGACAACGCTTAGGTTGTGGGTTCAATTTCCACTGGGACCACATATACTGAAAAATGTATGCATTCACTACTGTAAGTCGCTTTGGATAAAAACGTCTGCTAAATGGCGTATGTTATGTTATATAATGGTAGAGGCTAGATGCCCCCCCATGCAGAGGACAGAGATGCAAAGTACGCGTGACGTCAAATGCGCGAAATTGACCATCGTAACTGACGGTTCGGGTTATTGTTAGATTTAGGGGTTTAGGTTTGGGTTACAGTTAGGGTTCGCTCACGCGCACTGTAAAATCGACAAAAAACAACAGGCCAATCACATCTTGAATCGCATCTCGTCCTCTGCATGGGTGGCATCTAGCCTCTACCTTAATATAATACCTCTTTCAGGCATGTGATTTCTTTTCCTGGTTAAATCAGGAAATGTAAATATTTTCAGACCATAGATATCTTGTGGACGTGTGTACATCATAAGCATACACATTAAGAAATGTTGCACCGTTTGACAGCTAATAGCTGGAGAGAAGGTTCAGCAAATAAAGCCAAATAGTCAGAAACATTTAGCAGCAGAATA
The DNA here is from genome assembly GCA_029706075.1 of Aldrovandia affinis. Taxonomy (NCBI): domain Eukaryota; kingdom Metazoa; phylum Chordata; class Actinopteri; order Notacanthiformes; family Halosauridae; genus Aldrovandia; species Aldrovandia affinis. Next base: position 1,738,449 of record JAINUG010000052.1, on the reverse strand, counting down.
TCAGTATTTCCTGACTAATCAGGAAAAATCACATCCCTGCTCTTTACAACACCGGACTTCAGGCTGAATGGTGTGGCACCCCCTGGAGTCTGACTTCAGTGGTCTGATCCAACAGGGATGCCTCCATATTGACTGTTTGTTCCCTGACATCTGGACAGAAAAAGCTCAATTTTTGAAGGCTTCAAACACATCCAGATGCTCCTCTGGTAGATTGGTCATTTGAGCCTTGAAGGCTGGAAGATATCGGGCATAATTCATTTTGTTGCTGGCAAAACAGCAAGGGATGATCGACCTGATGGCATGTAGGTGCAATGCCCAGTCCCCTCCGCTGGAGGCAAATACAAGTCCTAGCTTAACGTCTTCCACAGTATCGATATACCACCTCCAGAATGCCGAAAGATCCCCATGGCCAACACACCCCCCGGGCCTTCAGCACGGACCACACAGAGAGACTAGCCCCCCCCCCCCTCCGTTTTCACACAGGCCTTTCTTGTTCTCCAGAAAGAGGGGCACCCACCAGGGACAATCCCAAATGGGAAATATAATGATTTACAGTGAGGCTAAGGTGTAAATAGTATGCTCTTTGGTAACATAAAACAAATCTGTGCTGAAGGAGAGACGATAATAATGGGCGACTTCAATTACCCCTCTATTAATTGGGAGATAGTGACAGGTCAGGGTAAATGTGAAGAGGAGTTTTTAGATATGGTCAATGACTGCTTTTTGGTACAGTCTATTACTCAGGGAAATCAATACTGGATCTGGTTTTGTGTAACAATCCTGATAGAATTTGCAGCACAGAGGTAGGAGAACCAATAGGGGCAAGTGACCACAGTGCAGTTATTTTTGATATTTTTTGTCAAGTTAAGACAGCCTTCTCTAACTCTCTAATTTTTTATTTTAGACGAGCTGACTTCAATAAAATGAGAGAGAATTTAAGTAATATAGATTGGGTAAAACTTCTAGATTGCAGAACTGTGAATGAAAAATTGACTATATTTAAAAGGGTTATTGTAGATGTACAGTGTAAATTCATCCCCAAAGTAAGGAAAAATAGGATGAAAAAATAGTCTCCGCAGTGGATGACTAAATCTTTACGGGAGATTTTGAGGCAAAAGAAACGACTGTACAGAGTATATAAAAAGGATAACTCAGAGAGAAACAAGTTAGATTATTGTAATATGCGGGCTAAGGCTAAAAAGGAAATAAGATCAGCTAAAAGGTGGTTTGAAATTAAAATTTCCCAAGATGCAAAAAGTAATCCTAAGACGTTTTTTCAATATTGTAGTAGAAAAAGGAAAGGATGAGGTTAAGTGCATTAAGAATAAGGAAGGAACTTTGGTTTATAATAATAAGGATATTGCTAACACACTAAACAGTTACTTTGTTGAGAGCTTTACTAGAGAAGAGGTTATAAATATGCCTAAATGTATAGACAAGGTACAGAATGTTTTGGAGGACTTTGAGATAAGGGACGTAGAAGTACTACAAAAACTACAAAAACTTAAGACAAATAAGGCAGCACGCCCGGATGGCATATATCCCAGAGTACTCAAAGAACTTGGGGAAATGATATATAAACCATTGACAGATATTTTCATTCAATCCATAATCACTGGAGAAATACCAGATGACTGGAAGCAGGGTAGTATAATTCCAATATATAAGAAGGGGGACCGTACTGACCCAGGGAACTATAGGCCTGTCAGTTTAACTTGCATGTAAAATGCTGGAATGTATTATTAGGGATAAGTTGGAATCATTCTTGAAAAATAATAGTATTTTAAGGGAGAGCCAACATGGATTTCTCAAAGGGAGGTCATGCCTAACAAACCTCCTGGACTTTTTCGAAGAGGCTACAAAGTGTGTTGACCTGAACCAGGCTTATGATATTATATATTTGGACTTTCAGAAAGCATGTGACAAGGTACCACATGAGAGGCTCATTGCGAAAATGAATTCAGTAGGAATTGCAGGAGTAGTTTCAGAGTGGGTTCATAATTGGCTGCAAGGGCGAAGAGTAACAGTAGGTGGGGCCGTATCTGACCTCGGTGCTGTGGCAGTGGTGTCCCGCAGGGATCGGTGCTGGGACCTCTGCCCTTCCTTATTTACATAAATGATCTTGACATGGACGTTAGTAGCAAAATAGTTAAATTTGCAGATGATACTAAACTTGGGGGTTTGGCAAACAGTTTGGAATCGACTAAAGTAATCCAAGATGACAAACAAAATCCAAAAATGGGCAGATACATAGCAGATGACATTCAATATTGCTAAATGTAAAGTTATGCATGTGGGAAATAAAAACATTAGACAGGAGTATTTTATGGGAGGAGAAAAGTTAGTAGGTGTTCAATTTGAAAAGGACTTAGGAATTGTAGTTGATCAAAGCCTATCTGCATCAAAGCAGTGTGCTACAGCAGTGAAAAAAGCCAACAGGATGCTGGGATACATAGCAAAAGTATTGAGTATAAATCAAAGGAGGTTATATTAATGTTATATAATGCCTTTGTCAGACCCCACCCACAGAATACTGTGTGCAGTTCTGGGCACCGCACTACAAGAAAGATATAGAAGCTCTTGAAAAAGTCCAAAGAAGGGCAACTAAACTGATACCTGGTATGAAAGGTAAAAGTTATGATGATAGACTTAAGGCACTCAATCTATTTAAACTTAGCAAACGGAGACTTAGGGGGGATTTTATTGAGGTTTTTAAATTCCTAAAAGGGATTAACAAAGTGAAATACCAAAGATTTTTAAAGATAAGTGGGGTCAGCAAAACAAATTAGTTAAAGGCAAATTCTGCACAGATATTAGGAAATTTTTCTTTACACAGAGAGTTGTCAATGCCTGGAACAGCTTGCCAGGTCGGGTAGTAGAGGCAGAAACGCTTGGGCTATTCAAGTCCAGGCTAGATGTAGTACTAGATACTCTTTAGATTAGGACATGATGAGCCTAGATGGGCCGAACGGCCCGTTCTCATCATTATGTATTCTTATGTTCTTATGTTCTTAAAGAGAGCAGCAGCACAGGGCAAGAGGTTGTGGAGCAAAACGTCCAGCAGTAGACTTCCCTAAAGTCCCATCTGAACTGAGAAATGTGTCTTGCATTGTTGGGTTGAACTGACCACAAGGATAGGTCGACAAATCACCAGGGGTACATGCATTCCCTGCACTGCCCCTCCCCACCCTGTCCTGTCCTGCCCCGCCCTGCCCCTCGGGTACACACCCAGGTCCACCAGGATGGCGTGTTGCTGAGCGGTCAGCTGTTTGAGCAGATCCTGGTAGGACGTGTCTGCCGGCTGCTGTCGGCTGGGGAGACGGTGACAGAGCCGGTGCTGCTGGGACAGGAGCTGCCACACCTCCCCACGACGACTCTTAGGCACGCCTACAGAGAGAGAGAGATAGAGAGGGAGAGAGAGAGGGGGAGGGAGTGAAAGGGAGAGAGAAAGAGAAAGAGAGAGAGGGGGGGGGAGAGAGAGAGTCGATGACAGGAAAGGTTTACAGAGAATGGGGTCAAAGGGGCAGAGGAGAGAGTGTACACAGAGAAAGGAGTGAGAGAAAGAGAGAGGGAGGACGACAGGAAAGGATGACACAGAGCAGAGAGAGGGACAGGAGAGGTTTACAGAGAAGGGGGTCAAAGGGGCGAGAGGAGAGGAGAGAGCAGACAGTGAGAGAACGGAGAGAGAGAGAGAAAGCGCACAGCACTGAAAGTTAAGCGCACCACACACACGGTAGTGCACGTCTCAGAACAGTGCCGTAACGGGTGCTGGGATAGCTGCGAGATGCTCCGGGGCTCTCACCCTGGTACAGAGTGCTGCGAAGTTCCTCCTTGTCCCACTGGGCCTTGGCCCGACCCGGAACGCTCAGCTTTTTCTCCCACAGGGCCAGAACATCCACAGGACACTGCCCCACCTCCTGGTAGTCCAACTTCATCTTCCGGATGTGCAGCTCGTCTCTGCTGGCTGCCAGGGGAAGGGGGGGGACAGGGTGAGTCACCGTCTGCTGTTCACCCCAAGGACACTGTAGTCAAGCACCTTTCACAACCGTCTCCATGCCAACCCAAGCCCAAATGCTTGACGAGCGAAGAACCGCCACCTCTCCCCTCACACCCCTTAGCAGTGCCTCCTCACTACGCAATCGACGCATCAACACTTCTTCATCTCGCACGCAGCTTTATTTTATAAGCAGCTGCAACAGGCCAAGCATGCTTTACTTTGCAGCATTACGCATCACCTACGCCAATCAGCCTTTCAATGTGAAGCAGGTTTTGGCCCCTTAGTTGACCCCCTCTAACATGCCACCGTGACCTTTGGCCCCAAACCACGGTGAGAGGGTGTGTGCTTCTCTTACCTTCTACAAAGTGAATATTCACAATATCAAACTCCTCGTGGCAGCAGAGAACAGCAGCAGGAAAAAATGAGAGAAAACAAAATTGGGGAATTTGAAGCGAAATCATTTACCCTAAATTTACCAGCATAGCTATGCTGCCACAAAATCCTTAGCTTAATTTCAAGCAGAGATGATGCTGCATTCAGACAGAAATAAAATATTGAGAACCTCGAAAGCAGGTGGGGATATTTCCCTATTAAACAGGTGGGGACATTTTCATTAAAAAATAAACACCTAAGAAGCAACAGCGAAAGCTTGATTAAATCCACCGTGTTGTTAAAGTGATATGCTGCCCCCTGGAGGAGGCCTGTAATACTGCAGTCTCCAGCTCTCTTTAAAGCACGAGCATGCTCAGAGCTGGGAGAGGCAAGCATAAATCTCTCAACACAGACAGTGTTGAAACAAACAATGAGCAGCAATCAGCTGGTTTTGAGCCTGACTGGAATGAAAGCCTGCAGATATTGTTGTCCTGTTCAGGTCTAAGTTGCTCTAAAGTCTCTGTGGCTCACCAGACCCAGGTCTAAGTTGGTATAAAGTCTCTGTGGCACACCAGACCCAGGTCTAAGTTGCTCTACAAACTCATTAGAGTGAGATTAGACTTAAGTGAGCGAGATTAAAGGTTGGCGGCAGAGTGAGACTGACCCTCGAGACGCTGGTTCTCCTTGTCCATGCGGAGCAGCAGGATCTGCTGGTGGATGGCCTTCTTCCACAAGGCCCGGTAGTCAGCTGGGGAGCGGCGGGGTCGCTCCCCCAAGGTCGGCTGATCTGCGGGGAGCAGGCCGGCCAGGGGGTCCTGCTGGAAGGAGGCTTTTGGGGAGAGGGGCAGCAACTCCCTCCCATCCAGGCCATCTGTACTCCACCACCACACCCCCCCAAAGAGAGAGGAAAGTGTCAGACACACGTGGACTGCACGGATTATTGTGTGAATGGCTAAACTCCAGGACTGGGCTTGTGTGTGGGTGCTCAGTGAGTTTCTGTGGTGGTACTCTGATTTTGTGTGTGGGTACTCAGTGAGTTTGTGATCAGACCGTTTGGTTGTGTCCGTAGGTGCACAGACCTGGGTTTTGCATCGAGTCTGAGGGCTTGTTCATGGGTGAGGCCACCCGCAGGAAGATCTTCTGACGCCAGGAGACCCGGCGAGGGGTGAGGGGGGGTGCCCCGGTGATCACTGAATCGCTGCTGCACCCTGATGGAGTCCTCTTCCTGCTTTCTCCATTACTGCAGCAAGGGGTCCAGAAAAGTCAGAGAGGACAGCACACTCCACACGCACAAACTTATATATATATATATATATGAATGAAACAAAATGAAAAATCCTTTGTGAAAATGACTCTTAATCTGGGCTATGACAACATAATCTACATTACCACAACATTGCTACAATCTAACGAATGGTTAATTAATCAATTAATTAATCAAAATGAGTAGCATTTCAAATTCAAACACGAGCAAATCTTCGCAAATTAAAAAAAAGCAACACTGAGACCAATTAATGAAGTAGAATTAGTCATTCAATCATTAGCGAAAACATACATTACACATAATAAAATGGATGTTATTCCATATGCTCAATGCCTGGAAGAAAAGAAGAGGTTTTGAGCTTGAGAGGAAAGTGGTGTGCATTAGAAAGCATTTTTACTACCATCAGAGCTACGTCAAAGGGCATTTGGTTTAGTGGCATTCAGCACGCTTAAAGCTCACATCGCAAGGTTCAACAACACGCATGCATCATTTCAATTAAATACCAAAATAACATGAAAGAAGCAGAAATGTTAAGCATACTAAATTCCTGAAAAAGTGGTACTTCGGCTTAGTGACACATATTGTATTCCATTTTATGTGGAAAAACAAAGGGTGCCTGGAGAAATATCTCTGCCAGTGAGATCTGACTTGACCTAAAACGATATGCAGCCGTTAAAGTCAATAAAATACACCGATAGTGCAGCGGTCTAATAAACCCGTATTGGCTGGTCCTTTACGAGTGTGAGCTGCCTCTCACAGTCGCTGTTTGAAACCAGACTGTACCAGACCAGCCCTGGTGGGGAACCCCGATCAGGGACTGCATTTGGTTGTCTGCCCCAGGGGGAGGGGGAGCCAGCATGAGTTCACTGAGAAGTGCATAAGGGTGACTCCAAAATGTGGTTGAGGAAATTCTGTCTCGAAGGAAGTGGAGTTCGCTGCCCTCTGGGAATTAGCTTGCCCCGTAGAGACAAGTGGCGAATTTGTGTGGGGAGGGCCAATAGAAATAAATGGAGGGTATAATTGGCAACTAAATTGGGATAAAAATGTGGGCCTGGGCCTAGATCGCAAACGTTGTATGGAGCCCGGAATTATGGGGAAAATTCATGAATGACCTTCAAGTGTAATGCAGGTTTTTGTTGCAACCAATGCACTACACCAGGTGATTTCACTAATTAGCTCACTTCTTCAACTAAGGAGGGAACCTAATTGAAATCACCTGGTGTAATGCATTGGCTACAACAGAAACCTGCACACACTTGGCCCTCAATGGAATGAGTTTGACACCCCTGCACTACAGCAACTCCGCCGCGTCGACAATATGCACCGCTTGCGTCTAAAAGGCTCCGGTTGAGACTAATTAGTAGCAGAAGTGTCACAACTCGGCTGACCCGAGGCTGGCAGAGAGCGGTCTATTTATTTAAATGGTAAAGGTAAAATAGAAATCGCAAGATAACCACACGACATTAACCTCTGACATACAAGGGCACCTTGGGTTGTTTATAACGATTCAATATAAACAAATTGCAAATCCTACTGACGTGCAATTTGTGCAAAGGCTGATTTAAAGATGGCGCTAAAGCTTCACAAAGCGCTCCTCTGTCCATCCACGGAGAGGAGCATGGAATACAGGGACAGGAACTGATAACTTTCCCCAAATAACGCAAGCCTTTTCCTCCCCCGGACAAACCCCACTCCAAAACGAGCACCATTCGTTGTATTTCTGTGTAATGCCTGCAAGTGAGACTGCAAGTGATGCATCAGAGATGTCAGACATCAATATCATCGGAGTGTCTTGACACATGGGCCTACTTCTGGTGGGAACCTTTACAGGAAACACAATGCTTAATTTCGGGGAGTGAATACGTACAGAAATACAAAATACGTTTTTGATAAGTTAAAAAAAAAAGAAAAGAAAAAAAAAGATGGGGCAGAGGGGGGAGATAGGGGGGAACACCGATGGCCTTCTGTTCTGGAGGTGGTTTGTGAGAGAAATGATATTAGCGCTTCAGTCAAAGTTTACTGTAAGCATGGGACTTCTCCCCATTCCTTTGTCATTGTGCATGCTTTCCTATAAAACAGCCCCGAGGTGTTATTTCACCACCGTTGACTGTTAAGGTGGAATGGATTACTGCTGAAGCTCTCTCTCTGTGTGACACCAGTGTGCACACACTTTGCGTTCTTCTCTGATGACGCTTCCCCCTTTCACTGGATAATTGGTTGGAATAAATCACAAGCTCTGATGACACATTTCGGGCCCATTCTTCGAAGCCTGTACCTAAGTTCCCATACTGTGTTTGTTTTTTTTGGTTTTTTTGGCCCCCCCTCCCTCGATTCTCCACCCCAACAGCCCCCCTGGCAACCTCGCAACGATTGCAAGTGTCCCGGGATGTGGGAAAGGGCACTCCTCGACCCCTTTAAGTGGCTATTTTGGCTGGGAGGGGGGGGGGGGTAGCCCTGCATTCGTCCCGCTTGCCCTTTTCCACAGCTCTGGGGGAGCCGTGCTTCGCTGGGATTATTTCCATCCGTTACGTGGCACTGAGCGCAGTGCTAGATGCTGCATAGCGCTCTCTTTGACAGGAACAGAAGAAAAATCCTGGACCACTTGGTTGGGTCCACGTTTAGTCAAATATTTGGCACACTGTGTGTTAGCCATCAGAACAAATCCTGGATCGCTTCATGGAGCAAGTATGGTAACTTTGCCAGCAATTATGCAGCATTTGCGGTTTGCAACTTAATGACATCTCACTTACATTATTAATATGCGGATTAATAACACAATAATGTCAGATGAGCGATAAGGCTTCACTGCCCAAGCGGATCTACATTGTTATGAACAAATGAACATGACATGTCAAGGTTTTTTAGAAGCCGTTTGATGAAAGTTAGTCCAAAACACCCTATAAAATTAGGACAAAAAAGCAAAGCGCAGTGCCTTTTCATAGTGGAATATCCCGTGCTAATGAAGAGGAGGAGTGTGGAGCAGCATTTTACACCATCTCTACTCTTTCCTTAGCGTCAAGGAGGGAAAAATAAATAAATAAAAAGGTAGGTTTAGTTTTTCCACTATGAAAGCCTACAAACACAGCAAATTAAGAGGAATCGAGAAGGAATCTGGAATTAGAAGCTGGGCACAGATGCACAGAACGCTGCCGGCTTTCCAATCGGCGTGATCTTTGAACTTTTTGAGACGGCAAAGCAGGGGGCAAGGGGCTAGGGCTGGAACCCCCCCCGCCCCCACGCCCCCCTCCTCTCACCTCTTGAGGGTTCCGCCGTCGGCCAGTGAGCTCAGAGAGCCCACTGAACCCTGGTAAATGCTTTTCAGGAAATTGGGAGCTGTGAAGGAGGAGGGGAGGCCGAAGGAGGACTCGCTCTCCGAAACGCTGCGCTTTCTCGAGACGACGGCAGCGACGATGGGGCTGGGTTGAAGGTGACCCAAAAACGAACAAAAAATAAACACACAAGCACACACACGCACAAGCACACGCGCACACACACACACACACACACACACACGGTCCCACAACAAACAAACACAGATTAGGGAAGAAAAATAAAAGGGGTGGAAAACAACAAGGCCCGCAACATTCAGGTAAGGATAGCAGTCGGGTGTTCTGTGCATGGGGTGAGGCGACGGTGCACAGGAAGTGTCAGGGTCACCTTGAAGCCAAAGTGCATTTTGGGACAATAAAATAACACCAAACTAAATGCTGAAATAAATAAATAAATGTGTAACGTAAAATAGCTCTTAATAAACACTTAGCTACCTTTTTAATCATTCAGATGCAAGCATGTTGACTTAGTATGAAGTATGATTTTCAGGTCGTCTAGTCTATAGTGCACAACAACACATTTCTGCCATAACAATGTCAGCATACATCGTCGGAAGACATGGATTAGATCATTTTACGCAATTTCTTCTCAATTAGTGTCAAACCTAGTAAAATCAGAGCCACACATGCCACAGTTTATATCCAGTATCGTTATTAGTCAACATGCATACAAATGATCAGAACCTTCACTTTTCACCTTTCTCTAAATATTTTTCTATCCATTCTCATACAACAGATGTAACATAAAAAAAAATAAGGCAGAGCCTCCCGGGTGGTCTAGCAGTTACAAGGTTCCACAATGACCACTGTGACTTGGGTTCCATTCCACCGGCCGCACCAGTATCGGCTCAGGGCAGGAGTGCCACTAGGGGGCGGCAATTGGCTGTCCGCCCCAGGGAGAGGGGAGCCAAGCCGATATGAGCTCTCTGCATATAAGAGTGGCTCTATGTGTACCGGAGTTACAGTTGACGGCTTGGCGAGTTCCGGCTCGGAGGAGGGGGTACGTCGCCTGTGTCACTGCCGGTCTCAGGGTCTCACAATATGAGGGGGGGATTGACATGAAAAGAGAGGGTGTAATTGGGTACTAAATTGGGAGAAAAGAATCTGAAACAAAAACGTTAAATTTGTATTTATTTTTTAAACCAGAAGGCGCAATTCAACAAACGATTAATATGTATATATATATATATATATATATATATATATATATATATATATATATATATAAGGTAAATATTCGGGGTGCTGTCGCAACGCAAAATCAGGAAGCAGCTGCAGCCGGCTGAGGTAAAAAACTCAAATCTGCAAATGCAAACGTCTGACGACATTAACAACAAAAAAAACGAATCTTCCTCAAGAAACAAAATAGCCACTGACTTTATGACTGACTGACTGTGAACTGCGTACAGTATAAATAGGTCAATGCCTGGAACAGCTTGCCAGGTCAGCTTGCCAGGTGCCAAGTCCAGGCTAAATGCAGTACTGGATACTCTTTAGATTAGGACATGACGAGCCTAGATGGGCTGAACGGCCCGTTATCGTCATTATGTATTCTTATGTTCTTGTGTGTGTATGTATATGTGTGTGTGTGTGTGTGTGTGTGTGTGTGTGGGACATGACGAGCCTAGATGGGCTGAACAGCCTGTTCTCGTCATGATGTATTCTTATGTTCTTAGAAATAGAGACACAGTGTGACACAGGGTCGTGTGACGGGAAGTGATGTCATGAGGCAGTACCTGCTCTGAAGCAGCTCTACAGCCACGGACTGCTGTCTGCGCAGGGGGGCTCTGGTGATCTGGGACGTCGAAGGCTCGCTGAAGGAGATCCTCTTCTTCATCGGTGGGTGGCTGATGGTGTGCGCGCGGCGACGGAACTGCGGCGCATCCGGGCCTTCCTCGGCAAAGGAGCACGGAGGGGTGCCGGGCGGGGAGTCGCCGGGAGAGTCGTCCTGCTGGGAAACAGGGAACGTGATTTTTGAGGACAAGCGGCTTTAAAAAAATAAATAAAATAGTTTCACATTTGGTAGCCAATTATACCCTCTATTTCTTTCGATTCGCCCTCCCCCACGAGCCCGGCGCCCATTCTCCGGGTCGAGCCAATTACCCTGGACCGGCAGATCCGCCTCCTCTGAGACAGAACCCGACCACGTACATACAATTTTTGTACAGGGACGCCCTTCTGCTCCTTGACGAACTCGTGCCGGTTCACCCTCCCCCCAGCCAAATGCTGCCCCTGATCAGGGCTAACGGCCAGGGCCGGTCTGGTTTCGAACCGCGTCCGTGATAGGCAGCTCACAGTCACATCTGATCAGCCAAAATATGGGTGCGTTAGACCGCTATGCATTCATATTCAATCTAGCTCTGCACTCAATCTCGTTCAAACTTCACACTCAATTTAAATCTATCTCCATACTCAATCCAAATCTATATCCACACTCAATCCAAATCTATCTCCACACTCAATCCAAATCTATATCCACACTCAATCCAAATGTAGCTCCACACTCAACCCAGATCTGGCTCCACACTCGATCTTGTTCAAACTTCACACTCAATCCAGATCTAGCTGCACACCAAATCCAGATTTAAACTCTACTCACTGCGTGTCTAAATTCGATCTAGAACAGCTCCTGCACCAAATCCAGCCCAACTGCGAGCCCCGAGTCAACATGCAGGCTCCAGAGTCCATTGTATGCAAATGACCTGCATCGCATGACTCCAGAAAAGCATGAGCCGTGGGCAACGGCCATTCCTACAGCCGAGCCCTGTTTACTGAGCCGCGGACAGGAAGGCCCCGTTTCTCTGCCACGTTTCCTCTCGCTCTCCAGCGGGCCGTTTCCTGTCGTGTGGACAACATCCTGGAGCAACATTTCCATTACTCAGCTGAAATTACCAAAAGGAGGGAGACGACGCTAGAAGAGCCTTTGTGACACTCGCTGAACTGAACGTGTTCCACAAACACAGTCAGCATTTCCCGGTTGCTCAAATCAAGACGGGACTGATTTTACAGAAGAAAGGCTAACGATTCACTTAAGGAGGCTTCACGAGTGGTCTCTGTAACATAATGATAATATAATATATGCCATTTAGCAGACGCTTATCCAAAGTGACTTACAGTAGTGAATGCATACATTTTTCAGTATGTGTGTTCCCAATGGGAATTGAACGCACAACCTAAGCGTTGCCAACACCATGCTCTACCTACTGAGCCACAGAGAACCACCAACGCAAGGCACTATGATTATTCAGAATAAAGACTGACGATTCACTTAAGGAGGCTTCATGAGCAGTCACATTATTGATTGGCACGGCACATGATTATTATTGAGCGCTCTAATAGTTTCTATTTATTATTATATTTATATTTATATTCTATTTATATCTTATAAATGCTGTGATCAATTTGGGTAACTGAATTGTAGCTGAAGTAAAATAACTCTACTCTAGGGTACAGCAGCATCTGGGATTTGAACCCACAACAGTCAACCCACAAAGTCTAGCATCTATCCATCCATCCATCAATTAAATACTCCACACAGGACTAAGATATTGCCTGTTGACATCATCAATGGTGGACAACTGATCAGAATTCCCTCACTGCTTACAAAACAGCCTTGAATTTGATCTTGAACCTGGAGCTGTGATCCTCTGGGTGATCTCAATCAACTAACGATTATTAAATGAACTTTCATCAATTAATCAATCAAATTAATCAATGAATCAACTTGCACCACCATTAATGCCTTCCCATGTCTTACACAGGACAACATGTTGCCATTCATAATCATTCACAGACAAAGGTTATAAACTGTTGTAAAGCATTAATCACGGTTATGCTGCACTGAATTCTACAAGCAATGACAACAGTGGTCTCAAATTTAAATGAATAGGTTTTGAAATGTTTTTCTTAAAAAGGAAAACAGACATGCGCTGGGGGAGTGTACCAGGGACAAGCGAGACGCTCACGGGAAGGCCCTAGCACGGATGATTTGTGTACCCCCCCACGACCACGTCTGTGCGGCGGCCAAGGTCGGGGGTCACCATCGCACGGCCGCCACACATTCTGCACTCCAGTGAAGGTGACGGGGGCCTCTCTACATTTCAAATCGGAGCCCCAGATAGACCGCACAGCAGCAGCACTGACAGGTCGGCAAACAAAAAAACCAAAACACTGCAGTGTTTGTCCGGCAAGGACAGGAGAAAACCTGGACGCGTGACGCCAAAAAGCGCGCGGGTCCACATAACAGTGCCATTCCGGGTGATTCCACGCGCGGTGCGATTTCATAGAAACGTACGATCGTAGCATAGCAACGCACCAATACCGTACATACTAAAAGCGACTTCGCAGAATTCCTAGCTCTTTTAGAAGATTTACTACCTCTCTCGCTCTCTAACCTCCCACGGTTTACACTTCACAGTTGGCGGTGTAAGTGGAACTTTAAAATTGAATCGCAAACTCTACTGAGCTGATCTGCCTGAACGGGCCCCAGCCAGAGGGGGCTTTGGTTTGGCCTACCTCCACAACTCGGTGCGGGTTGGTATAAGCTTTATGTATATTTAATGATATACTGTATGTTTTATTGCTGCTGTTGTCTTTGCCAGGTCTCCCTTGTAAAAAAGATTCCGTATCTCAATGGGACTTCCTGGTTAAAAGGTTTAAAAAAAAAAAAGAGGAAATTGTTTGCGGTCCCCAAAAGAACAAATAAATCACTGGCCATCTTCCACAAGAGACTAGAAAGCCAGCTCTTCAGACTCCACTACCACTGATTCTGTACATTAATTAACTGCCATCACCACTGTTTACATGTTTAAAAATGTAAGAAAAAAAGAAAGAAAAAAACCACCACTAACTTTTCTTTCCCTGTGTTACAGGTACGATGTGCAGCTGCCAACAATGATGTCTATTGCAGTGTTACTTCACTGATCTCTTGCACTAACCATGATTAATCTTACCATGTATAAATGCACTTGTTGTAAGTTGCTCTGGATAAGAGCGTCTGCTAAATGTAAATGTAAAATGTAAATGTGAATCAAAGGTATACTCACACGCTCAAAGCTTCCAACGCTTCCGATGCTTCCCAAACGGCCACGCATTCGGTTAGCTCCCTGTGAAGAAGATACTCACTATTAGGTGACATCACTTCCTACTTAGGCGATATCACTTCCTGCTACAGGACGCATTCATGTGTTCTTGGGAAAAGGACGGATGAGATTATCGGGAGGTTGTCAGACATTACTCAAAGAGCCATCCATCTACACGGGGAATTAATATATCGTTACATTTTCAATGTTAGGATGGGTTTTCCGTAACTCTAGGAAACACAATAATGTAAATTATATAAGACAATAACTTGAAAAAGAGCAGATAGTCACACATTACCCTCGAGAATATGTTTTCCAGGGAGCTGGTGAGGGAGCTGCGGGCTTTGTTCTTCAGAACGTCCAGTTTAAAGCGGCCGCCAGTCGTGGAGCTCTCCGATGTAGTGTTGTTTGGGGCGCTCTGTGCCTGGGGAGGGGGTGGCCATGGGTAGACATTGGGCTTAGAACATGTGACTTATACACAGACCATCATTTCTCCCAATTTAGTAGCCAATTGTACCCTTCAACTACCAGCCCCCCCCCTCGTACTGTGAACTCTCTGCCGTAGCTCGGGGACCGGCAGTGACAAAGGTGATGTACCACCTCCTCCGAGACGGAACCCCACCAAGCCGTCAACCATAACGCTCCAATACACACAGAGCCACTCTTATACGCAGCGAGCTCCTGCTGGCTCCCCTTCCCCTGGGGCAGACAGCCAATCCCCCGTCCCCGAACGGGACTCCCGGCCAGAACCGGACTGGCGCAGCCGGGGAATCAAACCCTGGCCACAGTGGGCAACCTGCACTCTGGGCGAGTGCCTTTCATGTTACACCACATGGGGGCACATCATCACATTTTTACTATGTTTCATTTCCTGTAGTATAATAAGCTATTCAGGTTTTTTTCCCCAATGTCAATGTTATCTGTTAAGATATGAGAGTATGAAAGAGTTTGGAAATGCTTTATTTATTTAAAAACTGAAAGGGTGGGGGGGGGCTTAACCTGCAGTGACTTTTGCAGTGTCTGTATAGCAGCACACTAAATAAAACTTGGTACCTTTTATTTGAACTTTTTCCCCCTTTTAAAAGGCACTCTTTTCCAGCAGCTATGAAAACAAAGGCAGTAATAAAAAAAGTGCCGTCATGCTGTCCCTGGAAAGAGGTGCGTGTGTGGGTATGCGCTCTGGTGACAAAGCCACAGGCTCATACAGCACTAGATTGTATATAAATGAATGTAAGCCTTGTAAGTCTCTCTGGATAAGAGCGTCTGTTAAATCTTTAAATGTAATGTAGGTGGTAATGTAGTAGTAATGTAGGCAGCAGTGTAGTGTAATGGTTAGGGAACTGGACTTGAAACTCAGAGGTTACTGGTTCAGTTCCCAGGTGGAGCAATGCCGTTGTACCCTTGAGCAAGGTCCTCAACCTGAATTTCTTCAGTAAAATATCCAGCTTAAATGGATATAAATGGATTGTATGTAAATAAGTCTGCATAAGACCGTCTGGTAAACATTTAAATGCAACTTTTCGCCCTCCTTTTCTCTGATTGGCTAAAAGGGACTTTGCTGACAGCCAACCAACATTCGACATGTACAACTGGGTTAATGGCACTTGACCTTTAACTGCCGTGGCACGCCTGAAAGACACTCTGAGTTGACCAGTCAGCCAGATGGCAGCTAGCAAGGGCCTTAAGACAGAATCTACAGGGACGCCCTTCGCGCTTCTCAGTGAGCTTGTGCCGGCTATCCCTCCCCCTCTCCCCCAGGGGCGGACAGCCAATTGCCACCCCCCGATTGGGGCTCTCGGCCAGAGCCGGGCTGGCGGAGCCAGGTTTCGAACCGTAGCCGCAGTGGGCAATCTGCATTCCAGGCGAATGCTTTGACCATTACGCCACCCAAGGCACCCAGAGGGGTTATTCTGCTTCGGCGAATTGGGAAATGACAGAGCAAAAAAAAACACCCCACGAGGAGGGCACGGTCGAGTCGACCTGGCGCGGGGGGTGGCGGTACCTGGGGAGTCTCTCCGATGTGGAGGTGGGCCTTCTGCTTGGTCTCGCACAGCTGCCTCAGCTGGAGGATGACCAACTCATTTTCCTCCTGATCCGTGGCCGGCTTCATCTTCTGCAGACAGTCAGGGAGAAACGCACCTGTCAGTGGAGCTGTTTTTTGCGGTAGAAGATATGGTTCTGTGTGGCTCAGTAGGTAGAGCACGGCACTGACAACGCTTAGGTTGTGGGTTCGATTCCCATTGGGGCAACATATACTGAAAAATGTATGCATCCACTACTGTAAGTCGGTTTGGATAAAAGCGTCTGCTAAATAGCATATAAAACCCCCACATGCTATTCCACTGAGGTCACTCTCCAGTAGCTTTGGACAGCCACTGAGAAACACTGTTCAGTCACTTTCACTGTTTTCGTTTCATTTTCGGGTGAGCATTGATCAGCACATAACCTTACCTGAACCCGCTCAAAAATGTCCGCTTGTTCGTTATCAGTCAGCTGAGAGAGGTGTCGCTGGATCGAGAGTTTTGCCCTGGGTGGGTAAAGACCTGAACAAACAAAACAAAACAAAACAAACAAACAAAAAAGTTCAAATTGAATCAGGGTGGCCCCCTTTTATGAAGGTAGAGGCTAGATGCCCCTCTTCCAGAGGACAGTCATCTGCGCTTTGCGTCAAGATGTGAGATGCGATTGGCCTGTAGGTTTGTTTCAATTTTACGGTGTGCGTGACGTGACTCTTCAGGGCCTTTCAATTGTGTTTTCAGGCATAGCTTCATCCGAAGCTTACTGCACCCTCAACCTAACCCCAACTCTAACCCTAACCCTAACCCTAACCCTAATGTCACGCGTAGCTCGCATCTCGACGCAAAGCGCAGATGACTGTCCTCTGGAAGAGGGGCATCTAGCCTCTACCTTCATGAATTTCCCAGTGACTGCGCTGAAATAACTTGGATGAGACGAGCGGTTTTTGGCTCTCGACTGCGATTCCCGCCGTTACCTTCGATTCGCTCGCAAAGCTTGTGCAGGCTGTGCATGGGGCAGGTCTCGCAAAGCTTCACCTGGGTCTTGGCGCTCTGCAACGCCGCCGCCGTGCTGAACGCTTGCTTCAGGGTGAGCATCACCTCGTCCACCTGCTCAACGACAGACAAACACGTGCTCAGACGCCTTCCAGAGAGATTCTAAGAGATTCAAGAATTGTGTTTGCCATCTGCAACAAGTACTAGTACACTGGAATTCTTACTCCGGCTCCTTCCCGCCATATTCAATACAAAATACAAAATATAATTACAAAATAAAATATAAGTACAAGTAAGTAGCTTTATAAGTAGAAAATAATAGTGGTGGATGAGTTCATGTACATTAAAATGGCTTATGCAGTAGGGGCCTCCCTGGTGGTGTAGTGGTAAGAATGTTTGACGCTGCCCACTTCAACCGGGGTTCAATTGTGGTTCAATTCCACCTAGGTCACACCAGCTCAGCTCTGGCCGGGAGTGCAGTTAGGGGCCGGTAATTGGAGAGGGGAGGGAAGCCGATATGAGCTTGCTGCGTATAAGAGTGGCTCTGTGTTCTGGAGTTACAGTTGATTGCTTGGAGAAGGCGGTACATCACCTTTTTAACTGCTGGTCTCAGGACTACGGCAGTGAGCTCACAATATGAGGAGGGATAGTTTACATGAAAAGAGGGTACAATTGACTACAAAATTGGGAGAAAATGGGGATTTTTTCTTTTTTTATCTTAAAAATCGTCTCCCGATACCCAAGCCGCAGTGTGTGAACATCTCCTCTTCACCAAGCCGTGCCTGCTGAACCCCCCATTTCCCAAATCCACTTCATACAAACAATTCCCCCAAAACCCTTTCGCCGTACCATGTCACCGCTACCCCCTCCCCCCATTCATAAAATAAAACCGTTTAAATATTCCACATTCAGCAAACTGGTCCATTCAAACAGCTCCTGCTCTC
This sequence comes from Aldrovandia affinis, assembly GCA_029706075.1. NCBI lineage: Eukaryota > Metazoa > Chordata > Actinopteri > Notacanthiformes > Halosauridae > Aldrovandia > Aldrovandia affinis. The sequence continues at coordinate 1,720,451 of JAINUG010000052.1, read as the reverse complement.
CAAATAACTCCAAATATACAACTGTTCACAAAATGACGCAATTTATACTCCTGTTCTCCACAATACAGAATTATTGGCACCCTTGCTAAAGATGAGCAAAAAAGGCTATGGAAAAAATGTCTTTGTTGTTCATCAGCTTGACCTTAAACTCAAAATATGAGAGAAATCTAACCTTCAATTGAAGTAAAATTATTCAAAGAAAAAAATAATCCCATTTATATATATACACTTTTTTTTTTTTTTTTTTTTTTTTTTTTAAGTTCACCTGAGTCTTTAGGAACTCTAAAGTGGTCATCCTTGACTTCCTGTTTCACTGGGGTATAAATATGAGGTGACACACAGGCCAAACTCCCTTAGTCATCCATCAACATGGGGAAGATCAGAGAATACACTAATGAAATGAGACAAAAGGTTGTTGACCTTCATAAATCATAAATTAGGCAATGGCTATAAAAGAATAGCTACATGCCTGCCACACGATCTACTGATTTCCAGAATGGCAGGGCTAAGAAAAATGACTGCTAATTAGACACCGAACAAACCAGCCCTTTCACAAGCCTGCCGACAGTAAGCGATTCAGACACGTCAAGGTTAAAACGGCTCGTTACAGAGACAGCCCTCAATGCCAGGGTCAATGCTTGCTGAGGTGGCTGAGATGGCATTCAACCTGCGCCCGAGTATGGCTTAGAATCAATGCCGCTCTCAAAACATCTACATGCATGGCTAACAATAAACTGCCAGGTGCCCTCTTGACTTCAGCTAAAATTCAACACGTGACACGTGCGCATAATCAGACTGCTTAACGTAACCTGGGATTTCCATCTAGATGAGATCAGATCGGAAAATCACATCGCTTGATGGACAGAGTACTGGTTTTTAGAACAGTGGTTCTTAATCCTCTCCTCGGGAACCCCAGCCAGTCCATGTATTTGTTAAATTCACCACCAGCACACCTGATTCAACTAATCAACGCTCGTTAAGTAGAAATTAGTTGAATCAGGTGTGCTGGTGGTGGAACTGAACAAATACATGGACTGGCTGGGGTTCCCGAGGAGAGGATTAAGAACCACTGTTTTAGAAGTATGTCACTATGTGACTGTGTGGAAAGTTCTAAGTAGTGTTGTGATGGGACATACATGACCATTTACTATTTGAACTTCATAAGAGAGAAGAGATAACTTCCGTTACCCTGACTATTTGAAGAGACTACTTCATAACATTTTTCTTTTCTTCAGATTGACAGTAAAGATCTGTCACCTTTTGACATATTTACCTAAATAAATCATTGGGAAGAAGTATTTTGTCCAAACCAAAACATCACTAAAACATCTCCCTAATAAAATATGCTCACAGAACACTGCTCTAAACAAAATATGTATTGGGAATCAAATCAAGTTATCCCCCCGACAGTATTCAAATACAAATTCACTTCAGTGACGTAACCATTTCAGTAAATCTTCAGAGGACAGGTTGGCAATTCAGTACAGTTCAGTAAAGACAGGTTGGCAAATTCTTTTTTTTCCTTCCTGGAACAAGTGCCCAAACGTGAGCCAGATTGGGGGTAGGGGGTAGAGATAGGGGTAGGGGGTTGGGGGGTAGGGGTAGGCCAACACTACAGTGGGAGTGATCTTCTGAGGACGGGCACTCACCAGAGATTCGCTCGCACACTGGAACACGAAGCACACGTACTGGCTGGAGCCCGACTGGTCAGGGTCACGGCAGATAAACCCGAAATGGTCGGTCTGCTTAATACCCTGTGCGTCAAATGAACAAGGGGAGAAGGAGGAAAGAAGAGCCCTGCTGTGAGCCTCTGGAGGATACGGTCGAAACTGCAATGCTATACGGACAGGATGAGTCTATTTATACTACCAGCATTAGCAGAAACAGCATAGAAACAGCAGAGGCTACACACAAAAAAACAACTATTCCAGTCCAAAAAGTACACAATATTCATTCAGGGTTTCAAAAAAAGGAAAGTTAAGATAACTAGTGAACTATGAGATAGCCATGAGTAATAACTAGCTGGGATTACAGATTCATAAATACACCTGAAATTAAAACGTGTTTTATTTTATTTCCATGTTTGCGTTGGTTTGCATTGTTACATCTACCCTTTCCCATGATTCGGCTCCAAGATAAACAGTGAAACACCTGTTTGGAGGTTGCACAACCGATATTTGACAAAAGGCCCAGAACACTGCTCCTTGGGTCGAAGTCAAATTTGTCAAAAGAATTCGCTCTGGAATCGTTAAATCAGTGGAAGGTGATAGACCGTGGAAGTGGGCCGATTCATTTTACACTTGTGAAGGAAGAAAATAAGATACTAGCACAAAAGGTCCCAGTACACACCTGAGAACAGGAAGAAATGTCCTTGAAGTTCTTCTCCAGCACCACCGTCTTGCTATCGGGGCTAATGAGGTTGACTTCAAAGCGCCCAACCTGTGGAACAAAATCCAGCACTCATTAGTAGCTCTCCGCTAGCACAGCGCTGATCACAAGGGAGAGAGAGAGCGAGCAGGGAAAACATGCCAAAGCAAAAACATCCTATGATGAGCGTCTCTTAACACAGCTCATGGCTTTCTTCTCCAGAGCCCCTTTCAGTCCACGCACGCACGCACATACGCACGCAATCAAGGTCACAAAAGATTTCTCCGGTAGTTGACTTCCATTGAGAATAAAGGGCAGTGAAATCTGACAGTGACAGCCTTACCTAATTAAATTCATGAGGATACAAGGCAATGTAAACAGTGCTGCAGCCGGAACTCGGTTAACAAGCTCTTCAGTGTCCTTTGGAAAAGGCTACACTTTATTACTGAAAAATGGGATTCAACACAAAGAGGGTGTTCAACATTATTTTTTTTTCCGTTTTTCTCCCAATTTGGTAGCCAATTATACCCTCCATTTCTTTTTGATTTTATCCTCCCCCACAAACCCGCCGCCCACATCCGCGGGACGAGCTAATACCTCGAGGCACTGTTTGCTTCCTCCGAGACGGAACTCGCCCAACGGTGTTTACGAGGACACTCTACCACTCCTCGGCGAGCTCGTGCCGGCTCTCCCTGCACCCTCCCCCCTGGGGCGGACAGCCAAATGCCGCCCCCGATTGGGGCTCTCCATCAAACCCGGTCTGGTACAGTTGGGTTTCAAACCGCGACCGTGATAGGTAGCTCGCACTCGTAAAGGGCCAGCAACTACAGGTGTGGAATGCATTCTTTTCCAGTAGGAAACAGTGTCTGAATAGCAGTGTATGACTATTTATAGTCGATACCTTCACAAAAGTAACTTGAGCATTTCTAAAAATTGTGCAAGTCCAGCTAGTTTCCTGGTGTCAAGCAGGCAACGAAGGGCGGACAGGCAGGGTCGGATCTCCGCATAGGCCGACAAGGCCTGGGCCTTGGGCCCAAACGTTGCATGGGGCCGGAATTATATGGAAAATATTCATATTGATATTATTTTTTATATATATATATATACAGTATATATAGCCTACCGGCTTGTTCTTTTCTTCTAAGGTAGTTCTGACATAGCCTGGAGGTATGTTTTGGGTCATTATCTTGCTGTAGGATGAACCCCTGACCAACTAAGCGTAGACCAGAGGGTATTGCATGGCGCTGCAAAATGCTGTGATAGCCCTTTTGCTTCAGGGTGCCAGTCACTCTGTGCAAGTCGCTGACTCTGGATCTAGCAAAAGAGCCCCAGACCATCACGCTTCCTCCTCCATGTTTGACAGTTGGTGTCACACACTGAGGAACCATCCTTTCACCTACTCGACGGCATACAAAAACCCTGCGTGATGAACCGAAGATTTCAGATTTTGATGAATCGGTCCATAAGACCTCCTTCCAGTCTTCAGTAGTCCACTGGCGGTGCTTCATGTCCCAGGCAAGCCTCTTTTTCTTATTTAGCATCTTAGCAATGGCTTTCTTACTGCCATTCGACCTGTCAAACCTGCAGCTCGAAGTCTTCTCTTCACAGTTGAAACTGAGACTTCCTTACTTCGACCAGTGTTAAGCTGTGCCGCCTATCACACAAGCTGTTGACTCTCAGAAACTTTTTGTTGATTTTGTTGTGGCTTTGGGTCTGCCAGACCTCTTCCTGTCAGAGTTTCCTCCAGTTTTCAAGTGTCTTTTGATGATGTAGGAAACTGTACTCACTGACACCTTAGCCTTTGCAATTTCTCTAAAGGAAAGATCTACACTTTTAAGGATTATAATGGTCTGTCTGTTTTCCTTTGTTAATTGCCTTTTTCTCACCATTATGATAGCAATATAGTACTTCCTCCAGTGCAATATTGTCCAAATAATGCTTCAGAGGGTGTAGTAACACAGTCTGTTCCAACACTGCTTTTATACAGACAGAGGGGTAGAGGGCATCAACAAAAGTTGGGACACCTGTAGGAATTGTTTGCATCAACTTTCAAGGCTTAATTTACTTCCATTGCTGCAGAACAGCTGTAAGTTGTTAACCCATTACTTGTTCCCTGAAAAGGGCCTTTTTTATAACTCCGAAATTTACATTATTTTTCAGTTTTTGGTAACCTAAACTTTTAATTTTGTATTTTTTTTTTTAACCTCTGGCAGTTTACTGCTTACCTTTGTACCATTTCAGATTATTCATTGTACTGCTTAAATTTCAGTAAAAACTGGAAAAATGTGGGTGTTCTAAAACTTTTGACCGGTAGCGTATGTTCATCTTTTATTATTATTATTATAATTATTATTATTATTAACCTTATTATTATTATTATTAGTAGTAGTAGTCATAAAAAATAAATAACGCAAATTAAATCATATCTCCAATCTAACGTTAAATCTAAGAACTCCATCTCCCAGAATGCCAATCCCCCCGGAGGGGGATTTGGGCGGGCCCAAAATGGAGGTGGGGCCTAGAGGGCCCATGAACGTCAAGATCCGGCCCTGCGGACAGGGGGATGGAACGAAGGCGTGCGACGCATGTACCTGGAAGAGCATGGTGCGGTTCTTGTCGGCATCGGTGGGCTGCACGTGGCTCGGGGCACTGGCGTGTCTCCTGCGTGTCGGGGCCTTCAGAGCCCCCTCCCGCGGCCTTCGCTGCGGCCCGGCAGCCAGGCTGTTGCACCGGGTGCGGAACTCCTGCTGCTCGTCGAACCCGGAGTCCTCCAGGATGCATTCAGGGAAGGCTGCACGGAAGCTCCCCAGGCTGAGGCTGCCAGTGAGGCCCGCCCCAGCTTCCCCGACCCCATCCTCAGTCTCCGCGACATCCTGGTCTGGCCCGGTGGCGGACAGAGCGCGGGGGGAGGTCAGGGGCTCCTCCTCCCCCATGATGAACTCGACGGGTGGCTCGGCAGCGCCCCGCTGCCCCCCGCCATTGAGCGGGCGTGGGCGCCTGCGCTCCGCCTCGTGCTGCCGGAACTGGTCGATGCAGTCATCGATCAGGGTAGAAGGCGCCCTCTTCTGTGCCACGGTCACCTTGCCGCAGTACAGGACCTCAAACTTTTGGGAGTTGTAGAAGGCCTCGTCGGCCTCCTGCTTGGGCTTGGAGTCTTCTTTGAGGGCGGCTTTCGACACCTGCCTGATGCTGCTGATGACCTCTGGTACCTGCAGGGGTAAAAGGCAAAAGGCCATTTAAACACATTGAAAAAGCAGAGTGTCTACCACGCTCTACAGCTAGCTAGGCCATTTAAATACACTAAAACAGCACAGTTTCTACCACCAGGCTCTACAGCAGGGATGGGCAAGGAGGGCCGTATCCGTTTCTGGATTTTATGCCAACTTCTGCTCTTAATTATTTAATTAGCCCAATCGTTTACATGATCTGACATTTTAGCTACATTTCTTGATAGGCCCATGAATGACAGTTGAAGACTGTTCTTGTGTTCCCATATGAAACATGTTACTATGGTATAATCTACAAGTGAACCAACATCGGTGTATCCAACGAATTAACTAATTGAGCCAGTGTAATTGGTAGAAACAAAAACCTGCATGCCCCTCCAGGACCGGAATTGCCCACCCCTGCTCTACAGCTAGCTAGGCCACTTAAACAGCACAGTATCCACCATGCTCTACACGCAGGGGTGTCAAACTCATTCCATCGAGGGCCGAGTGTGTCCAGGTTTCTGTTGTAACCACGTATTACACCAGGTGATTTCAATTAGGTTCCCTCCTTAGTTGAAGAAGTGAGCTAATTAGTGAAATCACCTGGTGTAGTGCATTGGTTGCAACAAAAACCTGCATACACTCGGCCCTCGATGGAATGAGTTTGACACCTGTGCTCTACAGCTAGCTACATTCATAAGGCATGAAGAGAAAATACATAAAAGAAAGTATTTTTAAGAAAACACCATACAAGTCAAATGGTAATGGTAACTGCACATTAGTTATTAACAAACGTGGAAAATAAATGTTACAGTAGGCTCCGTTTTTATTCATACCCTTGATAAAGATGAACAAAAGAGATTGTATCAAATGAAATATATAAGTCTTGCGATCTTCCGCAAGAGACTCAAAACCCACCTTTTCAGACTCCACTACCACTGAATTCTGTATATCTAGCCAATTGTCATCACCAATGCCTACGTTTAATACTTTTTGTATATGTATACTTGTTTACTCCTCAAAAACAAAGGAAAAAAAGAATTACTAACCTTTTCCTTCCCAGTGTTACAGGTATAGTATGCAGCTGCCAACAATGATGTGTATCGCTGTATTACTGCACTGATCTCTTGCGCGAACAATGTATTAATGTACATTTTGTAAGTCGCTCTGGATAAGAGCGTCTGCTAAATGCTTAAAATGTAAATGTAAATGCAAGTAATGAGGTATATTTTATGCTGAAACTCCAAACCTACATTACTAACACAATTGTTCAGAAAAACATATTTGGTTTTACTAATAATATTTTATAATATAATTATTCATACCCTTAACTATTCTTTTCAATTTAATCCAACAAAAACAAATCTTCATAAATACAACTTATATGAAGTTCATTGGAAGGTTATGGAACTACACAGTGGCCTACAATGGTTTCCGGTTTCCCATGGGTATAAAAAGGGGGGAACACACGTTGAAATACTGTGGTCAGCCATCATCATGGTGAAAGGCAAATAACTCCCTGAAAGCATCAGACAAAAGGTTATTGACCTCTACAGATCAGGAGATGGTTTATCAAAATAAATAAAAAGATAAGACAACAGTGGAAAGGGGTATGTCAATTATTAGGAATTATTAGGTTTAAGGCCACTGGAACACTGGCTAACCTGCCAGGTAGAGGACGGAAAGTCTATCTTGCCCCCACGACGCTTCATTCACATCACGTGGTCTTCTACCCTGTGGGCGGAGCTGCGTTCTAAACTGGGTTAGGCCACAACGGTTTGAACCGCAAACGGTTTCCGTTTCTTTGAGAACATTGAGAAAAAGCATATGACGCAATACTAAACCGATTGGGAAAACGACAAGACACATCTTGCCAGGACAGAGAAAATAACGCTGCTGCTCCTCGTGACAGAATTGGGCCGAGAGCCAGGAGGCGGCTCAGGTGTACTGTCGGGAAGGCAAGCTGATACACAGGGCTGTGAAGAGTGGAAAAGGGGGCTGAGGAACGAAGTGGGAAACGGTTTTAAAACAAAGGCTGGAGAGGGGAGCTCTAGGCACTACACAACGCTGATAGCTGGAGCTGTGCTCCTCCTGGAAGTTAAACTCCCAACCAGTGGTGGACACTAACAAAGTACATTTACTTTACTTTTAGTTATTACTGTACTTAAGTACATTATTCAAGTATCTGTGTTTACTTAAGTATTTCAATTTTTTACTTTTATTTTTACTTTCACTCCCCTACATTTCAAAGATAGATGGGGTTAAATGTGGGATTTTTTACTTTTACTGGAGTAATATTTTATCAGGGTATCTGTACTTTTACTCAAGTAAAGGGTTTGTGTACTTTGTCCATCACTGATCCCAAGTTTATTGCAGGTAAAAAGCTACACACAACACGCAATTTGACTTCTTGTTCCAGCAGTCCGACCCTTTCCGTTAATTATAAATTCGAGGCATTTATTTATTTATTTATTTACTTAATTCATACGGCGGGATTGTGGGCCCAATGTTACAGAATGAACAAACAAAAAAATTCAAAACAAAAGGAAAACAACAAAATAAGTTTAGTAGACAAAGTGCAAGTCAAAACAAACGCAGAGTAAAACATGTGGGCTCTAATAATATAAAATAAGTCAAACTACAACAACATCTACAATAAAAAGAAGTCAATAACATGCTCATTCTAAAAGGTAGGTTGTTTTTTTTTGGACTGATCAGAAAACTTAAGTGAAAGTCTTCAAGAATTCTTGAAGCAGGAATCCCACTGTTTCAATTAACATACAGACGATTGACCTCTCTCACATCCGTCAAACGCTCAACCAATAAAAACACTCAGTTCTCTGTGCTCAAAGGCGAGGCCGAATGTAACCAAACCGCCCACTTGTGAACGCATTTCTGTCTTGTGGCGGAGACAGAAGAGATACAATGGTGCAAGAGGCCTCTCTCTGTGTGAAGAAACTGGTTTAAGCTCTTATCAAGGAAGCACTTTCCTCAAGTGCCACTGTTGTTACTTCCAAACAAGTCATTCATGCTGTTTGTAGGCTGCCAGCCACCTGCTCCTGGAGAGTAACACCAACTCCCCCGCCAAGGAACATATCCATACCATATACATGTACAGTATGTGGGACGATGGGACCAGTAAGTGGTGGACGAAGTACACAAACCCTTTACTTGAGTAAAAGTACAGATACCCTGATAAAATATTACTCCAGTAAAAGTAAAATGTCCTATATTTAAGCCCATTTGCTTTTAAAATGTAGGGGAGTGAAGGTAAAAAATAAAAGTAAAAATGGAAATACTTAGGCAAGCACAGATACTTGAAAACGACTTAAGTACAGTAATAAGTCAAAGTAAACTACACTTTGTTAGTGTCCACCACTGACCCATACCGTGAATGCTAAGGCAACCTTCCACACAAGTTATACATGAAAGATAAATGCTATAGTTGTTATGAAGATTATCATGACATACACCCATACCATGGACACTAAGGCAAACTTCCATACAAGTTACATATGAAAGATAATCTTCATAATGAATGTAGATTTTTTTCATGACATGCACACTGATTTTGCAGTAGGCCCTTTCTCAAGAGACACTGGAACATCTGGTTCCAAAAGGGCTTGACTTCCTCGTTTCCTGTAAGATGACCTCCGAGAATGAGGATGCCCGCACGTTCTCATCTCGAACCTGGGGGTGAGGACACACAAGTCTCAGTGCGCTAAGCAAAAAAATGGCGTCTGCGCCATCAGGCTGAGAGCCCCGCCCGGGGGGGTTAGCCGGTACGAGCTCGCCAAGCAGCGCGAAAGGCTTCCCTGTACGGGAAAAACTGGCTTGCCTACGAGGATGAGGGGCGGGCCTGTGGGGGAGGGTAAATTGAAAGAAATGGGGGTGTAATTGGCTACCAAACTGGGAGAAAAAAGGGAGAAAAATCGGAAAGAAAATTTAAAAAAAACAACAACAAAAAAAACATTAAAAAACACATCAGTGAGCTCAACGAGAAACACAAAAGGAGGCGGGGGGGGGGGGTGCTTTCTCCCGTTCAAGGGGGGCCACTTTCATTCCACTGCAATGATTACATCACTTTCATAAGAAATCGGCACATTGCTGGAGAAAACCCAGAATCATACGCCCTAAAAGCTGTAAATCCAACTGTGTCAGTTGGGCTCGTCACACCCGAACGGCAAGATGTGAAGGTAATCCATCAGCTCGTCCTGGACACATTTACAGACTGTACAGACATTACAGACAGGGCCCCCGTGTGAAAAACAACCCAATCGATGCATCCACGCGCAGCCTAAATCACACAGACAACACAAGGGGGCCATCATGGTGACTGAACATGAGCCCCTTTTAAAAGAGAGAGAGAGACAGAGACAGAGAGACACAGAGAGAGACAGGGAGAGAGACCTTGCAAGTCAAGGTCAAATGGATTCGTTTTTCATAGTACCACTGGAAACGGGGGGGAATACACAGCGCTCCACAATGTACACACTAGTCTATATGTATAACCTCAATAAGAACTGTGGGCTGTTTGCTGAACAAACACGTTCTTGTTCAATTGAAAAAACATTCATTCACAGCATAATAATCAGTTTAGTTGGCAAAATATTGAATTTGTTAATAGAAGGGACATAAATACTTCATTCTATTATTAATATTAATATTATTAATACTACTACTAATAATAATAATAATAATGGTGATGATAATAGTTCAGCATTACTTATTATAATGAATACCTGCATAATATAAGATCAAACAAATGAAAGTGGATGAATCAACAAAGTAGGTAGTTTGCCAATTTGCTAACTTGCTAGCTAATTTGACATGATAATCACCACCGTGCACACGGTCAGACCTTTTCCTAAACGATTCTTGGCTTCTTTAAGTGATCCGATAGATATCCATTGAAAAAGCTGGTTTCATTTCTCCCCCAACCCCCCCCAGAGTTTGTGTGTGTTCTTTCTGTTCACTCTAAAGAGCAAAGGCACATATAACTTAAGGTCGGTCCATACTGCTCTAGGTTTTCAGGACCAGTATGGAATGAAAGGTCAACCTGGCAACCGCAATGCACATGGTAAGTTATAAGGAGCTTTGATCAAACTTTACTCTAACCCACAACAGTGAGTTTTCTCACTACACACAGAATCCTTTCTTGACCCCCAATGCAAATGAATGGAAAACTTCCACAACAGAGCAAAAAAAGCAGCCCTCTCCAGGCCCTCTCAGAGAGACACACAAAGGACTGACTTGCACAAGTACCAGCGAGGGCGCGGTCAGTTGTTTATAACCGACTCCTGGCTCACGTCCCAGGTTTTACCAGCAAATTTGAGTTGCGATCAGTGACAGGCAAGCACTCCAGAAACTGCGAAAAAACATACTTGCTCTCATAATCAACCCTCAGTAAATATAATCAGATTAATGCACACTTCTACAAAGTGCTCATTTTGGCCAGTTAAATGTACTTAGTTCGTAAAAAAAAATATATATATTAATCTAGGCCATGGATTGTTACAGATGGATTCTGTTCCATTCTATTTTTTACAAACGTACAGCTACACCGAGGTCAGGATCATTAAAAAGACACTTCTCCGAATTAAATCGTGCCTGTGCCAAGGCCTACCGTGGCCAGCTCTCCCACAGGGGAATGCACAATTGAGCCAGGAGTCTGCAAGAGCAATGTGTGTGTGCAACTCAGCTGGCGGACTGTAGATTGAAAAGAAGCAGGGGATTGCCGTGTATGTTTTCAAGCACACGTGATGGTCTCTTCTCTCTTTGTTTCCAATTTTTTTCTGTTTTTCTCCCAATTTGGTAGCCAATTATACGCTCTATTTCTATCGATTTACCCTCCCCCAAGAACTCACTGCCCGTCACTACGGGGCAAGCCAATTCCCCGAGACCGGTAATGATCCACCTCCTCCGAGATGGAACTCACTCACCTAGTTTCTAGAGACACCCTTCATGCTTCTCGGCGAGCTCATTCCAGCTCCCCTTCCCCCTGGGGTGGACAGCCAAACGTCGCCCTTGATCGCGGCTCCCGGCCAGGGCTGGTCTGGTGCGGTTGGGTTTCGAACAGCGGCTGCAGTAGTCAACTTGCATTCCAAGCGAATGCTTATACCGTTACGCTACCCGAGGCCCCGATAATCTCTTCTAAATTTACAGAGGACAACGCAGCGCTGGGATGGGCCTGAATATTTGAATGGGGGTGGTCCCATATTGGGAAGTTAAGACAGAGTCTTTAACTGTTTCAGCCGGTCAATGTTTTCAATGGTTTCTTTAGATGTGTAAAATCAAATGCAATATGCTATAGAGAAGTAGGGATGGTTCACACTCACAAACGGGTTCAGAAATGAGTTCATATACAGTATTGGGAGACCTTACATTGGCGTTTCCATTTGGGTTTATTATTATTATTATTATTATTATTATTATTATTAATAATAATAATAATAATAATACATTTTATTTATATTTATAAACAAGTATCTCAAAGTGCTGTACAGAGTGTGTGGTGACATTGGAACACACAATATAAACAATAGTACACTAACAAGATAAAGACCAAGAAATTACAAGATAATAATACATGGCTAAAAACAGAAGTGTTTGTTCACAACCTGTACCATGAGCAACAAATGGACTGAATGAGAGGAAAGCAGTCATATTTTTCACCCGAGGACATCCAACAAAGCTCCACGAACAGTCATTCAGATTGAGCTCTCTAAATGTAGACATCTCTCACAGTCGAACACTTGTGCAAATAAATTCAAATCCACTTGAGGTCAGGCAAGGTCACAAGAGCCTACGTTTAGCTCAACATAAAACGAAACTGGCAAAACATGTTCTTTCAGTGTCCTTGGAAAAAGAGCCAGCTAAATGACACTGAAGACAGAAACCGTTGTTCAGACATAACATGGGCCCAGCCAAGGCCACGAGTGGATTATCAGGCCCTGACTGCATCACCCTGCTCCAGCACAGCACCGTGCACGCCAGGAGAACGAACCCCTCACACAAGGAAGGCTGTTTTCCTCCCACACAACCACACAGCTCTGTGGAGCTTCCACCAGCTCGACCTCTCACTTTACAACTTCTTAACAACAGCAACCAATCAAAGAAAAGGGACTATAGGTGAGGCGGCTCCGCTTTTCTCTGTCCGAACCGTCACACGTCTCAAAAGATAATGTAATTATTAAATATTTATTCAATTATTAAATACTTTGGATACAGCTGTATTTCCACATTACAGTAGCCAGCATCCAATTTAAAAACCAAACTAACAAACTGATTTCTCCAAATTGGTAAGCCTACCAATGCCTTTCTCAAAATTAATTTAGAAAAATCTAGAACTATACTAGTTCATCTCATATCTCATACATACATTACATATGTGTGCAATAGGGGTGTGATGGTATGACAATACACCGTAATATTGAAATATGAAATAGTACCGTCCGTCATAAACTAAACGGTATACCACGGTAGTTGATCACGTCACCAAAAAAAAAAAAGGTTAATGCATGCGTCAAAAATATCCCAGCCATTAGGCAAACTAAATAACGTTAACTAAACAATAACACGTGAGCTGACACACTCTGTCATTTAACACAGGGCCGGGTCTTGACGTTCATGGGCCGTAGGCCCTGCCTGTTTTGGGCCCCCAACCCCTCTCCTTCCCCTGAGTTCAATGTCTCTGGCATGGCATTCTGGGAGATGGAGTTCTTAGATTTAACGTTAGATTGGAAAAATTATTTAATTTGCATATTTTTTAGGACGACTACTACTACTACTTCTAATAATAAGGATCCTGTGTGATGAACATATATTTATTAGGCGTGTAAGTGTAATATGAATTATGTCAATATATATATATATATATATATATTATATACACACACACACACACACACACACACACACACACCACCAGTCAAAAGTTTTAGAACACCTCCATTTTTCAAATTTTATTGAAATGTACACAGTTTAATGTTTCAATGTACTCTGAAATTAAAGCATATAACAAATAAACGATTGGCGATAAAAAATAAATCATGGAATTGTTTAGTTTAAGAAAATGTAATCGAAATTTTTGACTCAAAGTGCAGATATAACAGCCGAACACACTCGTGGCATTCTTTCTACAACGGAAATCAAATATTGTTCGGAAAGTTCTTCCCAACACTGTTGCAGAAGTTCCCACAAATGTATTGCACTTGTAGGTTGATTTGCTTTCACCCTTCTGTCTAGTTCATCCCAAACCAGCTCGATGGGGTTTAAGTCTGGAGACTGTGCTGGCCATTCCATGATTTCGGCGTACAAAAACCCTGTGTGATGAACCGAAGATTTCAAATTTGTATTCATCGGTCCGTAAGACCTTCTTCCAGTCTTCAGTAGTCCACTGGCGGTGCTGCATGGCCCAGGCAAGCCTTTTTCGTATTTTGCCATCTTAGCAATGGCTTTCTTACTGCCACTCGACCTGTCAAACCTGCAGCTTGAAGTCTTCTCTTCACAGTTGAAACTGAGACTTCCTTACTTCAACTAGTGTTAAGCTGTGCCACCTATCACATTGACTCTCGGAAACTTGTCTTCTGATTTTGTTGTCGCTTGGTCTGCCAGACCTCTTCCTGTCAGTTTCCAAGTGCCTTTTGATGGTGTAGGAAACTGTACTCACTGACACCTTAGCCTTTGCAATTTCTCTAAAGGAAAGACCTACACTTTTAAGGATTATAATGGTCTGTCTGTTTTCCTTTGTTAATTGCCTTTTTCTCGCCATTATGATAGCAATATAGTACTTCCTGCAGTGCAATATTGTCCAAATAATGCTTCAGAGGGTGTAGTAACACAGTCTGTTCCAACACTTCTTTTATACAGACAGAGGGTTTGTAAGTAATAAAAGTTGGGACACCTGTAGGAATTGTAGAAATCAACTTTCAAGGTTTAATTTACTTCCATTGCTGCAGAACAGCTGTAAGTTGTTAACCCATTACCTGTTCCCTGAAAACAGCCTTTTTTATAACTCTGAAATGTACAGTATTTTTTCAGTTTTTGGTAACAATTTTTTTTTTTTTTTAACCTTTGGCAGTTTACCGCTTACCTTTGTACCATTTCAGGTTATTCACTGGACTTAACTCAGGTTATTCACTGCTTAAATGTCAGTAAAAACTAGAAAAATAGGGGTGTTCTAAAACTTTTGACCGGTAATGTATATATATATATATATATTTAAAAATTACATAAATATTAATATTTTCGCCCAAATTCCGGGCCCCATGCAACGTTTGGGCCTTAGGCCCAGGCCTCGTCGACCTATGCGGAGATCCCGCCCTGATTTAACATCAACTTCCTTTTCGATGAAGTCTGGTGGTGGAAGGTGGCGGTTCACCCAGGCGGTGGTTATTATTAGCCAAGTTCAATGCAGTACACAGGGATGTTTAAAGTGTTGGGGACAGGAAGGCGGAAGAGAGCAACGTGCATTGAGACATGCAGACATGGAGATCTAGTTGCCATATTAGTTTTTTAATCTTGTGCACGGCATGTCATGAATGTGTTCTATGTGCAGGTAATAAAACTGAACATAAACCTTTGAATGTGCCAGTGTTTCATTCTGTATTCCTATGCAATGTCCTAAATACCTCAATTTATCACCGACATGCTATTGCTATACGGCTCGCTGCTATGAAGGGCTGATATTTATCTTCTCTTGAACACATTTTCTTGTAACCATATGTTAATGTGCAGTGCAATGCTCCTAGCTTTAGTTTTCATTCAACGGTTGCTTCAAGATATACCGAAAATGATATTGGGTTGCACGATTATCATAACATGAAAATGTCATATTGTCCCAACCCCAAGTATATTTGTTTTTTTCACCTCGTTTATTAGGGACATCACACATCTTAAGTTCCACACTTTCAGAGTTTACACTCAAAGTTTACAGGGCTTTCTGAGTAACCACATCCACAGAACACAAGGTAAGTGAGTGTGTAAAATTTGAAATATTTGACCAATTCACCTGGATCCTGTAAACATCTGAATATCTGAAAAGGGTTTGATTGCCACTATGAAGAGTACACTGGGGTATAACTGCTGCACAGTTTTTACTCCCCCATAAAACATTATGGTTATATTTTCCCATGAAATTAGTGCTTGAGCTTCCATTACTTTTCTAAGCTTTGCTCCTTCCAGCATTCAACAAACTCAATGTCATGCAAGATACACCCCCCCCCCACCACCACACTTGCATACATTTGGTGGTTTTAAAAGGTAGGGACAAAGCCTATATTTTAAAACAGTCCTTAAAAACCATAAGCTTCCAAAATCTTTTCATTAAAGGGTAAATATCACTGTGACTATCTTTTATCACATCACAACTGTGGAAGGCGCAGCCACATGTCACTGTCAACAACTGACAAAGCAGGCAGCGTTTTAATTAAACTTGTTTTGACGGTTGTATGTATATTTTTTTGCACTCAAAAACTTGACATCCAAATACAGTCGCCCCAGTTACCATCAGGGCATAGTGGCATGCACAATAGGAGCATTTAAATGCTCGGCATGAAAGGTTAGTAAATGATTACAAAACAGCTTATTTTCGCATACACTGTCACATAACAAGTCAGTTTGCTTTGGGTGTGACAAAGAACGGGGGCTTGTCACACAACAGTCGACAAGCGATACAGTTCACACCACATATAGCTATAGTTACTGTGGTCACGGCTACCACAATTAAAGAGTACTTAGGCTTATTGTCTGGAGAACTAGAAGCAATTTTCCTTACAATTACCACTTGACATGCAGCTTTTTGGTGCCAGAAAGGCTTCGATAAAGAAGTCGTCAATAAATAAGCCTCTGTAAATGTTAATTACATTAATGGAACTGTGCTAAGTTGGGAGTAGAAAGCACCCAGAAAATGTTCCTTCATGGCAGATTTACAAACGCAAGGCTACATCCAACCAAACATTATCCTTGGGTTTTATTTTCTCACAGATTAGAGCAACTCTAGCTGCATTTCAAATCAAAACACTCAACTGCATGGACGCTCCTGTCAAAACAGCCATTTCTGAGAAACGACGGAACTTTGCAAAGAGTTCCATCATTTCTTACAATTATGTGCAACATGTCAAAACATGCTATTTCTGTGGTAAAGCAAAAAGCCACGGTCTCCAAAAGTTGGAGAAAAACATATGCAACACTTTTTAAAATGTATTTCTAATTTTTCCCAGTTTTTATCCCAATTTAGTAGCCAAATCAACCCTCTATTTGTTTTGATTCGCTCTCCCCTCACGAGCCCGCCGCCCGTCCTCCGGGTCAAGCTAATATCCCCGAGGCCGGTAATAATCCACCTCCTCCGAGACGGAACTTGACTCTTTAGGAATGCCCTAGTGCTCCTCGGTGAGCTCGTGCCGACTTCCCCTCCTGTCTCCCCCTGGAACTGACAACCAAAAGCTGCCCGATCGGGCCTCCTGGCCAGAGTCGGACTGACGCAGTCGGGTTTCGAACCGCGACTACAGTAGGAAGCTTGCACTGCCGGCGGGGATATGCAACACTTGTTAATGAAAGGGGACACGGAGAGAACCTTTGGGCCATGCGCAGAAGAATTTGTTACAAGAATGTTACAATAATTTATTATAGGCCCAGCCCTTCGTTTCAGGCTACCACCAAGAGCACCGAAAGCGTTGTAGTGCCAGACGGAAACAGAACGACGTTACAAAACCGCCTCCCACTTCCTTCCGACTGTGTCCATTCTGGGTGATTTTAGCATTCATATAGATTCCCCCCAATGCACTCTTGCTAACGACTTCCTCTCACATCTGGACTGCCTGGATATTAATCAACATGTCACCTTCCCCACCCATAACAAAGGACACACACTCGGACTTAGTTTGCTCCACTGGCCTGACTCGCCTCAATCTCACTGACTTACTACTCCCCATCTCCGATCACAAAGCTGTCTTGTTTGAGGTTCCTGCTCAATCTTTCAAGGAAAAAGCCAACGCACCATTACATTCCAAAACATAAAAAACATAAATAACGCTGACCTCATCAACCTGATCAATACATGCCCCTCCCCCAACACTCACGCATCTACTGACAACCTGGTCACACACTACAACCCCTGTCTCTCCACCTCCCTGGAAGCCCTAGCACCTCTCAAGTCATGCACTGTTTAATTCTCCCAGTCTGCCCCCTGGTACACCCCTGAACTTCACCTATTAAAAACCTCTCTGGGTTAGCGATGAGCCAACTGGCTTAACGGTCCACTCCCAAATTCTCTATAAAAATGCCCTCTCAGCGGCCAGAAGCTCCCACTACTCAAACATCATCAATAGTGAGAGATTCAACTCAAAGACCCTTTTTTCCACCGTTAAACACCTGTGCAAAAACTTTCTGAGTTTTTTCCAGACCAAAATTGACAATATTCATCAAGAATAACCATCGTCATCCTCCTCGACCTCAGTGCCGCCTTCGATACGGTTTCCCACCCGCTGCTCCTCGACTGCCTGACCTACCTGGGGGTCACTGGGTCTGAGCTAGCCTGGCTGAAATCCTACCTCACTGGGAGATGTTATGTCCAACTTAAACATCACCAGTCCAGGTTGGCTGCAGTTACACAGTGTGCTTGGTTCACTTCTTTCATCATCGATCTCCTCCCCCTTGGCCGAATCATGCGTCGACAACACATCAGCTTCCACCGTTACACTGACGATACTCAGCTATACATCTCATCCAACCCCACCCACCCACCCCTCTGCCCCTGACCTCCGTCATCAGCTGCCTCCATGATGTCAAGACCTGGATAAACTAAACGGCAATAAAACGGAAGCCATGCTCATTGGTTCAAAATCCACCCCCAAAGCACCCAATTTCTCCACACCCATTGATGGCTACATTGTCCCCGTCAACAGTAGCCAAAAGCCTTGGCGTCACCTTCCGTTTGGACTACTGTAACAGCATACTCTCAGGACTACCCTCAAAACTCATCAATAAACTGCAAATTATCCAGCTGCACGAATCCTCACATGCACCAAATCCAATGACCACATCACACCCACTCTCATTCAGCTACACTGGTTATGGGTCCAATACCGCATTGATTTCAAGATTCTTCTGCTCACATATAAAGCCCTAAACAGCCTTGCACCCCCTACCTCTCCGATCTCCTACAGGAATACACCCCAACCCACACTCTGCGCTCATCCTCAGCTGACCTCCTCTCCTTCCCACCAACCCGACTCAGCACAATGGGTGCGCGAGCATTCAGTTCGTACCTTGATTGTAATTCCTTTGCTTTTATTTACTTTTATCTAAGGTGACCTTGGGTGTCCAGAAAGGTGCCAATTAAATACAATGCATTGTTATTATACGAAGCAGCTCTGTACTTCTCCACCTGCCGCCGTGCCGTTGGCTGACGACGATCAGGTCAAAAATTTTTTGGCTGTCCGCCCCAGACAGAGGGGGGAGGGTGAGCCGGCACAGGCTCGCCGAGAAGCAGGAAAAGCATCCCTGTATTGGGAAAAACTGGCTTGCCTCCAAGGATGAGCGGTGGGCTCGTGGGGGGAGGGTGAATTGAAAGAGTGTATAATTTGCTTCCAAATTGGGAGAACACTGCAAAAAAATCTGAAACATAATTTATTTAAGATCGACATCGGTACAGACCTAGAAGCCGATAACCGGATAACGCATGACCTCTGGTGATATGTACGCTTAACACCGAACGACGGGGTAGCGACACGGGCTCTACATCTGCAGGACTGTTTGCTGATGAGAAAACCACTGCCTCGCTTCAGGGATGCATCCTCACCCCCGGTGAACGTATTTGTGGCAACTTGAACAAATAAGACAAAAAGAAAGAGTAACACCATAACGTTCACGTTCAAGAACCACCCCGTGACCTACCCGTGACGTGACGTAAGAGTCAGGGGTCACCATTAATGTTAATAATAAAATAATCATATTGAACACATTACAACATTTCAATCACCCCTGTAGGACAGAAAAACCTTTAACAGTATTCTTGTAACACCCTCAACGTTACTTTAGGCCTGTAAACATAAACAAAACATGACACATTTATTTTTCCCATTTAACCGTCTGAACTAGGTAAGCCCCCTATGCATTACACGAGCACCATGACTTCAGGCTCTGTTCTAAAAAGTCTGCCAGGTGATTTGTGACTATGCTGAGACCGATGCAGAATCCCTGGTTTCTCAGAAAACACAGGTGAGGTGTGTTTCCCAATGGGGATGAGTTTGTCGGTACAGGAGTGGATTGTGTGCTTTCATGTCCATCACGTACAGGAGTGGGTTTGTGTGCTTTCGTGTCCATCACCCTCTCCTGTAGTAGCGATGGCCACTGGAGGCCCCTGTTCCGCCTGTATTGGGCGCTGCTGTGTCACTAGTGCATGTTCCCCCCAAGTGTCCTGGTGCCTGCGGAACACTCTGCCATCTGACAGTGTCACCACGAATGAGACAGGACCACTCTGCTTTAGAATGACACCTGGAAGCCAGTGTTGACCACTGCCAAAGTTTCTCATTACACAGAGTCCTTTTCATTGAGATGTCTCTCTCTGGCATGCTCATCCCTCCTTTTGTTTCTCTGGTTTCCTCTCCACCATTGCTTTAACATCTGGATGCATTAAATCTAGGTGTGACTTCGGCTTCCTGCCCATCAGCATTTCGGCAGGTATGAGCCCTGTCGTTGTTTGTGGTGTGATGCGGTACTGAAACAGAAAACGTGAGAGCTTTGTTGCCATAATTTCTCCTCCTGTTATACGCTTCAGTCCTTCCTTAAATGTCTGCAGGGGTTTCTCAGCCAGTCCATTCGCGGCAGGATGGAACGGTGCCGTGCAGATGTGGCAAATACCATTCTTCTCCATTAACTCCCTAAACAACTCACTGGTAAATGTTGCACCAATGTCACTCACCAATGTGTCAGGAAGTCCAAAAGTTCCAAATACCTGATGTAGCTTTTCAATAGTTGCTGGGGCTGTGATGTTGCACATTAGGTGTACATCTAGTCACTTAGAATGTGCGTCTACAATAACTAAAAACATTTGCCTCATAAATGGCCCAGCAAAGTCCACATGTAGCCTGGACCACGGGTGGTCAGACCACTCCCATGGATGGAGTGGGGCGGGTGGAGCCATCTTTTGGCTTGTCTGACACTGTGAACAGGATTTCACCTTGTTTTCCATATCCTGGTCCATGTTAGGCCACCATGCATAAGCCTTGGCTAAGCTTTTCATACGGGAGGCCCCTGGGTGGGTCTCAGTCCCTCATCCTCGACAAGAGGAGGCCAACCCTGCATGAGGGATCTTTTCACCAGACAGGAGACAGGACTGGGTCCCTCTTTGTCCACTGTTTGATCTGTTTAGCATTCACAGGAGAATCTGACAGTCTCTCAAGTAAGATAATTGTCTCTGGAGGCACCACTGTCTGGGCAGGTGTGTCAGGCAAAGGGAGGTGATTCAGTGCGTCCGCGTTTGCGTTGTCCTTCCCTGCTCTGTAGACGATACTGTACTGGTAGGCTGACAATGTGAGGGCCCAGCGCTGTACTCTTGCTGACAACATGGGAGGAATGCACTTAAGCTCACTGAAAAGGATCACCAGTGGTTTGTGGTCAGTACATATCGTGAATGCACGACTGTAGAGGTACTGATGAAAACGCTTAACTGCGAACACCATAGCCAGACCTTCCTTGTCTAGCTGTGAGTATCCCTTCTCAGCTTTTGTCAACGGCCGTGATGCAAACCCAATGGGCTTTTCAGACCCATACTTGGAGCTTGGAGCTTCCTTGATGGCTCTGACTTTGTCTTGCTGCCTAATATAGGGACGCAGACCCTAGGCTGTGATGGCGTGGCCCAGGTATGTCACACTTGGCGCTTGGAAGATGCACTTGCTATGCTTCAAGTGCAGCCCTGCCTCTGAAAGTCTCTTTAGCACCTGACCGAGGTTGGTATGCAGCTGCCTACAATGATGTCAATCACTGTATTACTGCACTGATCTCTTGCGTGAACTATGATTGTTCTTACCATGTATTAATGCACAGCTTGTAAGTCACTCTGGATAAGAGCGTCTGCTAAATGCTTAAAATGTCAATGTAAAATGTTGCAGCGGTGCTCCTCCTCGGTCTCCCCTGTGACCAGGATATCATCCAGGTAAACTGCTACATGGGGAATACCCCCCAACAGACTGTCCATTGTCCTTTGGAAAATGACCAGGCTGGAGGACACCCCAAACACCAGACGGTTGTACCTAAATAAACCCTTGCGAGTGTTGATTGTGGTATACTGTGTTGAGTCCTCAACCAACACCAGCTGTTGGTAGGCATAGTTCATGTCCAGTTCTGAAAATCCCTTACCGTCAGCAAGGGTTGCAAACAGGTCCTCCACCCTCGCCAACGGCTACTCGTCCAGCTTGGAGACCTGGTAGACTGAGTTTGTAGTCTCCGCAAATACGTACCGAGTGGTCACTCTTAAGAACTGAAACAATGGGGGCAGCCCATGCTGAGAACTGGACAGGATACATGACGCCTCTGCAGCCGGTCCAACTCGTCCTCCACTTTGCCTTTCATAGCATAGACCACTCCTCTGGGCTTGAAACAGGGAGGGGTAGGCTGAGGATCTACATGGAGCTTAACTGTAGTTCCCTGCAGTGTACGCAGTTCATCTTTTAAAACCTCAGAGTACTTTTGAATGACATCCTCTGTCACCCGAGTGTGTTTAATCTCACCCCAGTTCAACTGTATTTTCCGGAGCCAGTCCCATTCTAGTAGGCTAGACCCCTTCCCTTTTACCACCAGAAGCCGTGCTCTTGTTTCCTGGCTGTTACAAAGAATGCACACTTCTAGAGCCTCGAGCAATGGTATGGTCTCCCCTGTGTACATTCATAGATTAATACTTTCCGGAGTGATGATTGGCGCTTTGGTAGCTCCCCATGTCTGCCTGTAGGTTTCCTCACTGATAATAGATGCAGAGGCCCCTGTGTCAACCTCCATCCTCATCTCTTTACCGTTAACTTCCACTGTGGCATAGATAGGCTCTGCACGTGGCATGGTATAGGAGCATCCCTCCTCCTGCTCTGTGTCTTCCAGGTAGTGTGCAGCTGGCTGTGGCTTCCTAAAGTTAGCATTGCCATGCCCAGTCTTTGTTATGCCCTTAGCACCCCTGTACTTTTTAGCTAAAAGCCCCTTTAAATTGCAATTGTGACACACTGCCTCCTCAAACTTGCAGGTGTTTGCATAATGTTGTCCTCCACACCTGAAACATTCCACTGCCTTTGACCCATCTGCCTCCCTTCTAACCTGGTGCACTTCCCCCGCCTGTGCACCTGTGCATGCTCTCTGAATGCCTTTTGCAATGTTATCAGCTATTTCCATTCCTTTAGCCAATTCCAGGTAGTGTGGCTTCCCTCAGTAAACAACGCTGTGCCTTGTCGTCATTAATGCTAACTACAAATCTGTCATGGAGCATATCGTCCAACCACAGCCCATACTCACAATGTCCTGAAAACTGACGCAACTCTGCTACAAACTGGGCTATGGTCTGACCTGGTTTCCTGAACAGAGCATTGAATTTAAACCTCTGTACAATCACCGATGGCCTGGGATTGTGGTGATCCTGAACGAGCTTGACTAGCTCAGCAAATTAAGTCTTCCAGCTTTCGTGGTGTCACTAAATTCCTCATTAACTTGTACGTCTCAGCTCCACACATTTAGGTGCTGTTTAGCTTCATCTGTAATTCCATTTGCCAAGAAAAAGTGTTCCAACCTTTCCACATATTCCGTCCAGTCCCCGTGCTCCTCCATAAACTCACTGATAGTCCCAAATGTAGCCATGGTGCTGCCGCTGTCCTCTCTGTCGGCAATGTCCTCCGGTAGAACCTCCGCTGTGCTGGAGTTTGAATCTCCCCACTCGTCACTTGAGCTGTCCTCGCTCGCTCTCTGTATGTAACTCGACCAGCTTGCTAACTCACAACCAGCTAGCTAACAAACACTTATATGTTCACCAAAACTTTCATCTTCCATCTCCGGATCCCATCCTTGTCGCCAGAAATGTGGTAACTTGAACAAATAAGACACACATATTTGATATACACCGATCAGTCACAACATTAAAACCACTGACAGGTAAAATAACATTGATCATCTCGTTACAATGGCACCTATCAAGGGGTGGGATATATTAGGCAGCAAGTGAACAGTCAGTTCTTGAAGTTGATGTGTTGGAAGCAGGAAAAATGAGCAAGCGCAAGGATCTGAGCTACTTTGACAAGGGCCAAATTGTGATGACTAGACGTCTGGGTCAGAGCATCTCCAAAACAGCAGGTCTTGTGGGGTGTTCCCGGTATGCAGTGGTTAGTACCTACCAAAAGTGGTTCAAAGAAGGACAACCGGTGAACCGGCGACAGGGTCATGGGCGCCCAAGGCTCATTGATGCACGTGGGGAGCGAAGGCTAGCCCGTAACACCATACCGTTCACGTTCCAAAACCAACTGTGGCGCCGTGAGTAATCTTGAGGAAGAACCATCCCCCGTGACCTACCCGTGACGTGAGACAAGGGTC
Organism: Aldrovandia affinis; assembly: GCA_029706075.1. NCBI lineage: Eukaryota > Metazoa > Chordata > Actinopteri > Notacanthiformes > Halosauridae > Aldrovandia > Aldrovandia affinis. Next base: position 1,696,314 of record JAINUG010000052.1, on the reverse strand, counting down.
AGGGATCACCATTAATGTTAATAATAAAATAATCGTATTGAACACATTACAACAGTTTTATACACCTATAACCGCAAATGTGATTATAACAGGTTCCTCAAATCGCGGTCCTCGTGGGCTGAGCACTGCTGCTTTTCCACCTTTCTTTTACCTGGGAGTCAGGTGTGAAGACACTCTGGCCAATGACTTGCACTAATTGTTCAATTAACGAACTGAGAGAAAGGAAAAACCAGGACCGGACTTGGAATCATGGGCCAGATTTGAGGAACCCTGATGTACGGCAACATCAAATGCGCTAGTTCGGTGGTTCTGAAGTGTGGACACACCCGGTAATTTAAACTACACCGTTCGTCAAAACATGAAGAGTTCAAAGACAAAGCAAATGGTAATGGGTCAAACCTGCATTGTGTTCAAATCGGTTTCAGCACAAAACTATGGAGCCTAAACACAATTTCAACATTCTTGATTAAGATTGGTTGGAACAGGGCCTCCCGGGTGGTGTAGCGGTAAAACATCCGCTGCTGCCTACTGCAACCGGGGTTCTATTCCACCTAGGTCGCGCCAGTTCGGTTCTGGCAGGGAGTGCCACTAAGGGGCGCAAATTGTCTGTCCGCCCCAGGGAGGCTGGAGGGAAGCCGATATGAGCTCGCTGCATACGAGTGGTCCTGTGTGTTCAGGTGACCACGCCGGGTGCCGGCTCGGAGGAGGCGGTACAGCATCGACTACCAGTCTCAGGACTATGGCCCCAACCTCTTATACGAGGGTGGGGATAATTGACATGAAAAAGAGAGGGTATGATTGGCAACTAAAAATAGGGAGAAAAATGGGGAATAAAAGCATAAACAGAAAAAAAGGGGTGATCATCTAAAAGTTTAATCTAATTCCAGCTTCTGTGTTCTCGACAGAGCACAACTCCCAACCTTAAAATCAACCGAAACTACACCAAATACACCTTAAATATACCAACAAACAATGTATTTGTCATACACAATATGGCCACCACGACATGCGATGCAGCCAAATGAAAATCCACACCATCAAGTCACAAATTAAGGTAGTGATACTTGACTGCAACCACATGACCCCTACGGCAAACCATCCATTCACGGACTAGAAGCAATAAGTGTGCCAATTCTGAACAATGCTCCCGATTCACTAGCCTTGCATTTTTCAGAATGCCATTTCTTACAGTATGCATCTTGCTGAACAAGTAAACTGATATGCCATCCCAGATCACAAAAGGAGGACAAGTAAACATAGCACTGGGGACAGTAAACAAGCCTGCCCAAGAACAAATCCATTACAAAAACTGACACTGTTGAAACGTTTGTCATAGGGCTTTCACACCAACAAGTACAAACAAACCTTTCTCTGGGTTTACATAAAAAAATAAACCTGCACTCCCATGATGAAACAATGTTGTTTTGCACACCTTCTCCACTGACACCATGTGACTTTTCTCCCTCCCTGCGCAATCACCTGGCAAGGTGTGCAACCTGTTGCTTTTTAACTCCTCCTACAGGAGAAATCTAATCGGTGTGAACATGGACACACTCCAACATTGTATTACGAAAGTCAGGTACAGACAAATAAAGTAGTTTGTTTAGGAGCCCTGCCATGATAGAAAGAAAGGGTTGACACCTCAACGACACAAAGCGGCCATTTTACCTGCAGTGGCACAGAGACGTAGGAATGATTCGTGCTCACAAACTGGGTTCCTTAGATTGAAAATAGTTAATAAAGGGATAAGTATTTTTCGCACAAGGGGAGGAAAAGACAGACTCAGAAGGCTATAGGCCTTGCATATGATGAAGGCCAAGAGCCAACATGTCTGTCTTTTCATATCCTGTGAGAAATGAAATTATCAGTTTATTAACTAATTTTTGAATCTACGGAACCCGTTTGTGAGTGCGAACCATTCCTACATCTCCATAGCAAATTATATTAACACTGACTGGCTGTGCACAACGGTAAAGTCTGTCTTTGCAGTGGCACAGCCATGCTAGATACAGTACTGAAAAGTCACTCGATTACTCAAGAGGGAGACTATGGCTGCGTTTATGCTGCACGTGTGATGTGACGCAAATCTTTTTTTCCTTTTACATATCCAATGCACATCAACTGCTCAGTGTCTAAACAGCAAAAAGTCTGGAATGGAAGCAAATGTTTTCAATTCTGTCAAATGCCACATTCGTATGTGTCACTTATCCGCTACTGCTAGCATGCGGCCAGTGTCTGTATGGCCAGATCCAATTTATTTTTTTGCAGTTTTGAACCCAGCTGAAATATCAACGCGTCACTTTTCTTTGCGAAGATCCCTGTGCAGACCAATGTAGGCTTCCCTAAACGTGGAGGAAAAAAACCCACAAGGAGTCATTTTGAGGTGAAATACAGAAGTAAAATAAACTCTGTGGCCGTTGTCTACACACGAGTACATCGTCTCAGTGAAAATATGCGTGAACAGGAAGTATATTAAAAAATACAAATAAAATAAAAACCTGATAGGAATCAGGATATGAAGAAAAATAAATATATTGGATTCCAACTGCAGTGTAAATGCAGCCTAAATCGAATACAGCCTCTGAGAATGGACAGAGAGGACACATTTGACAGGTGTACATCGAGTGATTATATACGATCCATATACGATCCATATCCAATAGTAGTAGTGTGGCTCAGTAGGTAACGCATGGCACTGACAACGGTTAGGTTGTGGGTTCAATTCCCATTGGGACCACATGTACTGAAAAATGTATGCGAGTCAATTGGATCAAAGCATCTGCTAAATGGCATATATTACATTAGTAATAAATATGCACAACAGAAGGGGGATATCCCACCATAAAAACAACTGACAGGGCAGGCAACCTTGCCCAGCGCAGGCCCAACGCTATGATGAGGTAACATGTGACAGGGCTGGGCACGCCTCCAGGGGCTGCTTGACCTCCTTGCTCTTGCTTCTACTTGGATCGCAATGTGTTGTGGTGTCAACGGGGGTCCTGCAAGCCTTCAAAATAAAACGAGGCACAGACAACATGCTGTAAACTATGCAAAGGGTCTCGGACCCAGTCCGACAGATTAGACCGTGACTCGCACTTGACAATTTGTTTCCCATTACCCAAACCCCCTCATGCTGGATCAGCTACATCAGGTGTGCCCTCGAAAGACCACGTCTGCAGAACAGCACCCCATTCACTAACATAGTGAAAGGTCACAGTAAGTGGTGGGTTTAGTCATTTTAGGGCCCCAATCAAACCTCAATTTTGAAAATATGTATATTTTTGGTATCATAGAATTTAGAAGATCAGACAAGTTTTTTTTTTGTTTTGTTTTTTTCATCTTTACTGATTGATCAAAAAAGCTAGAATGTTATATCATCTCACCTCAGCAGGGTGCCCCCTGCTACTAAAGCCCCAATAAATTGATTGGTTTGAGCAAAAGTATGCAACTGGTCATTGTGACTTAAGACTCTGACGTGAATCAGAGTTTCTTGAAAAGATTACTGCATGTCCGAGAAACCTTGACAATGTGTTAACTCACGGCCTTAATGGGAAGAGATCCATGATTCTGTATCTGGAAATAAATATGCGCAGCATAGAGGAAAAGAAAAACAATACAAAAGGTTGAGTATTATCAATAGTATCACTTAAGGTTCGTGGAAGTTAGGCTACTATTCAAAATCAAAACGAGCCATGAAAAAAGGTTACATTCTCGAAAACGTGAAAAAAAGAACATTCTTTATCAGCATTTAGAAACGTCAGCTTCTGGAAGTTATTCTAAAAATAGACAGCATGAGAATATGCTCCTGCATGTTTCCCCTCTCCAAATAGTTTAGCTGAAACCGCCCGTAGATTTAATGGGCCGCAAGCAAAGGTCAAAAGAAATCACGCTAAAGCGGAGTCAGTGCAAAGCTAAGAGACCCCAGGACTTATAACATATTCAGAACTTTTGGCCTATTGAGCACGGAAGGTGCAGCAACAGGTCATTCATATACATAACACGGCACACATTTTTTAAAAATCTTCCAGGGTGGTGAAATCAAGCAGGAGTGAAGCACAGGTGAAGCTCAGCCAACACCGTGTGGGCGAACTCACATTCTTCAAGGTCTATCTGGCATGCGTTGCTACCCAGCCAGTTTTTCTTGCCTAATGAGGCGACAGTGAAGCACTTTAGGTCATTATGTGGGACCTGCAGCCCTCTGACATTGACGGTTAACAACGGGAAAGTGCGTCTCTCCCCCGCTCCCACACGGAGCATTCAAGCAATGTTCAGACTGTACTTTGTCACTCACGCTGCAAGAAACAAAACGTCCCAGAAAGGACAGTCAAGGTAGCCGAGAGACTTGACATGCGAACATGTAGGCCTATGATGTACAGTGGGGTTCAAAAGTCTGAGTCCACTACCTAAGATCTGTTTGTTTTCATCGTTCATCAAAAACTAACACAAAATGTTTTACTCAGGAGAACATTTTAACCTCTAACTACTTCACTAAGTTCTGCTGACATAATTACAAACAGCTGCAAAAACTTTTGCAAAGGAAGTGTAGCCTTTTTCAAGATTAAAGCACCTGCCGTAGCAACGAGAACACACAGAGGACCGTATCAATTGTTACAAGACCAAAACTACTCACACTGTGTATTAGGAGTGTCCATGTATTAAAACGTAAATGAAAAATAAGGTGTCACAATATTTTGAGGAAATAAAAGCAGTGGTGACAAGACCGAATTACTCAAAATTCACCTTTTAACAGCCCTAAACCACATGCACACGCCAATAAGACGGGCGGTGACCGCAATCAAAAGAGAGGTATTGTGTTTAAAGCCAATAGTGTCCATTACCCAGTGCAGGACACAAGGTGCCGCCACTGGTACTGATGGGCAACGGAGCACAAAGCCCTGCCCTTTTGGTCATGCGGAACCTGGTCCCAGAATATCAATTTTTCATTTACATTACATTTTAAGCCTTTAGCAGACGCTCTTATCCAGAACGACTTACAATATGTGCATTAATACATGGTAGGAACAATCATTGTTCGCGCAAGAGATCAGTGCAGTAATACAGCAATAGACATCATTGTTGGCAGCTGGACACCATACCGGGAAGATGAAAGGTTAGGTAAAAAAAAATGTTTGAGTCTGAAAAGGTAGGTTTCGAGTCTCTGGCGGAAGATGGCAAGTGATTCTGCGGTCCTGACCGAGTGCGGAAGATCGTTCCACCAAGGAGGGGTCAGGACAGAGAAGAGGCGATACCGCGAGGAGCGGCTGGCGGGGGCCCGGAGGGATGGAACAGTCAGACAGTGGGACAATTCACCCGCGTTACACATCAGATGTAGCCGAGCCACCGTCTCCATTTTGGCTCATACCGCATCAAAAACCTTTACTTTTCCATAACATTGTTTCCACAACAGCCTTATCTCCCCAAGTGCAATGGATGCGTTCTTCAAACAGAATCGCTGTTCCTCCAATAGCCCAAGAAGAACTAGCAAAAACAAAAACTGAAATTTAGAACTGAAAGGTAACACAGCCTATAATCGGTGAACTACTGCTTTCAGAAATGAGCGCGAGTCAAGAAGTGGACGCAAACCAACAAATCTCTTTAGTACACAAAATAAACACTGGTTTACAAAACAAGAAGCCAGACCTAAGTAGAGGTGCCCATATTATTACACCACGCAAACGTGTGCTGTAGGCGACATCTTTGAAATGTCTGGATCCCTGTATAAACACGGGAAAGGTGCACGCATCTCCATGAATAAAACTGTTACGGATGCACAAACAAAGGGCTTACACTTCATTGACAGAATTGTTTGATGTCCAGCCATTTGCCAAAGATATCTTTAGGCAAGATATTTTCAATTGCTCTTGCAATTTCAGTTGCCTAATTGCTCAACTTGCTTCAAATTATCAACAGCCATTTTAACATCAGAAGCTGTTCTTTTCTGAAGCTGTCAACCCAAATGACACAAAATAACATGCTTTTTTGTATTAAAAAAATGGTACTGTCAAAATAAATTATATAACCCATTTAAAATGGTCTAAGATTACAAAGCATTTAATCTTCGGAAAGACCAGAGCCTTCATCTCGTTTTGCCTTGATGAAATGAAATCCCTCTTATGGCTGTCTTGCACACACAATTGTTGACATTAGTAGGTATTTTATTTTTGTTATTGTGGAAATTACTCCCTTTTCTAGGAGAGTGCAAAAAGATCTAATGATCTTTGTGTGCACTTGCAAATACGTAAATTAGCCCACATAAACTCTTAAAATGAGTAATTTGTTATGAATCAAGATCATAAAGCCACACAGCAGTTCCCTTTCATAGAAAAAAAAGAAGGAAAAAAAAGGTGCCGCCGTATTCCAGCTTTGAAGGTGGTCAGAAGCCCTCAAGCTTCAAACACTTTGATGAAAGGCTTCATCGGGCCTTGATGCAAATGTTCTTGTTTGATCTACGGAGGCCCAACACAATCCTTTTAGTTTATTTATCTTGTTTAGGTTTTTTCCCTTCTCTGTGTTAATGATGAAAACAGTATATCCATCAAGAGTTGCATCTGTAAACTAACACAAGGATTTTTTATTTGCCTGCAGGTACAACAGGGGTCATACCCTAAGGTTAGAAGGTAGCAGCAACCACGCAAAGATCACTTGACTTTGCAACAGTAATGAAGACAACATGGTTCTCTTCATGCTAAACCATAACTGAGGTGTAATGTGTTTTTTGGTTTTTTTTAAAGGCAAGAGATATTCAATAGCTGAAGGAGCTGTGATAATCTTCTGAAAGTCAAAACGACATTCTTACATTTACACTACATCTAAAAATTCCCACCCGGCTCAAACGATGGCTGAAACCAGGCTAAAAGAAGGGCTGTGTTGAAAACGGCTTTTTCGTTTTCATTTTGTTTATCATGTAATAGTTAAAACAGTGTGAATCAGTCAAAGTTTGTGAAGGACCACAAGGGAACATTCTTTTTTTTTTTAGATAAAGGGTCAAGGTGTGGTGTGGAACCATTTGGTTCACGGAAAGCTTTAACAAAAGAAAATCTAAACTGTTGGGGAGAAAAAAAGAAAAAAAAAGTGGCATACTGTACACACAAAGAGAGTGTAAACTGTACTCCACCGTTGGATAGATTACGTGACAGATCTCATTACGTGTTGATTTGAAAGTGGAGCATAACTATGCTCCACGGCCCTCGAGTGCGTGCCAGCAGCCTTTTAGAGGCAAGGTGCTCAGCTTGCACACTTATCTTTTCGAATTCAGCAGCTGTCGATAATTTAGAGCAGCTGAATAATTCATCCATTTTTGACAAAACATAGATATTCATTCTTTACCCCACCACCCAAGCACTGTTGCATTATTATTATTATTATTAATAATAATAATAATAATAATAATAATAATAATAATACAATAATTTAGCAGATGTTTTTATCCAAAGTGACTTACAAAAAGTGCATTCAACTCGAGTGAATGAACAACAACTTGATGCTACGATGTCTAAGCACATCATTCGTCAAGTACGCCACATAAACAACGCAAGTGTACAATGTGCCATTTTTTACAGTACAGTGTGCATTAAAAAATGCTGTCTATATATAAAATAATATTTTATACGAATACAAATTCTCAGAGAAAAATATTTTGTTTAACAAGTACATTTTTTTTACACAAAACATACACAAAGTATTGAAAACGGGTGTGAATAATTACGTCTTTGTGGAAAAAAATATATAACTTGCTAAACAAAATCATTTTCTATGAGCATTTGTATTTAGTATAAAATAATATAATTTTCCAATTTTTGAGCATACAATGCAGCTCATTACCTGTATTGTTTATTTTATACAGCTGTCTTTACTCATCTTTATCAAGGGTGTGAATCATTTTGGACAGTACTGTAGATGTACAAAATAATGGAAACATCAAATGAAAAAGGACTCATATTTTGAAGCAACTACATCACAATTAAAAAGGAGTCTACATGTTTCATATTAATGTCAATACTAATTACCAATATGTTTCTGCTATAATACATTTTAAAATCAACACTAAGATGCCAGTTTCTAAAGCAACATAAGAGATAAAACACATTTTGAAAGAGGTCAAATTGTTAGCGCCCGAATTGTCAGTCACAGAAATGGCAACATAATTTCACGTGTCAAGAGGAGCGGTTGCCATTCAACTTCTGAGCAGTGGAAAGAAAGTAAAATGGTCTGATGGTCATCCTTTACTCTTTTGGGACTTGTGGGTATGTTTGGAGAAAGCCAAAGGAAGCCTTGAAGCCACATTGCCTGTTAAACTGTTAAACAATGTGGTGGATCTGTTAGGGTATGGGCAGCCATCGCGCAGTCATAGGGTCCGATTATTACTCTGCATGGTAGAATTACGGCCAAGGAATACAAAGTCATTTTAGGCGACCAGGTGCACCCTATGGTGCAAAGATGTTCCCATATTCCAAGACGATAACGCCCCCATACGCACTGCTAAACAGATTCAAGACTGTTTTCATGAACACCAGGATGACCTCTAACACGTTTCATGGCCTCCCCAATCACCAGATCTAAACATCATTGAACCTTTATGGAACGTATCTGGAGCGTAGAGTGTGGAGTACATTACCGATCAAAAGTTTTTATTGAAATTTACGCAGTTTAATGTTTCAATGTACTCTGAAATTAAAGCATAGAACAAATAAACAATTGGAGATAAAAAATAAATCATGGAATCATTTTGTTTAACAAAATGTAATCTGAATTTTTGACTCATCAAAGTAGCCACCTTTTGCAGATATAACAGCCGAACACACTCGTGGCATTCTATCTACAATGGAAATCAAATATTGTTAGGAAAGTTCTTCCCAACACTGTTGCAGAAGTTCCCACAAATATGTTGCACTTGTAGGTTGCTTTGCTTTCACCCTTCTGTCCAGTTCATCCCAAACAACTCGATGGGGTTTAAGTCTGGAGACTGTGCTGGCCATTCCATGATTTGAAGCCTACCGTCTTGTTCTTTTCTTCGAAGGTAGTTCTGACATAGCCTGGAGGTATGTTTTGGGTCATTATCTTGCTGTAGGATGAACCCCTGACCAACTAGGTGTAGACCAGAGGGTATTGCATGGTGCTGCAAAATGCTGTGGTAGCCCTTTTGGTTCAGGGTGCCAGTCACTCTGTGCAAGTCGCCGACTCTGGATACAGCAAAAGAGCCCCAAACCATCATGCTCCCTCCTCCATGTTTCACAGTTGGTGTCACATACTGAGGAACCATCCTTTCGCCTACTCGACGGTGTACAAAAATCCTGCGTGATGAACCGAAGATTTCAAATTTTGATTCATCGGTCCATAAGACCTTCTTCCAGTCTTCAGTAGTCCACTGGCAGTGCTTCATGGCCCAGACAAGCCTCTTTTTCTTATTTTGCCATCTTAGCAATGGCTTTCTTACTGCCAGTCAACCTGTCAAACCTGCAGCTCCAAGTCTTCTCTACACAGTTGAAACTGAGACTTCCTTACTTCCACCAGTGTTAAGCTGTGCTTGAAGCTGTTGTCCTGTGAGCCGCCTATCACACAAGCTGTTGACTCTCAGAAGCTTGTCTTCTGATTTTGTTGTGGCTTTGGGTCTGCCAGACCTCTTCCTGTCAGAGCTTCCTCCAGTTTCCAAGTGCTTTTTGATGGCGTAGGAAACTACTCACTGACACCTTGGCCTTCTTTGCAATGTCTCTAAAGGAAAGACCTACACTTTTAAGGGTTATAATGGTCTGTCTGTCTTTGTTAATTGTTGTTAATTACCTTTTTCTCGCCATTATAATAGCAATATACTACTTCCTGCAGTGCAATATTATCCAAATAATGCTTCAGAGGGTGTAGTAACACAGTCTGTTCCAACACTTATACAGGCAGAGGGTTGGTAAGTAATCAACAAAAGTTGGGACACCTGTAAGAATTGTTTGCCTCAACTTTCAAGGCTTAATTTAACCCATTACTTGTTCCCTGAAAATGGCATTTTTTTCTAACTCTGAAATGTACATTATTGTTCAGATTTTGGTAACCTAAACTTTTTTTTTTTTTTTACCTTTGTACCATTTTCAGGTACATCTTCACTGGAGAAAAAACTGGAAAAATGGGGGTGTTCTAAAACTTTTGACTGGTAGTGTATATTTCCACCACCTTCATCGCTCAAATAACTGGTCTTTCCTTCTTGAAGAGTGGTCTAATATCTCACTACAAACAGTTAAAAACATGTATAACAGCCTTCCAAGGATTGAGGCTGTTCTGAAGACAAAGGGCAGCCAAATCCTTTCTAGTTAATAATAAATATTCATATATTTCCAATATTTTGTACACCCCTTGTAGAAAAAGCAATACAATGAGTGGCATTAAAGGTAAAACAAGGTTAAATATTAATTTCTTATCCATTTCAAGAGGCATAATTTCCACTTTACTTCTGAGCCAATAGCAACCCAAAACAAAACATGACTCAAAGTAACATTAACGGTGTTAATGAGTCTAAATAGCATAACAAGCAACTAAAACTAAAAAAACATATCCAATCATATCTTATTTTCACAGACTTTGGCTTGGACTGATCCATCTCAAGTGCCCAATGACGGCTCATAGGCACGCACGCACGCACGCACGCACGGACGGACGGACGCACAAAAAGCTCAAGACAAACGACAGCCAAAACAATCTTGGCGAAACAAAATGGGAAGCCTGTAAAATAATCCCTAATAGTGGATGAACTGAGGCTGCGTTCATTCTGTGGCACAACAAAATGTGGCTGCAAGCGATTAATGTACGATTGCCTGCAATACAACAACCATCCATGCTTTGCGGTTTACATGCAGACGGTCTATACTCGTGGCTATTACAAATGCAGCATTTCTTCCTGGTGCCGTTATTAAATGTATGCAAGTTGTGCGGCTTTTATGATGCGGCGATGTTTTCACAGAAACTTTTCTAAAAGCACCGTTGCTGACAAGCCAGGGCCATTCGCCTCGCAGCTTCAAAACACCAGCAAGTCATGAGGCCTCAGCCATTACGCAAACATTCCCGGCAACGTCAATGCTCAACATTGATTTCTCCGGATACAGTGTCATACGGCGCAGCCATACCGCACATGTATAACACACAGGCACTCAATACCATGTTAATTATGCAGTGAAACGTAAAAAGGCTGTTCATTCTCCTGTGTGTGTGTGTTATGAAACTAATTTACCTACTATGGAGAAGCAAGACTCCTCAACTGTGACGGTTTAGAATTCAAAGCAGTAACCTGACGATCTCAAGAAATGCACCATTTATTTCTGTAAATTATCAGACAGGGGTAAAATAACATAGGCTAGGTCTTCCCAGGGAAAAATATAATAAAATCTACTGCAAATTTAGGATAAACCATTCCATGACAAGAGGAATCAAATTATGAGGGGGCAAGGACATCATTTGGTCACTACATCCAGCATACTGTTTATGTTGGCTAGCAAAAACAATAACACTAGCTGGAATGATTGATAACATTTCAGATTAAAAATAAACTAGGCTTGTTTTAACTAGCAAGCTTTTTTTGTTAAAAAGTTATGAATATGCTTGGAACAATCTCTGTGACAATGTGGCCACTCTTGGCTTCATATTGGTGAATGCAGGTCTTGAGAATGCATTCTGACCAAAAGGTATTGACTATTCTGAACTACAAAGACTGCTCTCAATGACATTTCCTCGTATTGTGTGCACGATCCACTAAAGCAGGGGTGTGTCCATTCTTATCCAAAAGGGCCAGTCTGGGTGCAGGCTTTTTGTTTCAGCCAACCACTATAAAACGTCTAATTAAACTAAATCGACTACTCGGTTTTGCAATCAAGACATGGATTAGTCGACTCATGTGATTTAGTGCCGGGATAAAACAAAAAGCGTCTGTCCACAACTGTACTTTTGGGATAAGATTGGACACCCCTGCACTACGGAGACATGTAAAGGGCCAGGTATGTCACGGTATAGTTGTCACAAAACAATATACATAAACTCTCTCTTCCATTCCCTTTAAATGTTTTTTCCTCACACAGCGAAAATAAACCTTTTTCCCCGATAATCACAATTTTCTCATTCTTTTAAGCACACCCTTCAAACTACTATAGTCTTTTTTTTCTCAACTTAAAGAGTGTGATCACACGCCAACACATGGCTGTTCTTTGTGTCACTGCGTAAAATACTAAAGTGTACCAAATTCCAAAATGTTAAATCACATAAACAGCACAAAAGACCATCACACAGTTTCTCCTGACGGTGACATTTAGCAGTTGTACAATACGTGGGGGCAGTTTCAATAGGTGCCATTACACCACACAGCTGTGTCCTTTACGGCGTGGGAGTCACTAAAATGAAACTCTTGAACATAAACTAACTTAGTTCATATGCTGTCGCATGTTTTATAGCGACAGCTGGCGCACAAACGCGCAGCCAAAAAAACTATAATCGCACACAAGCACAGTAAAGATGGGATTCGCCTGGACATAAATGCATTAGCATTGGTCGAAATGTTATAGCATTTGGCGTGGGCGCAAACATAAAACACCAAAATCTATACGCCTGGGTGGTATTAAAAAAGTGACCGTGTACAGCAACAAAGCCAGCAAGGGATGGTTATATTGATATAAACATGAATGCATACGGTAGGGTTTTTTTTTTTTTTTGGTTCTCTCACACTTGTGCCCCTCAAATACCTGGTTGGGATCGCTCGCTTTGAAAACATGGCATGCCATCTCCGACTCCGGGTTGTCAGGCTGGCTCCTGATCAGGTAGGCGAAGTAAGTGAGGTCGTGGCTGTTGTGAATGAACCGTGAAATATACTGGGCTTTATGCTCAAAGATGAACACGGACGCGTTGCTGTTGTTCGCGGGGACGCATCGAACGAGGGGAGGCATCAGGATCAGGTCAACTTCCCTGGCCTGGATCGGACCGGGACCCGTCTCGTTCTTCTCGCTCCTGCGGCGTATCTCCGCCACCAGCCACGGCAGCATGGGTAGCGTCGTCCGTCTGTCCAGCGAGGACCAGCCCATGTAGCAGAGCGCAAACCTTTTATCTGGCTTCGGGGGATTATTCCCTTTGTCGTCTTGACTGTTCCTGACCTCCATCTGGATTTTAGGAGCAAGTGAATACGCGTACTGCTGCAATTACAGCCAAGCTAGTACATTCGATAGACGAAATAAAATATTAAACACCAATCACTGATTAGGAGAAAAGTAGCCTGTAACTAGGAAGCTAGCTAGCAACCTTCACGTTCCCTTACAGATAATGAAAGTAGAGCTTTTTGTGCGATAAAAAAGTTATTGGAACAACCGCGTTAGTAAGTGTGCGCTCCTCGTGCGGCGGTGGTGCTTAAAAAAAGCTTGGCTCACAAACGTGCTCCTCTTGAGGCTGTGACTGTGTTTGTTGTTGTTCTTCCGCTGGAGCCATCAATTCGATACTCGGCGCGATGATATCCGTCCGGAGGAACGAGTCTCCTTTTTTCACTTGCACGCGCAGTCCTAAAAACGTGGCGTTCAACCACCAGACACAACAACACCGGAAAGCACCATCTGACAACTTTACCCCCACATATGGCTATTACCCAAAAAATGTACTGCTGTACAAATGTTAAGCTGTGTCTCCGCCCAGAGTTGGCGTTGGTGTGCTGGTGCCCTTTTCAAAGTCGCCTTCTTTCCTGCGGTAGCTAGCTAGCAAACTGTACGTGTGTTCGCCTCCGCTTTGTTGTAGTGATTCCTGAGGAGCTGGGTCGGGTCGCTGGTCCGGGAGGAGTGGCTGTACGTGACAGGTCCCCCCCCATATCGCATGTGCAAGGGAACGGGCACCGCGCGTCCTCGCGGTAGGAGGAGAAGTTACACGTGACTGCACACACTTCTGCCTGTTCCCAAGAAAAAAAGGGTGGGTCGGTTGAACGCAGGTGGAGCCCCACAGGTAATTCAGACTGATTCGTAAACTTTCCATAAACGCTTTTTTGATGCACAGAAGCTTGCAACTAGTCTCTACGTTTTGCATAAATGAACCTTATTTCTAAATAATGTGCATTACACATTCGTTTTAGTTGTACAAAAATGTATTTGGGGGAAGTTGCAATGTCCTAGAGTCATCAGTATATGTGATTTATTATTGTTACATCATTGTTGCATTGCAATAATAAAAAATATTAAAATATTATATAATTCTAAAAATAATAAAACAATAACATGAAAGTTAATATAAAGGGCATGATGTCAAAGGTCATTATGGTCTCAATTGAGACTGAAAATGTAATTAATTATGATAATTGATTGTTTTACTGTTCCCTGTACAATAATCTCGGACATATTTTCTTTTGTAAAGTTTTTAATACAAGAAGCCTGTTTTGTTTTCGGCTGCATAATGACCTAATGACCTTAGGACCTTAGTTACCTTAGAATGGTGTTTCAGTAAGCTTTTTTATACCAGTCAATTCATTCAGAAGGCATGGGACAGATATAAAACTGTATTATATTGGTAAACTGTAATTATTTTTAAAATTGTATTTATTTAAATGTGTAGTATGCTGTGCTTACTGTAAGTGATACGCCTAAATAATAATAAGTATAAATGTAAAAGTGCGTACACGTATGAACGTACTACTCCACGATAAGTGTCTTATAAGCCCATACGGGCTGGGCACTGTTAGGTGCAAGACACTGAAATACAAATAATTATGTATACACTACCAGTCAAAAGTTTTAGAACACCTCCATTTTTCATTTTTTTATTGAAATTTACGCAGTTTAATGTTTCAATGTACTCTGAAATTAAAGCATAGAACAAATAAACAATTGGAGATAAAAAATAAATCATGGAATCATTTTGTTTAACAAAATGTAATCTGAATTTTTGACTCATCAAAGTAGCCACCTTTTGCAGATATAACAGCCGAACACACTCGTGGCATTCTATCTACAATGAAAATCAAATATTGTTTGGAAAGTTCTTCCCAACACTGTTGCAGAAGTTCCCACAAATGTGTTGCACTTGTAGGTTGCTTTGCTTTCACCCTTCTGTCCAGTTCATCCCAAACCAGCTCGATGGGGTTTAAGTCTGGAGACTGTGCTGGCCATTCCATGATTTGAAGCCTACCGTCTTATTCTGACATAGCCTGGAGGTGTGTTTTGGGTCATTATCTTGCTGTTGGATGAACCCCTGACCAACTAGGCATAGACCAGAGGGTATTGCATGGCGCTGCAAAATGCTGTGGTAGCCCTTTTGGTTCAGGGTGCCAGTCGCTGAATCTGGATCCAGCAAAAGAGCCCCAGACCATCACGCTTCCTCCTCCATGTTTGACAGTTGGTGTCACACACTGAGGAACCATCCTTTCGCCTACTTGATGGCGTACAAAAACCCTGTGTGATGAACCGAAGATTTCATTATTTTGATTAATCGGTCCTTTTGTTACTTTTGTAGTAACAAAAGTTGGGACACCTGTAGGAATTGTTTGCATCAACTTTCAAGGCTTCATTTTCTTCCATTCCTGCAGAACAGCTGTAAGTTGTTAACCCATTACTTGTTCCCTGAATTGACATTAGTTTTCAGTTTTTGGTAAGCTAAACTTTTTTTGTTAAACCTCTGGCAGTTTACCGCTTACCTTTGTACCATTTCAGGTTATTCACTGGACTTGAACTGTTTACATTTCAGTAAAAACTGGAAAAATTGGGGTGTTCTAAAACTTTTGACCGGTAGTGTATATATACATATATGTCATTTATCAGACGCTTTTATCCAAAGGGGCTTACAGTAGTGAATGCATACATTTTTTCAGTATATGTGGTCCCAATGGGAATCGTACCCACAACCTAAGCGTTGTCAACAGTGCTCTACCTGCTGAGCCACACAGAACCAATTATTCAATAACTCAGTTATAATGGTGTGCTTTATGCAAGACCTGAGTCACTTGCTTGCAAAAGAGCTGTTTTGGTCAGAGGATAGCCAGACGTTCATACGTAGTGTTAAAGCAATTATTTTCCATTATTTGTCAACCCGACAGGGGCATGGCGTTAAGTTTAACTAAGCCCTGCCCTGCCTCTGTTCCCCCCCCACCCCCTCCCAGGTGGGACGGAAAGCTGTTCCGACCCCCATCAAATCGGAGGTCAAAGAGCCCGCCAATGCAGAAAAGGTCAAGGAGGAGCAGCGGATGGGGGAGACGTTGATTCATGACACCAGATTAATGTGAAAAACAAAAACTATCAACAGAGAGAAAAAAAAAAAGTTTGGATGCAAATTGGTTTCTGTTGACTACACACCATGTGGTTTTGACATTTGTAATGAATGGATGTCAGAATTGTTATTGAATTCCTTTAAAATATGTATGAGCATTTGCTTTAATGACATTCAAACAACTCCAAAGATTATGGAGCAGTTACGGAGAATAAGCACACATTCACACCTTACTACAGGGGCCTTTGTCCTTTAAATTAGAATTAAGTTAAAGAGGTTAGTTTTTTCAGTAGTTACACATTTATTGTTTATTTCAGTGACCTCCAAACTCTTACTGCTGTTTTAAACTACCAAAGAAGTGGGTTTAGTACTTTCTTTCTTTCCAAGGTTAAGGACAAAGCACAGTGGTAAGACCTGGGCCTTATGCAAAAAAAATAAATAAAAAAAGTTACTTAACTGCTAAATAAACATCTATGAAGGCAAACACCAAATCCATGGTTCAGAGGCCACACTGACAAAAAAAATTTTTTTTCATTTGAGACGAAAGTTAATAATTATTTACTAACCTACCCGGACCCTGTGAGGAAAACGGACAAATACAGTGTAGGTGATCCTCGTTTACAGGAGCTCCGTGAAACCAGTAACCCACCCTGCTGTGTGTTAGGGTCAGTGGTGGACAAAGTACACAAACCTTTTACTGCAGTAAAAGTACAGATACCCTGATAAAAAGTATTACTCCAGTAAAAGTAAAAAAGTCCTATATTTAACCCCATTTGCCTTTGAAATACAGGAGTGAAAGTAAAAAATAAAAGTAAAAAAATATTTAAGTAAGCACAGATGCTTGAAAAGATTTACTTAAGTACAGTAATAAGTAAAAGTAAAGTAAATGTACTTCGTTAGTGTCCACCACGGGTATTAGGACTAGGGTGAGCCACGCTCGTGCGTTGCTGGGAGTCCGTCGAAGGCTGTAACAGGACGCCGGGGGTAGCGAAGCGTCTCCCAGAAATAGATCAAATATGCAGCAGATGTAACCCCATCAGAGTCCCCCCCCCCCGGGCATGCTCAGATCCTACACGGCAGCAGCAGTAGCACTTCATTTCCCAAGTGCAGTTTTCTGGGTCGCGGTCCCCACGACCAATTGGCCAAACTTTGACAGGCATTAAAAGGCTATTTCGGGGGGCCTCTGATAGCGTAGCGGTCTAAAGTATTCGCATTGACTGGTGCTTTGTGAGTATGAGCTGCCTATTGCGGTCGCGACCTGGTTCGGAGGCGGCATTTGGCTGTTCGCCCCAGGGGGAAGGGCACACACTCGCTGGGAAGTGCAAAGTGTGTCTCTAGAAAGTAGGGGGTGAGTTCCGTCTCGGAGGAGGCAGATCATCGCTGGCCTCAGTGGAATTAGCTTGACCCGGAGGATGGGTGGCAGGTTCGTGGGCGAGGGCGAATCAAACTAAATAGAGGGTATAATTGGCCACTAAATTGGAAAAACAGGAAAAAATCTGAAACAAAAATGTTAAAAAAAAAGAGGCTATTTAAAATGTTTTATACATTTACACACACATTTAATGCCGCACGACGAATGGTCGTCTGATCCCAGGCCCTCTTGATAAGTCATTCTCGTCTCAAAATATGTATACGTCTCAAACAGGTATGTTGGCTAATACACCGCTCCACCAATAAACAGTATAAAAAAAAGGGGGATTACATTTATTCGAGGAAACCACAGGTCTGTTAGTTACCATACTATACATATTGTGCAATGTATTACAATCTATTAACAGGGAAACATTTTATAGAGTTCTGGGAGTTATTTTTTGGTGTTGCATGATGTCCCTTATCCCATGAGAGGATGGGGCAGCTCTCCCTCCAGTTTATCAGCACCAAGCGGCCAACAATAAGGCCAAATCTGGAAAATATAGCTGTAAATTAAGCTAATGTAAACCCATATCAAACCAAGGTAAGGAAAAACATATCCAATTATAGGAATCTGGGAGTGTTCCCTTTTAAGGTCTTGCTTCTACACAATTTTCACAGCAGACAACGATGGAAATTTCTCTAAATATTTGTTTCAGATTTTTCCCTGTTTTTCTCCCCAATTTGGAAGCCAATTATACTTTCTATTTTATTTCGATTAACCCTCCCCCACGAACTCGCCGCCCGTCTCTATGGGGCAATCTACTCTCCAAGGACGGCGATGATCCGCCTCCTTCCAGACGGAACTCACCGACCCCCTTTCTGGAGACACCCTTACGTACTTCACAGCGAGTTTGTGCGGACCACCCTCCTCCTCCCTCAGGAGCAGACAGCCAAATGTGGCCCCCAATTGGGGCTAACGGCCAGGGCTGGTCTGGCAGAGACGGGTTTTGAACCGTGTCCCTGATGGACAGCTCACACTCTGGACAGGACCAGCCAAATACGGGTGCGTTAGACCGCTACTCTATCCGCCAGCCCCAAGGATGGAACTTTCTGAATAAAGGTACAATTATACAGCCTAGACACCACTCCTGGTGTTTCTACATCCATACTAAGAAATGCAATGATGGGATTGCTGGGAGGTCAGGCATTTGACTGTGTACAAAGTGTCGAAGCTGAGTTGTGACAAATAACAAAATGTAAATTTTTATTTAAGATAATATTAGTGCCCACAAATTTATCTTTTTATCCATAACTATTGGCACTCATCGTGGCTTTGGGTAGGTGTCCCACCCAGCCTCAAAGCATATGAAAGTGTTCAGATTTTCGAAAATGTGTCTCCTGTATGAAAGCAAGGCCGAGTTTTAATTGTCCGAGATACGTAAGCACCTTATTCCACTTAACTGGATGATTAAGCCCCTTAACGTTCAGAACAAGTCCAGGCTTTGGGACGAGGATACAATGAGCTCTTTCAACAATGAGCTTGGGGGGGTGATGATGGGTTTAATTTCCTAGAAATGTAATAAGGAAATTAGAGAAAATAGTAGTCAGGCGAGAGCCCTCAGCTGATTCTGGTACCCCAAAAATGCATCTCTCGCTCCTGTTCTCCCAAGTTGGTGAGCTTTCCCCAACCATTTCACTGCAAACCGGAAGTTATTTTTGGTTAAAAATGCCATTACAGTGGAGAGTCTGAAAGGAGAGGCCACGTTCAACAAATCTTTTTTTTTTTTGAGGTAGCTACAAAACGTTTGACTTCAATTATACTTATGACATCATGTAATTCGATTTTCAGGAAGCTTTTCCATAAAGTTATCCATGAGCAACTTATTAAGAAATCTGTCAGCATTAAAGAAGCCATTTCCAGGGTGTTGTAGGAAGGGGAATCTCCCAATGACTTCAGCATTTTGTAATAGCCATTTTTGACTATTTTTTGATATTGTATTGACAAATGATGAGCCTGCCCTCATTCCATAAATTTGCTTCTTATGTTCTTAAATGAGACATCAATCATAATCATCAATGCTAATCAATCATTTATAAAATAATTAAAGTATTTATAAAGTCATTTACAATCATTTTAATATATTTGCACTTAAAATGCCCAATGCCTAATGTATACTACATTATTCAATCTGCATACTTGTTCACACAAATAGAGTACACTGAATTTTGTCATAGGAGTGAATTATAAGGGCTTTTCACAGGCGTGCCACATACTTCACAGAAACGTCTGAAAGGTTAGTATTTGTAAGAGTTTCGCATTGTCAGTGTAATTCAAGCCAGAAACGCACTAACAAGCCACTTGTTGTTAGTTTGACTGAATCCAGTTGACAACGGAAGCTTATTTAATTATGCATAATTGTTACTGATTATAATTTTAATTGTAATACACATGGACTTGATCATTGAATAAGCTTTTGCTTGTTATGTGGTCACAGGTAACTCGTAAAAAGCAAACAGTGCAACTACTATGGCTGGAACGAACAAGTGAAGTCCAAAAGGTTTTGTAGGCTTATGGGAGATGGAAAAAGTCCAGAGTTAAACATATTCAACATAATCTGTAGGTGTGTTTATTGAGGGTAAACCCAGCAGTACTTGTAAAGCAGTAAGGGATGGGAAGACAGAGTAAGGCACGGGACACTGACCGGACACTGACCAGAAAACCAAAACGGGTTTTATTTGATAGCTAAGAAGTCAAATCACGTCACCAGAGACTTAATTTACAATCATTTTATTTTCAAATTTGACATGTCATTAATACTATTTATGCATTGTTTCAAGAATGAAAGTGTAATCATTATTGTAATAAAGGCCAGCATTTCTTCTACAAAAGGGCGTGCGATCTTCGTTTATATGTAAGAAATTTGATTGCAGCAATGCTCCAATGACCTGTAACTGTGTGACCAATGATTTATTGTAGAAATACAGTCACCTCTTCTTGACAGTTAGTCACTGCTCAATAAAAAATGTCGTTAGTCACAATTACCCTTTTTTTGTCAAACCCCTTAAAGCAGTCCTAGCGTTGGACTTCACTTTCTATCATCTTCTTACCATTAGTCATACACAAAATTAAGCTGCTTTAGAACTATGTATGCCAAAACTTCAGCATACCCTGCAACAAAATAAAGTAAGGGTTTCATTCAACGTTGTTGCCTCCAGATATTGGAGTAATGCTGTGTGTACTGCCCTCTTTTTATAGTCAAGACATTTTTAATTTAAAAAAAAGATTTTTTTCCCCATTTTTCTCCCAATTTTGTAGCCAATTATATCCTCTATTATTCCAACTATCCCATCCACAAGCCCGCTGCTAACCCATTTCTGATATCGGTAGTGGCAGGAATGACAAACCTCCTCCTCCGAGATGGAACTCGCTAATTGCAGACCGTGATTCCGATACAGCCAGAGAAAAGCTTTCTGCAGCAAGCTCATGCCGGCTTCCCTCCTCCCTCCCTGGGGCAGCAGCCAATTGCCGCCCCCTAGCGGTACTTACGGCCAGAGCCGAATTGGCACAGCCGGGACTCAAACCTCGGCCGCAATGGGCAACTTGCATTCCGGTCAGACGCTCTTACCATTACACCACCCGCTAGGCCCTCAGTCAGACATAAAATTGTTTTCTTTTTTTAAGAATTTGTTTCAGATTTTATCCAATTTTCTCCCAATTTAGTAGCTAATTACACCCTCTATTTTTCATATCAATTCCCCCCTCGTATTGTGAGTTCGCTGCTGTAGCCCTGTGACCGGCAGTGACACGGGCGAAGCATCGTATCCTCTGAGACGGCACTCGCCAAGCTGTCGACCGTAACTCTGGTACTCCAGAGCCACTCATATCGGCTTCCCTCCCCCCTTCCTGGGGCGGACAGCCAATTGCTGCCCCCTGGTGGCACTCAGTCAGACATTTTTAACATCTATGATGAGAGCTGTAGGGGGTGAAGTAAAGTAGGTAAAATACAGTAAATGTAATAATTAGAGAAATAGGCCACTGGAGAAAAAAAACTAACAAACAAACAAACCAATAAACCAACAAACAAACAAACAGCCAACAGGCTCTCTGGGCAATGGAATTGATGCCCCCTGGTTAGCTCCAAAGAAAATGACACAATTTACCACTTGAATATGCGTGCTGCTGTCATTTGAAGGTCAGGGCTTATCAGGGACAATGGCGCTCTGCGTGAAGTCTCCTTGAACTCTATACCGTCTCTAGGACAGCTGCCATCTCCTTAAACTGTCTGAAGAAGTTCTGGAAAAAGAGGGAAAAAATAGCTTAAGGTAAAGACAAATCGTCGTCCTCACCGTGAGAAAATGGCAAATCGATGAAGCCAAAAAACTAAAACAACAACAAAGGAAACTGACTAAAAAGCAACTTTGCCCAAAAAAGATGACTGACTGACCTGGAATTGCGGGATTGTCATTTCAAATGATTTGTTTGACATCAGCCCTGAGGTGTCTGTGGTTTTCAGCAGTAAGGAGACGTAGGGGGAGTTGAGGGATCGGCAGGTGTCCGAGCTGACCGCCATTCCCAGCTTCCACTGCACGTCCACCAGCTGGAGACGTAGGCATTTGACATTTGACATTTACAGCATGTAGAAGACACTCTTATAATATAACATATACCGTTTAGCATACGCTTTTATCCAAAGCGACTTACAGTAGTGAATGCGTACATTTTGATGACAGAAAGCACCTCAGAAGTTAGACATGGGTCACAATGCTTCGCTACACGAATGTTCTCTTTTGCATCACAAGTGCAAGGCCGAACAGTATTGGCACTCAAAGAAGGCAATGTAGCGGCCAGCAGGGTTGGGATCAATTCAACTTTAAATTGAAATTCATGGTACAAAAATGATCATGAATTGGAAATTCTTCAAGCAATGGAATTGGAATTGAATTGGAATTTAGACTGTTGTTTGAATTAGAATTAGAATTAGAATGTATATATTTATTTGAATTGAACTGAATTAGAATTATATATATGTTGCATACATTGGATTCAGTGGAATTGGCATTTTCTTGTACACTTTGTGTTGAAATTGGCAGCAAGATTTATTTTAAATAATTTCACATTTATTTTATATTATTATATGATACAAGTAACTGTCAAAATAAAAGGTAACACCAACATAAAGTGTCTTAATAGGCCGTTGGGCCACCACAAGCTGCCAGACCAGTTTCAATGCACCTTGGCATAGATTCTTCAAGTGTCTGTTGGCGGGATGCAACACCCTTCTTCCACAAGAAATTCCATCATTTGGGGTTTTGTTGATGGTGGTGGAAAACGCTCAGGCACCACTCCAGAAGTGTTCAGTTGGGGTGAGATCTGCTCATCTGAGATGGCCATGGCAAATGGTTTATTTTTTCATGGTCATCAAAACATTCAGTGGCCACTCATACCCTGTGGATGGGGGCATTTAGGGGTGTAACGGTACACAAAAGTCACGGTTCGGAAGAAATGCAAAACATAAAATTGCTATTTATTTCTTATGAACTTTGTAAACAGTGGCTAATTGGCCATAATTTACTGAACAAAGTACTGAAATGTGGAGGAGAGGGAACTTAATCCCTCGTAGCGGGGCTCAATCACTTTCAACATATGTTTAAAACCCGTGTTCTCGACAACGTAGTATGGTCGCAGATCCACTGCTATAAAAACATTGTTATTGCTTTGGCCCGGTCTGAATTATCAGCAAGTGGCTGTTTAAATGCCACGGGGAGCTGGGTTTGCACTCCACTCAGTTTTTTCCTTGTACCAATGATATTCACATTCGGGTGATGCCGTCTCAAATGAATAAGCAATTTCGACGTACTGTCAGCCACATACCCGATCTCAGTTGAACTATACCGGCACGCTGCTTTCGTCCGATCCATTGCTGCCGTAGGCTGTGTTCGAAACCGCTCACTCGTTCACTATTCCCTATTCCCTATATAGTGTTTACTATATAGTGTACTATGTAGCGAACGAAAATACTGTTTTCGGATACTACAACTGAACGTCATTTGCGTCAAAAAAAAAGTGCCGGATATTCAGGTGACGCAAGCGGACGCGCCCAGTATCGTAAACAAACCGAGCACTCATGGCAGCAGGTTGAAATGTACTCAGGTGGTATTGGGTTTGCATGTTCAGTTTTTAATGTTAAATCCCAAATAAATTGTTGAAATTCTAATGATGTACAAGTGTGGTTTTGTCAACTGTGGTGCTGTCTGCTAGCCACTGCTTTAGCCACCAATAGCTACCGTTATGGAAGTCGTGAGCTAACTAGCTCGTGTGGAGAAAATAACGTTAGGATAACTCACGAGCTCACGACTAGCACCAACTCCCACAGCGATAATAACGGTAGCTATCGGTGGCTAAAGCAGTTAGCTAATGTTACCACCACCATGATTCCTGATGCTGTTTTACTGCTGTTGGCTCAACTTTTGTTCTTGAGGCATAAACGGAGGTGTATGTATGACGGTATGACATGACCACATTGCATTGTGGTACACGGGAGAAATTGTAGGGTACATTCGCTGTTCACTACAAATCACGGTGAATTGTGGGTATTTTCTCGTTCACTATATAGTGAACGAAATTAACAGTTTAGAATTCGTCGCACACTACAAAATGGCGTACACACTATATAGTGTACTATATAGTGAATAGGGAGCGGTTTCGAACACAGCCGTAGTTCACTGGGAAACCGGATGTTTCCAAACAGGAGACGTGAATGATATAGGAGGGTCTTCAAGCTCTGGCTTCTCATTTGCGTTCGCCATAGTTATATCTTTGGGGGCGGGGGAGTTTTTAATTAACTTCTGCACGTGTGTTAGTGGTTACAGAAAGATTGCATATGTTCGGTTCACAGCGCGTACCGAACCGAAAGTATTGTACCGAACCGACAGTCCTGTACCAAACGGTGTACGGTACGTTACACCCCTAGGGGCATTGTCATCCTGGAAGAGACCACTCCCATTGGGATAGAAATGCTTCACCACAGGAAGAAGATGAATTTTGTCTTCTTCATTTAACTTCCAAACATTACCAATGGCGCTGACACTTCTAGCCTTTCCTTTCGTTTGGACTAGGGTGCGTCAAAAAAACATGAAGTCACACGCATTTGCTCAGTATAAATAGGGTTATTAATTCACTGTGCAACATTGGTACACTATGGTCAAAAGTTTTAGAACACCCCCATTTTCCAGTTTTTACAGAAATGTAAACAGTTCAAGTCCAGTGAATAACCTGAAATGGTACAAAGGTAAGCGGTAAACTGCCAGAGGTTAATAAATAAGTTCAGGTTACCAAAAACTGAAAACGAATGTACATTTTTACATGTACAGTGAGTAGTTTCCTACACCATCAAAAGGCACTTGGAAACTGGAAGAAACTCTGACAGGAAGAGGTCTGGCAGACCCAAAGCCACAACAAAATCAGAAGACAAGTTTCTGAGAGTCAACAGCTTGCGTGATAGGCGGCTCACAGGACAACAGCTTCAAGCACAGCTTAACACTTGTGGAAGTAAGGAAGTCTCAGTTTCAACTGTGAAGAGAAGACTTGGAGCTGCAGGTTTGACAGGTTGAGTGGCAGTAAGAAAGCCATTGCTAAGATGGCAAAAGAAGAAAAAGGGGCTCGTCTGGGCCATGAAGCACCACCAGTGGACTACTGAAGACTGGAAGAAGGTCTTATGGACCGATGAATCAAAATTTGAAATCTTTAAATTTTGAAAGGTTTTTGTAGGCCGTCGAGTAGGCGAAAGGATGGTTCCTCGGTGTGTGACACCAACTGTCAAACATGGAGGAGGAAGCGTGATTGCCTGGGGCTCTTTTGCTGGATTCAGAGTCACATAAAATGACTGTTAACCCACGTTGACCCATTGTTTTTTATAACTCTGAAATTAAAATTATTATTATTATTTTCGGTAACCTAAACTTTTTTTTATTTTTATTTTTTTATAAACCTCTGGCAGTGTACCACTTACCTTTGTACCATTTCAGGTTATTCACTGTACTTGAACTGCTTAAATTTCAGTAAAAACTGGAAAATAGGGATGTTCTAAAACTTTTGACCGGTAGTGTATATTGAACTGATTTTTATACTGCCAGGTTTTCTCATTAAGTGGATAAAAATTGCAAGTGAGCGAACGCGTGTGACAACTTTTTTGACGTACTCTAGTTTGGACACAATAACTTGTCCGGCGTGCTGCTCTATGCGAGCGTTGAACAATAGCTGAGGGACGAGACGGGCCTACCTGTCCCACGCTGACCGCAGCCTGCACCCCCTGGTGGCCGCAGACGAGGGTGCCCTGGTCGCTCCACAACTTGCGGACCACCTGCAGGGCAGGCTTGGACCACTTGCTGCAGCTCTCCATCAGCCCGGCGATGAGCTGCTCCGCAGAGAGGACATTCTTTGCTGCTGATCTGCAACAAAATGCGTGATGAGACAAATGTTGACGGGAAAACATCAACCTGGAGCGGACAAGTGTGAAAGCTACATGCACCCTTTTTTTTCCCCCAATTATTTATTTCATTTCATTTATTTTCTACCCCAATTTTCTCCCAATTTGGTGGCCAATTGTACCCTCTATTTCTTCAATTCACCCTTCCCCACGAGCCTGCCGCCTGTCTCTACAGGACAAGCCAATACCCCGAGGCCGGCAATGATCCGCCTCCTTCGAGATGGAACTCGCCCACCTACTTTACAGGGATGCCCTTCGCTAATCGCCGCCCCCAAATGGGGCTCCCGGCCAGAGCTGGGCTGGTGCAGCCGGGGATCAAGCCACATGCACCCTTGTGCCTTGATAAAGGTAAATCCAGCTTATTGTGCAACTAAACGTTCGCATTGCAGTACCTGAAATTGAACGACAGCAGTTTAGTGATCGCCTGAACAGCCTCCAGGTCCAGTCGTATCCCAGCTTTTTGAAATCTCTAAATAATAGTTTGGTTTTTTTAAAGAAAAAGAAAAGTCAGACAGTAGTGTGAGACTCGTGGTAGATGCCTCCAGGACACAGGTCTGTGTGCTGTGCGTAAAAAGGTATCGGGGGAAATGTATGTACGTTGAACTCACTTCAGAGATCTCAGCCACGTCTATGGCTTGGGCTTGCCCTTGAAGCTGAGTCAGAATCTGCTGACACTGGAGAGATTGAAAGATTAATTAGGGTAATTCATGGGCAGCAGTGTAGGTGGGGGCACTGGTGTTGTACAACCTTGGATTGCTTCCGTGCATATATAGCTGTATTAATGAATTGTAGGAAAAGGAAAATAAATGTGTACTGTAAGTCGCTCTGGATAAGAGCGTCTGCTAAATGCCTGTAATGTCATACTGCAACCTCAAGCACAGCCTGTTGCACTGGGCAGCTCTGAGACACAGTGCTGTTCATACTTTGCATGTCAACAGGCTGTACCCATGACTTAAAGGTGGATTACACATGTCGAACAATGGCTTGTGTCTATCATCCTGGCCTTCCTTACCAGCTTCACGTCAGGCCTGTCTTGTTCAGCCAGACTTGCATACGGCTGGATAGCAACTCCTATCCTCGACATGCTAGTTTTTCTTTTTTGTTTGTGATACAAAGGAGAGGAATTATTTCCATAATCGTCTGATGCTTACTGTTACACAACAGAATGGCTCCCCTGTAGGCTATATATGTTTTCTTCTAATACTACTCCAGGCACACAAGTATACGTCTCTATTTCATAACCTGCTAACTGTAAAATATGCATACTAATCACTGACAGAACTACTTAGATTCTCTCTCGATGTGTTAATGGATAACGGGCACAATGTGAACATCAGTTCTTTGGACACAAAAGTCACTATAAATGGTGAATAAAAAATTCACAACTACAGATTAGTAGTGTTTTAAACCGACATCAAATGAAATTATGTTAATCTAAAAGGGCATGCGAATTCTTACTGTTTCTGCAAACAGATCTGCAGGTAGACTTCCAATATTTTCGACAATTTTGTCAACACCTAACAACAAAACATCAAAATAGCCGTTTAATATTTTTAAAAACGTGTCTCATAAACTCTTAATCATCTTAATTCCAACGAGCATACATGGAGGCAAGAATTACGAATAAGGACAAGGCCCTGTTAAAATTGCACTGCAGCTGGATATACTCAGATACCTAACAACGTCAAATGTATTAAACAGCGGCGCATGTTACTTCGTGCCTAAATTGAATCAGGATGACTGCATACGTGAGAAATGTGTTTAATATTAGCTCCCCTTAGTATTTAGCAAAAAGCTAGCTAGCTATTCTATCTATCAAAGATAACGAAGGTAACTATCAAGCTACATGAATGTGGAGAACTAAACAGGGAACTGTATTAGCTTGATAATATTTAATACTAATTGTAGATATAAAACATGAAGTAGGAACCGTATTTTGTTTATCGTTTCATCATGTAAAACCTACCACAGGCTGATTCAACTCCCAGCATCTCTGAAACTGTTCTTCAGTTTCCGGGTGAGGAAGATTCTGAACGCCGATTGGGTCTCTTTTTGCTCCGTCACATACGATTGGTCAGGGTCTCAAC
The DNA here is from genome assembly GCA_029706075.1 of Aldrovandia affinis. Classification (NCBI taxonomy): domain Eukaryota; kingdom Metazoa; phylum Chordata; class Actinopteri; order Notacanthiformes; family Halosauridae; genus Aldrovandia; species Aldrovandia affinis. Next base: position 1,668,200 of record JAINUG010000052.1, on the reverse strand, counting down.
CACTTCCAACTCTGAAAGGGTGTGATGAAATCCTCTGATATTGGTACTGTACTACACTGAAAATGCAAGGATTATTATTATTTTTATTTTTTATACTCAGTGTGACGCATCCAGTCAGAATCAAAAGCCTTCCGGCTGCGTTGGTTAACAAATAAGTCAGGTCTTGACAGCATCGTTTTCAAAACACATATTACCCTTTCAAGTTTTTTAAAAATCACGGCCCAACGCAATAGTTGTTATACATAAACAGCAGAGGCGTAACAGATATGACTGTTTATTCAAAACAGTCATATCTGCCGCCCCAAGAATTTGTAGATATAAAACATTACCTTTAATTGCACCCCCCTAATTTTAACATGTGGTTACGCCCTTGATATACAGTATAAACATAATTAGTAATTCGATACTGTGTCTAATCATATACAGGCAGCTGTATTTTAAACATTATTACACAAGTATAAAATGCATTTATATAGAACTATGGAAGATTAGAAAGGTAACACATCAGATAAACACAAAATATTTGAGTAGTTGCTGGCACATTCACTCCCCAACTCCCCACTAAATGAAGACATAGTGTCTTCCCACTTAAAACATGTTTTTCTCTCCAAATGTTAGCTACATTATGTTAGCTACATGAATTGTGTATTGGATGATCATGTTAAATGTACACATCTCTTCACAGGGTTCATTTTTAATTGTAATTGTAATGATTATTTCCCAGCCTATCAAAGGAACATATACAACTGTTTCAATGTTTTCGTTTAGTTTATTCTGCAATATCATATCATTTTACTTTACACAGTGAAACACATAGCACATACATCAGAACAGACAAGATTCCAATATCTACTTTGAGGTCTATACAGTTGTCTCTTTCCCATACAGTTCAGGCTCTCAAGTATAACAATTATTCTTGTTTTGTTTTCCAGTTTTCACTTTGAGTGAACTGTACAATCCAGTCCATTTTCTCTTTTGTCCTAATGATATTGTCACATGTATGGAATACTACAATTACCCAAGATGCATCACGCACAGAAGTGATTGCCTGGCTGCGCTCTTAGAAGGACCTCTCTGGACCGTGAGGGTGCACAAATGATATCCAAATACCCGCCTACCATTCCTAACTTTCAATTACATCATCAAATATAAAAACTATAGGCTGTTACTGAAATGGACCTAGGCCCCGCCTCCGTTTTGGGCCCCCGGCATGGCATTCTGGGAGATGGAGCTCTTAGATTTAACGTTAGATTGGAGATATGATTTCATTTCAGAGGTGGTTCGGCACACTCAGGTGTGGAGGGGAAGGACAACGTAAGTGTGAGTAAGGCTCTGAAGCTCATGTGTTTAAATGCAAGAAGCATAAAAAATAAATTTTTGGAACTGGAGGCTGTCATGTTGAATGGGGGTTATGACATTGTTGGGATCACTGAGACATGGCTTGGCGCAGCAGGTGGTGAGGAATATAATGTAGAGGGGTACAAATTGTTTAGGAAGGATAGAACTAATAAAAGAGGACGGGGAGTGGCCCTTTATGTGAAAGACAATCTTATTGTGCAGGAAATTCCAGGTATAAACTCATTTGTTTCTTGTCAGGACATCTGGATTAGATTATTGGGAGATCGTGAGAAGGGCCTTAATATAGGAGTATGCTATAGACCTCCAGCTTCAGACAGTAACATAAATAGTACGCTCTTTGGTAACATAAAACAAATCTGTGCTGAAGGAGAGACGATAATAATGGGCGACTTCAATTACCCCTCTATTAATTGGGAGATAGTGACAGGTCAGGGCAAATGTGAAGAGGAGTTTTTAGATATGGTCAATGACTGCTTTTTGGTACAGTCTGTTACTCAGCCTACGAGAGGGGGCTGATAGAATAGAATTTGATAGAATTTGCAGCACAGAGGTAGGAGAACCAATAGGGGCAAGTGACCACAGTGCAGTTATTTTTGATATTTTTTGTCAAGTTAAGACAGCCTCCTCTAACTCTCTAATTTTTAATTTTAGACGAGCTGACTTTAACAAAATGAGAGAGAATTTAAGTAATATAGATTGGGTAAAACTTCTAGATTGCAGAAGTGTGAATGAAAAATTGACTATATTTAAAAGGGTTATTGTAGATGTACAGTGTAAATTCATCCCCAAAGTAAGGAAAAATAGGATGAAAAAACAGTCTCCGCAATGGATGACTAAATCTTTACGGGAGATTTTGAGGCAAAAGAAACGACTGCCCTGCCCTGCGATGGATTGGCGACCTGTCCAGGGTGTATTCCTGCCTCTCGCCCGGAACGCATGCTGGGATAGGCTCCAGCCCCCGCGACCCTGACGGAATAAGCGGCTTAGATAAAATGGATGGAAAAGGCGGTTAGAAATTAAAATTTCCCAAGATGCAAAAAGTAATCCTAAGAAGTTTTCAATATTGTAGTAGAAAAAGGAAAGGATGAGGTTAAGTGCATTAAGAATAAGAAAGGAACTTTGGTTTATAATAATAAGGATACTGCAAACACACTAAACAGTTACTTTGTGGAGAGCTTTACTAGAGAAGAGGTTATAAATATGCTTAAATGTATAGACAAGGTACAGAATGTTTTGGAGGACTTTGAAATAAGGGACATAGAAGTACTACAAAAACTACAAAAACTTAAGACAAATAAGGCAGCAGGCCCGGATGGCATATATCCCAGAGTACTCAAAGAACTTGGGGAAATTATATATAAACCATTGACAGATATTTTCATTCAATCCATAATCACTGGAGAAATACCAGATGACTGGAAGCAGGGTAGTATAATTCCAATATATAAGAAGGGGGACCGTACTGACCCAGGGAACTATAAGCTTGTCAGTTGCATCGCATGTAAAATGCTGGAATGTATTATTAGGGATAAGTTAGAATCATTAAAAAAAAAAAAAAAAGTATTTTAAAGGAGAGCCAACATGGATTTCTCAAAGGGAGGTTATGCCTAACAAACCTCCTGGACTTTTTCAAAGAGGCTACAAAGTGTGTTGACCTGAACCAGGCTTATGATATTATATATTTGGACTTTCAGAAAGCATTTGACAAGGTACCACATGAGAGGCTCATTGCTAAAATGAATTCAGTAGGAATTGCAGGAGTAGTTTCACAGTGGGTTCATAATTGGCTGCAAGGGCGAATACAAAGAGTAACAGTAGGTGGGGCCGAATCTGACCTCGGTGCTGTGGGCAGTGGTGTCCCGCAGGGATTGGTGCTGGGACCTCTGCTCTTCCTTATTTACATAAATGATCTTGATATGGACATTAGTAGCAAAATAGTTACATTTTCAGATGATACTAAACTTGGGGGTTTGGCAAACAGTTTGGAATCGACTAAAGTAATCCAAGATGATTTAAACAAAATCCAAAAATGGGCAGATACATGGCAGATGATGTTCAATATTGTTAAATGTAAAGTTATGCATGTGGGAAATAAAAACATTAGACAGGAGTATTTTATAGGAGGAGAAAAGTTAGTAGGTGTTCAATTTGAAAAGGACTTAGGAATTGTAGTTGATCAAAGCCTATCTGCATCAAAGCAGTGTGCTACAGCAGTGAAAAAAGCCAACAGGATGCTGGGATACTGTCACACGCCACGTGACAAACCCTGAACGGGAACAGAACAGCCAGGAGACACAAAGTGGAGTTTGTCGGTCTCTGGACCAGATTTTATTTATTTATTTTTGTCTCTCCCCCCAGACATGGGAGAGTTACAGTGGGAGTAGCAGGTTAACATATAGCAAAGACCAACACAAACACAGACAGACACAAAATCTTCATCCTACTCGCCGCGAAGCTTTCAGGGTAAAAACAACGAACTAAAATAACAAGTTAAAATAACCAAACTTACGGGACAACGTGCCTCTTCCTCCGGAGTTCCCCTGGAACCTCAGGCACACACATATCCAGTGACCTTTCAAGTGCTTCCCACCCATTCATCCAGAGACACTTGCCACTCCCCACAGTGAGAGTTCTGGCAACCAGCCCCAAGACACCACTCTTTCAGTGAGTTCTTGGGCTGTTGCTCAGAAATACTCTCCACTGTCGAGTGCGAGCTCTCTTTTACTAAAACCGAGGGCGAGAGGCGGACCCTCTTCCAGGGCACCCTCTCGCTCCTCCATAATCACACCAAGGGAGAGAGGCGAACACTCTTAGTGCACCCCCTCTCCCTCTTCCCCACTCACACAGGAAGCACTCTACTCAGTCACTTTCGACGCACGCACGCACGCACGCACGCACGCACGCACGCACGCACGCACGCACGCACGCCAAGACTGACTCTCAAATACACACACATAATGACATGACAAGACTGATTCATTCCCCATTCGCCCCACCTGCTCTTAAATAGGCTTAGTTTCTGCCTGGCTCAGGTGGGAGTCGTGAGGCAATCACCCAATCACAATCATTCAACTTACATTCTCACACAGACACCCAATCAGCCAATTTACTTCCATATCAATTGACTGATTGACACCAATTAAATAATTAAATCATAATTAAACCAATTATGGCCTTTGGAGCTCCCTTCCGGGCGACAGTTCACTCTCACTCCCTGTGAGAGTGCCAAACCTGCCCCCGGAAAGTTTCACTGCTCCAAAGGCCTCCACCACATGACAGGCCTCCAGACAGGCAACCATGCCACTCCCACGTGGCCGAGACCGACGTCCTCCACAGATACATAGCAAAAAGTATTGAGTATAAAACAAAGGAGGTTATATTAATGTTATATAATGCCTTTGTCAGACCGCACTTAGAATACTGTGTGCAGTTCTGGGCACCGCACTACAAGAAAGATATAGAAGCTCTTGAAAAAGTCCAAAGAAGGGCAACTAAACTGATACCTGGTATGAAAGGTAAAAGTTATGATGATAGACTTAAGGCACTCAATCTATTTAAACTTAGCAAACGAAGACTTAGGGGGGATTTGATTGAGATTTTTAAATTCCTAAAAGGGATTAACAAAGTAAAATACCAAATATTTTTTAAGATATGTGGGGTCAGCAGAACAAGAGGCCACAGGTGGAAATTAGTTAAAGGCAAATTCTGCACAGATATTAGGAAGTTTTTCTTTACACAGAGAGTTGTCAATGCCTGGAACAGCTTGCCAGGTCAGGTAGTAGAGGCAGAAACGCTTGGGCCATTCAAGTCCAGGCTAGATGTAGTACTAGATACTCTTTAGATTAGGACATGATGAGCCTAGATTGGCCGAACGGCCCGTTCTCATCATTATGTATTCTTATGTTCTTATGTTCTTATTTGCGTTATTTACTTTTAATTACTTCTACTAATAATAACAATAAGGATCCTGTGTGATGAACATATATTTATTAGTCGTGTAAGTGAATTATGTAATATAAAAAAGAATATCAATATTAATATTTTCCCCATAATTCCGGGACTCTGCTTATGGGTCTGTAAGGAGTCTCAAAATCGTTGTAGAGAGGTGAAGCCGCGCCAACTGGATAATTGTAACCACAGGTGCGTAGGTTCAAAAGCTGCAATAGCCACTATAAATAAATGAATGAAGGTGGAACCCGCACACTGTGTGAAACAGGGAATATCCCAAATGAGGCGACGGCTCGATGTTTAATTCAAAAGTCTTTTAATCGACAAGAGACAGATGTTTCGGTCAAATGACCATCAGACCATCAGATCAACATCTGTCTCTTGTTGAATTAAACATCGAGCCTTCGCATCGTTTGGGATATTCCCTTTTCTACACAGTGTGCGGGTTCCACCTTCATTCATTTATCTGTAAGGAGTCTGCCATACCCTCTCTACGGCTGGTGTTTACTAATATAATTTCAAAATCTATAAGCAAGCTATTCCAATAATGAATTAGTCTTTGGGGAAACTGAATAAATCCAGCACCCCCTGTTTTTTCCATAATCACACCAAAATATATATTAAAACAGGAATTTTGTATTTATGATTGAACAATACATTTTTATCATGGAGTTTCATAAGGACGATACAATTTTTCATTGTGTGACGATATAAACTACCACAAAAAAGGTCTTCATTTATTTCATTACCTGGTAATTCCAATATTTGATTGCCCTATATCTCAAGAGCTACAAAGAATAGGCCACCATGATTGCAGTTAAGATTTGTTCATATGAATAGTCGGAATGAATATGAGAACAAATGATTAGGAGAATCTGAGACCTAAGCCTCCCTAAATTTGTCTGATTCAAGATTGAATGACTCGAATTTAATTTTGGCTAAGCAAAACTAACTATCAAGTTTCTTAAAGGCTTGAACATTGAGCTAAAAAAGTTAAACACAATCTGAAAGTTATTTAAATAGAAGTGGGACATAATATACAAGGTAATCAATTGTGTTGGTGGAAAATTCAATATTTTGGTGACATTTTAGTCTCCGTATTGGAAGTGCAACCAAATGTTCTTTGTTTCACAGTCCTTTTTTCCAAAATATATAGGCTATTTAAAATGCGTAAGTATGCGTAAGTGTTTCTATTAAACGAGCGCGTACACACACACACACACACACACACACACATTGTCTTGTAGTACTGCGCCCTCATCAGGTGACACTAACAATTTAATCAGAGATGTATTATAGTACAAGATGGCTAACTTGAGCTATTTTTTTAAAGAATGCAAATTAGGATACACAATCTGGATAACGGTTAATTTAAGTTTATATTTATTTTATAATCCGTTAATTTAAATATCTAATATAAATATGAAAATATTATATATCATTGGAAATATCTAATGGCGCTGCTCCAATCATTCTTTGATAACAGGCAGTGGCGCCAGGTTACGGTCCCCAACCCCCTCCACCCCGCCCTCAAAAGCAGAACACCGAATTTGAGTTCTGGGAGAAAATTAACATCTTCATTCTCCCACATGCTGATTCACCACTCGCCGCACACGGCTCCGCGGTCACCCATACCCTCTGATATGGGAGAGTCCATTTAGTTTTTCTTAGGGGAGATTTTTTTTGTATTCCAATAACATCTCCACCCAGGTCTGAAAGCACTATCGCAACCAACATCTAAATATATATACATATATATATCAGCTAGAAAAATATAGAAATAGTAGTGAGATGTTTTTTGTAATGTCACATTGTAGAAGACTTAGGCAGGACGGCCGAAACACCATATAGATTGACACCCCTTTGTCGGCGTGTTCAGTGTGCATAGGCGGAAGCGCCTCTCATCTGTCAAGCCACAGCGGCGAAGAAGCGAAGTTTAGCTGAACTGGAAAGATTGGCTTGACGTAGATTCAGTGAATACTTTTCACTATAAGCTAAAAATGGAAGGCCAGCGCTGGTTGCCCTTGGAAGCGAACCCCGATGTATGTATTAAAAGTTTGCTTTCGTATTACAATCACATGGATGGTCATTCATTTTAGAAAACAATAGGCGCTCGCTAGCTATCTAGTAGCTAGCTGGCTAGCCGCGTTTTGCAACATTGGCAAACGATTTCTCTTACTCTTCTATTCTTTCTTTCAGGTAATGAACCAAGTGAGTGTTGGCCTTGTGAATCTCAACACACATCTCGGATGTAGGGGTGAAAAGAGAAAAAGAAATGCTTGTATTTTTCTTCGTGCAACTAACAAAGCTAGCCAGAAGCAAACGCAAGGGTTCCCAAGCGATTGCTGTAGTAGAATGTGCTATCTAACTTTTATTACCCAGTATTGACCACTGTAGAGCCATTTAGCTATATCCAGAGAGGCCTTTGTAACCAATACAAATTATGTTGATGTTGTGAATGTTGAAGTGAATGGGACTTCATGATTTTATTTTGAACCTGTTTCCCCAAAGATGCAGGCTTAGCCAGCTAGATATACCGAGACATTCGCATTTCAGTGATTAATGTGCCAGATTTTGGCGGTTTACATTTGAAATTATAATTATAATTAGTAGTAGTAGTCGTGACGATGTGGTTGTCAACCCTAAACGTTTACCAAAATCTGAAATATTAGGAATTAAGTGATGATTACAAACTTAAATTAAGCAATGAAACATCCAGTAAAGAGAATGCAATAAAAAAAATTGTGCGTTGTGCTTATGATGGATGATAACGTAATTTCCCTACGATGTACCAAGTTCCTGCGACAGCTGGGACTGGAGCCAAGCTGGCAGTTCGGAGACGTTTACGGCATGGACCCGGAGCTTCTCGGCATGGTTCCCCGGCCAGTGTGTGCGGTTCTGCTCCTGTTTCCCGTGACCGATAAGGTGTCGCTCCGGTCCAATACTGTATCTAATCCACCAAAAATGATCGATTACCTCTTAAATGTTACATAACATTTTTTTTACATTTAATATTTTTATATATTTTTATAATCTAATTCTTTTTTTTACATTCTATTTCCCAATTTCTAATATAGGCCTATTCCAATATTTTCCTTTAACTTTTAGTTGAACCACTCTCAAAGTACATGTATGTAAAAATGTAATATATGTCATATCGGTGATCATTTGTCCTTCACAAGAACCTAAAAATAAACTCTTGGTGCCCCCCCTTCTATCCAGTATGAATCCTTCAGAATGGAAGAGGAGGCAAAGATAAAGTCACAGGGACAAGAAGTCAGACCGGAGGTTTATTTCATGAAGCAGACAATAGGCAACGCCTGCGGAACAATAGGCCTAATTCACGCGGTGGCAAACAACCAAGCGCGCCTGGACTTCGGTAAGCTTCACAGTCTTGGTGGGCCGTCTGCCGGCCACAGTACAGCTGCTTCACTGAAATCACACAAGCGACACTTGTGGTGCTGGGTCAACAGGAGTAACAGAGCAGTACAATTCATGATAATTATTTTGTAACGGATTGGATCGACTCTTAATTTTAACCCTTATTGGATAAAGGGCTGTCGTCGCTCATTTTTAAAAAAATTCTTCTTTTACATTTTTTTCCTGTTTTTCTCCCAATTTAGTAGCGAATTATACCCTCTATTTCTTTCGATTTGCCCTCCCCCACAAACTCGCCACCCGTCTCTGCGGGGCAAGCTAGTTCCCCGAGGCCAGCGATGATCCGCCTCCTCCGAGACGGAACTCGCCCACCTATTTTCTCGAGACACCCTTCGCGCTTCTCAGCGAACTCGTGCTGGCAGCCAAACGCCGGCCCAATTGGGGCTCCCCACCAAGGCTAGACTGGTACAGTCGGGTTTCGAACCGCGGCTGCAATAGGCAACTTGGCTAATTTTGTTGTTTAAGAGCAACGTCTTAATATTCATTCAGACTCATTAAAGATTTGGTCTTGAGTTGGAATGTAAAAAGCGAAGCACACTGTTAGATTGCTCCCAGTGTGGTTTAGTGTGCTAGTACAGACAACGTTTCTCAGTTGTTTTTTTCCCGGCACCTGTGCAAATGTTTTCGGATGTGGGTACGCCTCTCCGAACCTAGAGTTGGGATGCCAATGAAATAGTAATTAATCACCTGCAAAAAAAGGCTGTGGTATATTGATGACAGGAAATCTTTGGGAAAATGCATGTTTTCATTACTTTTTGATTTAGAACGGAGTCAAAATACCTTAAATAAGGGCCTCCCGCGTGGTCCAGTGGTTACAACGTTCGACACTGGCCACAGAGGCCGGGGTTCGATTCCCCGTCCCGCCAGAGTCGGCTCTGGCTGGGAGTGCCACCAGGGGCGGCAATTGGCTGTCCGCCCCAGGCAGGGGGAAGGGAAGCCAACAGGACGTTTGTAGTACCAGGTTACGGCCGATGGCCTGGCGAGTGCCGCCTCGGAGGAGACGATGCTTCACCTTCGTCACTACCGGTCGCAGGACTCACATTACTAGGGGGATTGACATAAAATAGCGGGTGTAATTGGCTACTAAATTGGGAGAAAATGGGAGAAAATCTGAAGCAAAATCTTAAAAATACCTTAAATAAAATGGTAGGCACTTATGCTTAACTTGTGTGCTTGGCCAGACGCTGCCCGCCAGCCACATGACTGCTTGCTGATTAATTTATCCACGCAAAAACACCTCTGTCCTTTCAGAACCAGATTCTGCTCTGAAGAAGTTTCTGCTGCAGTCCAGTTCCTTGAGCCCAGAAGAGAAGGCAACCTTCCTTGAAAAAGACGAGGTACGGCATAAAACTGTGAAGCACACTTTAATATATTATTACTCCTTAGTACTACTCCTTATTTTATTTGGACAAATGACAGGTTGTGCCAGGACAGTGACAGTGCATTAATCAGTGTGGTGTTGAAATGAAATGATGAGCTAGAGTCTTGAATGCTTGTGATTAAAAGCAGTCAGCAAAGGCACTAATGGCCAATTATTCAAAAGTAATTCAGAGAATGGTTTAAAAGATCTATTAGCATTTATTTTTATTTTTATGTATGAATGAAGGAGAAAGTGACACATTACATTTGCTAAATGTAATGCAGAGATTAAATCTCACACAAATGTGATTGGTCCTTTATGCCAAGTAACTTGACCATGTGACTTGAGAGGCATGGTCGTTTCACCAGTTATCCTCAAAGCATCACTTTAGGCACTCCAATCTCAGAAATGATTAGATATACAGCACAGGTCTGCAACCAATCATACCATCAAGGATTAATTATAAAAAACTGTTTTTGCACAACGTGCAAGTAATTTCCACAAGGAATTAGTTGGGGTGAATTTAAAGTTGAATTCAAAATTTTCACACAGCGTCAGTCCAAGGAGAAAGCGTAAACCGGCTGACAGTGATTAAATTCAATAACCAAATATAAAACATACACCCACTTAACTGAACTAAATAAATGACATTTTTGTGCACCTTTTTAACATTACATGCTCATACCCTATAAACAGCCTCTCTTATTTGTACACTTTTATCAGTGACGTTTAGAATTATTTCTCAGTTCAATTTTAATTTGATGCATGGTCTTTCCCTACCGTTGAGTAGAACAGTAAAGCTGTGTCGGCTCAAAGGCTACGTTTACACCGTCTGATAAGTGACCCAATTCCGATTTTTTGCTCGCTTGTGGCACATACCAGATATGTATTATGAACGTGTAAACATGGAATCTGATATTTTCAGTTCCTTTTTTGGCCACATTCATATGTGGAAATAGATCCCATAGGAATCTGATATCTGCCAATGTAACTGTCACCTAAATGCACAGATCGGAATTTCCCAGTCATTCAGATTCGCACGACATTCAAAATGCGGCACTCTTACACTTTTTTGCATTTGAATGACGAGAATGCCGGCTTGAGAGGGAAGCTTCGAGCACCACCGCATTTATTTAGTTAAATTACGATATACTGCGACGTTTCTGACTAAGTTCAGTGTGCTACTATACCCAAAAAAATCACCGCCATGGCTGACCAACAAAAAGTGGGACAAAAGCAAGAAGGTCACAGACTATATCAGACAAGGCAAAAGTCTCCAGATATTTCTCAAGATGGCGACGGAGCTGCTGAAAGCACAGATGACGAGGCCTCCAACGCTGCTATCCACACACTGTTGGAAAAAAATGTCCGAAGACCAGAAGAGCCAACTCACCGACATAAGGAGAGCCACAGCTTCAATTGAGGGGAAACTCTCTGAGGTACTTGGTCGTCTCTCCAATGTCGAGGGTCGGCTCAACTTTCTGGAGGATGCAGCAGCAGAGGCGAAAGCTAATCCTGCAGCGACCACGGCCGAGGTGGAATCACTCTGTCGAAGGCTGGATGAGATGGAAGACTGATCACGGCGCAATCATTTGCGCTTCTTCGGCTTTCCCGAGGGCTGTGAGGGGAAGGATGCCTTGGCTTTTATAACCGAGACGGTACCTGTCTTGCTAGGTCTGGACTTTCCTGGAGGTTTTCAGGTGGAGCACGCGCACTGGTCATTGGGTCCCCACAAGCCGAACGGGCCTCATAGGGCGTTCATCGTGAAATGTCTTCGATTTCAACAAAAGGAAAGTGTACGGAACACGGCAAGAGGAATTGGGAGACGTACGATGGAAAGAGCGTAAGATCAGCATATACCAAGATTACTCCAAGGGTATTCAGTACCGGCGGCAGTCATTCTCGGAGTGCAAGACGCTGCTACATGAGCGCAAGATTGAGTTTGGTCTGAGCTACCCAGCGGTGTTGTGGTTTGCCACTGGCGGAGGAACCAAACAACGATTTGACAACCCTAAGAGAGCATTACAGTTCGTAAAATCTCTGTAGGCTAACCACGCTAGGTTGCCTTTTCCCCTGCTGCGGACTTAGTTTTTTGTTTGATTCGGGGAGGACCATGCGTTGAGCAGCGGATTGATTCCGGAACTTCAGCGTTCAACTTCAACTTCAGCGAACTTGACACGAAACTGTGTTTACTTTCGCCAGGTTAATCTGCACTGGATGTTATCATGTAAGTTGCCCTATGATGTTTACTGTTAGCTTGCCGCGTATTTAATTTACATGTTTAATGCATAAATCTTTGAGGCAGTCAAGTTGTTCGTAAGGTATGGGGTGCAGCTTACTATACACCAGATTTTGTTAACTTTACACAGCTACAATAGAACGCTTTTTGTCTGGTTTATTGGGCTACTGGGCCTACTACGTTCTCTCTCTCTCAGGGGAATATACGAAAGCGGGTTTATGTGAAAAGTTTGGCTTTTTAGAGAGCCAGTTGAATCAGTTATGTTATGTGATTGATAACATGCTAAATTGTGTGATCTGCGGTGGTGCTACCTTCCAGGCTGCTGTTAGTTTGCGATTCACGGACTGCAGTTCACCGTCCACCAACCAGTTTTTTGGTGAGACCAACATTTTATTTGAACCCTTCTGCTCCAGCAAGAGCTGAGTGGTTATAATTCTAGTTAGCAAATATTTGCCCTTTAAATCCATCAGAGAGTGTTGGGACAGTAATGGGCGAATTATTATCATCTTAGCTGAGTTACAGGGACAGAGCGTGATATTAGCGAACATGTACACACCTAATATAGATTACATGACTTTCTTTGGAGACTTGGAACATAGACTAAGCACAATGGGTGATTACCCAATCATACTGGGTGGTGACCTTAACCAGGTTGTTGACCCAATGCTGGATCGCAGAAAACCTCCCACTACTCGTCCCCGAAGGTCAGTTGGTGCCCTGAGTGCTGTTTGTAAGGCGTTGGGACTAAATCCAGTAACCCATGACTACACATTCTATTCTCCCCCCTCATCATTTTTTAACCAGAATAGATTTTTTCCTTATCTCCAAGTCTTTAATTTCTTCATCACTTTCCTGCACAATTGGCAATATAGTAGTGTCTGATCATGCCTCGGTTGACTCTCTGTGTAGTTCCTTTTTCGGAAACTAGTAAATCACGCAGATGGAGGCTCAATTCCAGTCTACTGTTGGACGCCGCTTTCAAAGAACAATTAAGAACCCAAATTAAAATCTACAAAGACATTAACCTTCCCTCTGCTCCTTCTTCAGGGGTAGCATGGGAGGCCCTAAAAGCTTTCACCAGGGGTTACATAATCCAGTATGCTTCCTACAAGAAAAAGGAGAGTATGAAAAAACATCTATATCTAGAAAAACAAATAAATTTAGCAGAAAACCCATTCAAACAAAATTTGTCCAGCAATAATTTACGACATTTAACACAGTTAAAATATGAATTTAACACTCCTCACCCAAAAGGTGCAATTTTCCCTTTTCAAAGCGAGACAGAAATGTTTTGAGGAGGGACATAAAGCCGGGAAGTTACTTGCGAGATATATAAAACAAAAGGAATCTCTTAGTACTATACCTGCTATTAGGGACCAGCAGGGCTCCCTGAAGACCTCCTCTGTAGATATAAACCAAACATTTAGAGATTTCTACGAAAAATTGTATAGCTCCGAGTTGGCAACGGAGAGTCATGAGGCGAAGGCTTTTTAAAATAAAGTAAATTTACCAACCCTATCCAGGGAGCAAAATGAAATGCTAGAAGCCCCTATAACGGAGGACGAAGTTATAGATACAATTCATAATCTGCCGTCCGGAAAGGCTCCCGGCCCTGATGGCTTTATAGCTGAGTTTTACAAGCTCTATGCTGCAGAGTTGGCTCCCATGATATTGAATATGTATTCTGACTCCCTGGAAAATTGCTCCCTCCCCCCAACCTTATATCAAGCTCTCATTTTGCTACTTTTAAAGAAAGAAAAGGATGCATGTGACTAAAAGCTATAGACCCATTGTGATGTTAAAATACTGGCTAAAAGCTTAGCCAACAGACTGAACTAAATTATTTATCTCTAATCCACCCAGACCAGGTCGGAATAATCCGCCATCGTTATTCTGCCGATAACATCAGGCGCTTTCTCAACATCATGTGGTCTGTATGCGATGAGAGTTCCCCCATGGCGGCCCTGTCCCTGGATGCTGAAAAGACTTTCGACAGGGTCGAGTGGCAATACTTGCTTCTCACCCTGGAGTCATTCCGATTTGGCAGAACATTCATTAAATGGATTGGTTTGCTGTATAAGGAACCTAAAGCTGTGGTGGTCACCAATGGCACTATCTCACCTTATTTTCAGCTGGGGCGTGGCACCAGGCAGGGATGCCCGTTATCCCCTCTGCTCTTTGCGCTGGCCTTAGAGCCACTCGCTGTGGCCATCCGCCTAGACCCTAACTTCCCTGGCATCCAGATTGAGCCGTCCAGGCACAAGTTGATGCTATATGCGGACGACATTCTTTTGTATGTCTGACCCAGCAAAATCGGTCCCATCTCTCCTCTCTCCTCTCTACTATTGACTCGTTCTCTAAGTTTTCAGGCTACAAGATCAACTGGTCTAAGTGTGAGGCTCTTCCCCTTACCTCTTATTGCCCCAGGACTCTTGTTCAGGCAGGTTGCTTTAATTGGCCAGCAAAGGGTATAAAGTATCTGGGTATTTTATTTCCACTCCTGTTGTCTGAACTAACTAAAGTTCATTTAGAACCTCTTCTGGACATTGATAGGTGGTCTCCCCTCTTTCTCTCTCTCTCTCTGGGGTAATGCAAATGCATTAAAAATGACCCTGGTCCCAAAATTTTACTATATTCTACAGGCCTTGCCGGTACATTTTACATTTTAAGCATTTAGCAGACGCTCTTATCCAGAGCGACTTACAAGATGTGCATAAATACATGGTAGGAATGATCATAGTCAGTGCAAGAGATCAGTGCAGTTATACAGCGATAGACATTGCAGGCATCTGCGTACCATACCTGTAGCACTAGGAAGGAAAAGGTTAGCTATTATTATTTTTTAATAAATTGAGTAAGGAGGGGTATAAAGTGTTGAACAAGTAGGCAGTGGTGATGACAATTGAGTCTCTTGCGGAAGATCGCAAGTGATTCCGCGGTCCTGACCGATTGCGGGAGGTTGTTCCACCAGCGAGGGGTCAGGACAGAGAAGAGGCGAGACCGCGAGGAGCGGCTGCCAGGCACCCGGAGGGATGGGGCAGACAGTTTGCCAGAGGAGATGGAGCGGAGGGGTCTGGCTGGGGTGTAGGGAGTGATGAGTGACTGGAGGTAAGGGGGAGCAGTACCTCTAGCTGCTTGAAAAGCAAGCACCAGTGATTGGAATCTGCTGCGTGCTGCGATGGGGAGCCAGTGCAGAGCGGAGAGTAGAGGGGTGACGTGGGTAAACTTCGGCTGGTTGAACACCAGATGAGCGGCAGCGTTCTGGACAAGTTGCAGTGGCTTGATGGCACAGGCCGGTAGGCCTGCCAGCAAGGAATTGCAGTAGTCCAGATGTGAGATCACCAGGGCCTGGACCAGGAGTTGGGTGGCCTCTTGGGTGAGGAATGGTCAGATCCTCCGGATGTTGTGGAGGGAGAATCGGCAGGTCCGAGTGATCGCTGCTATGTGGCTCGAGAAGCACAGCTGGTTGTCCAGGGTCACTCCGAGATTCCTGGCAGACTGGGACGGAGACACTATGGAGCCTTCCACGGTGATTGAAGCATTGATCATCGGGGAGCCCTTTGCTGGGAGGAAGAGCAGCTCTGTCTTCCCCAGGTTCAGCTTTAGGTGGTGGGTGGACATCCATGCAGAGATGTCAGCCAGGCATGCAGAGATCCGTGCCGGAACCTGGGTCTCAGATGGAGAGAAAGAGTTGTGTCAACGGCATAACAGTGATGGGAAAAACCATGAGCAGAAATAACTGAACCAAGTGACTTGGTGTACAAGGAGAATAGGATGGGGCCTAGCACCGAGCCCTGCGGGACTCCGGTGGAGAGGGTGTGGGGAGAGGAGAGGGATCCTC
Source organism: Aldrovandia affinis (assembly GCA_029706075.1). Classification (NCBI taxonomy): domain Eukaryota; kingdom Metazoa; phylum Chordata; class Actinopteri; order Notacanthiformes; family Halosauridae; genus Aldrovandia; species Aldrovandia affinis. The sequence goes on along the minus strand of JAINUG010000052.1, from coordinate 1,652,015 downwards.
TCCAGGCCACCTGGTAGGACCGGTTAGCCAGGTAGGACTCAAACCATGTCAATGCCGATCCAGAGATTCCCATCTTGACAAGAGATGAGAGCAGGATCTGGTGGTCCACGGTGTCGAATGCCGCCGACAGGTCGAGGAGGAGGAGGACGTAGCTGAGGGATTGTGTTGGAGCTATAATGAGAATTTAAGTTAAGAACCTGTGAGTTATGTTATGAGTTACATTTATTATGCATAAATATGGAATGTATTTACTTATTTGATTTATGAATGTCAAGAATAGTAAATTGGGTCACCTACCTCATACTCACCTGTGTTTGATGTTGGGGACACGCCCCCTGTGCCCTGTGCGCAAGCTGGCCTACCAGCTTTAAATGATTGAATGAAAATGTTTGGCTAGCAGGTTAGATGGCGGAGAGCAACAGTTTTCCGACCACATTTCATATCCCATTTCATACATTTCTATTGGATTATTAGAAGTAAGGTAAACGGAATCCTGCGCAAAGTTTGTTTTGTAGTTTGGAAAAGTCAACCGGAGTTTTTGTTAATAAATCGTATTTCTGTTTTTATACAACTCCTCCGTGCGTGCTTTCTGGATTATGTGTGTCGGCAACTCCCCGCCTAACCTCGTGGCTAAATGGTTTTGGTTATATGGATTAGTCACTACAAAGTCGGAAAACTCAAGCGAGCCGAAGGATTACTACGAAGGAGATTCGAGGATGGCCGGTCGTGAGTAAACAATGAATTAATAAAGGTTGTCCAGCCAATTGTTTGATCATGCGTAACATTGATGCAAGTGCCGCCGCACTATGAATGAGAATCAAAGTTAAAGGTGCTGTGTATAATGAAATGGAAACGTATCGATGAGCTGACTTCAAAGGACACTTGTGCATAAAGTAAAGTGATTGTTTTAACGCAACTGATACAGCGCGTTGCTGTGAAGGAATCTGTGTTAACGAAATACCGCTCTATAGGTAATGGAACGCAGCTCATAAAATATCAAACGCATTACGCTGACCAAACTTGTGAATGAAGTGACGGCTTGGGTTGTTGAATTAAAAGTGAAAGCACTGTTGCGCGCTGCAGGCCTACTAGAAAGGAAATGCCCGACTTATATATACTAAAATAGGAATTAAAAGCATTAAAAGGAAAAGGTCTAAAGGAATTCAACCAAACTATTAACAACTTAATTCAACTAAAATAATGGCCGGAAAAGGATTTAAGACTGCCGCTGAGGCAGAGGAGCATCTAACATCACTAATTGCAACCCGCAGGGTAACTGTCAGTATGCACAAGGAAAATGAATGAAATAAAACGTATTCTTGTGCCGGGCGGAGATGTGGACCATGTTCATGAATGTGTGGACTTGTTCAACCAAGCTGCTGATGGACTGGAGAAGGTGCATCTTTCTGTGCAAGAGCTTTTATCGGATGAGGAAAAGGAAAATGACAATGAGGAGTGGTATGAGCCCAGAAGGATGAATTTCATTTATTTTGTGAAGGAGGTTGAAACATGGATAAAGGCACAAGGAGCGCAACCACACATGGAACTAAAGGATGTTGATGTGGAATCAAAGGAGGTTATCAAACCATCAGATAGTGCCTCTAATGTGTCTCCAAAAGGATCCAAATCCTCAAAATCATCCCGTTCTTCATCAGCATCATCTAAGACCTCTGCTGCTGCTAAAATAGCGGCTGCTGAAAAGGCAGCTCTGGAGGTTCGATCAGCCTCCTTAAAGTACATCCATGCACTAAAGATGGAAGAAATGGAAATTCAGTCAAGAATGGAAGAGGCTGAACTAGCAGCACAAATAGCCGCAGCGGAAGCCAAAATGAAAGTTTTCCTAAGCAAAGATGAGTCTGAGCCACAAGGGGATGCTATGAATGAATATCATGATGGGGCAAGCAAGGCATCTGCACCACCAGATGAACCCACACTTCCTGACATCTCTGCTGTGGAGTTTATTCAAGTGGCTGCTGTACCCAAGACCCCATTGCAGAGGGCATTCCGGGGTATACACAGTAGCCCTCAGGGTGGCGCTGTTGTATCAAGTCCCCAAGGACAAGATCCAGACATCAGTAAGGTCTCTCAGGAGAATATCAGTGTGATGGTGCAAAAACAAAATGAAATTGCTGAGTTGGTGGTCAGACAGCAAAATCTGTCCCTGCTACCAAAGAGGGAAGTAACAGTGTTTGATGGGGATCCACTATCCTACCAGTCTTTTATCCATGCATTTAAACATCTCATAGAGGACAAGACAAGTAGTGGCCAAGACAGGCTCTACTTCCTTGAACAATTCACATCAGGTCAGGCCAGAGATTTGGTGTGCAGCTGTCTTTATATGGATGCGCAAAGAGGATATCCAGAAGCTATGCAACTGTTAAAGAAACATTTTGGTAATGAATTGAAGATTGCAAATGCTTACCTGGATAAGGCACTGAACTGGACAGCTGTGAAAGCAGATGATGGAAAGGCACTGCATGCATATGCCTTGTACCTGAGGGGATGTTGCAATGCGATGCAAAGCATGGACTATAGGGATGAACTAGATGTTACATCTACTTTAAAACTGATAGTATCCAAACTCCCATATAAGCTCAGAGAACGGTGGCGTTTCAAAGCATATGAGCTCTTTGAAAAATCAAGAACACGAGCCAAATTCCAACATGTTGTGGAGTTTATGGAAGCACAGGCCAACATCCTATTGCATCCAGCGTTTGGAGACATTAAAGACAATGACCTAACTCCCAACAAAAGGCTAACTGCAAAGAGCCAAACCACCAACTTGATGACAGCCAAGAGAGGCAGTAGCTTTGTCACTACCATAGCAGCAGCTGAAGCGTGCAATACCAAACAGGTATTTAAAGGACAGCAACAGCCTGAGACCAATGTTGCTACCTCAGTCCTATGTTGTTACTGTCAAGGCAAACATGCAATCGTGGACTGCTTCAAATTCAGATCAGAACCACATGACAAAAAGGTTGAGTGCCTGAAAAGGAATGGTCACTGCTTTGGATGCTTAAAGAAGGGCCATATGAGCAAAGATTGTAAAAACGACTGGACTGTCAGATATGTCAACGCAAACATCCCACACTACTACACATTAATAGGGACTTGAAGCAGGGAACCGTGCAAGCTCCGTGTCCCGCAGAACAAGAGAGAAAAGCCATGCACTGGTCTCAGCAGATCAAACAACAGGGGCCGGTAAAGAATGTGCGTTGGCAATTGTCCCGGTTCAAGTTAAAGTTGCTAAAGGAAGCAAGTCGGTTCTGACCTATGCCTTTCTTGACCCGGGAAGTTCAGCTACATTTTGCACCGAGAACATCATGCACCAGCTGAATGCCAAAGGTCGCAGGACTCAGATTCTTCTGCGCACAATGGTGCAAGAAGGATCCATCAGAAGCTATGAGTTAAAAGGACTGGAGGTAAGCAACATAGATGGCGATGGGCATATTGAGTTGCCTGAAGTATACACGCAAGTCAAAATACCTGTGTCAAAGGAAAACCTACTTACCCAGTCTGATTTGAAGAAATGGCCTTACCTCAGTGGAATCCAACTGAGAGAGATTGATGCTGACGTTGAATTGTTGATAGGAATGAATGTTCCTAAAGCCATGGAACCCTGGCAAGTGATTAACAGCCAAGGGAACGGACCGTATGCAGTCAAGACACAGCTAGGATGGGTGGTCAACGGACCACTCAGCTCTTGTCCTGCAACGGAGGAACCTGGAACAAGGTCAGCAACAGTCAACCGTATCTCAATGGAGAATCTGAAGGACATGTTGGTCAGACAATACAATCAGGATTTTCCTGAGAAGGAGAATGACGAAGAGAGAGATGTCATGTGAGGACAGGAGATTCATGGACCTGGCAACAAGCTCTGCTGTGCTGAAGAACAGACACTACCACTTACCTTTGCCTTTTCGGGACAAGGATGTAGTCATGCCTAATAACCATGAGATGGCAGTGCAGTGGACAGTGAACCTTGCCAGGAGATTCAAAAGGATTCTGCTTATGCTGCGGAGTACAAAGCCTTCATGGACAATATACTCGCCAAAGGCTACGCAGAGAAAGGGTGCCTCAGGAGCAGCTCCATAGGAATGACGGCCACGTGTGGCACATACCACATCACGGGGTCTACCACAAATGGAAGAACAAACTCAGAATTGTGTTCGACTGTTCCTCGTCATATAGAGGCCGATCCCTTAATGCAGAACTTCTCCAAGGTCCTGATCTGGCTAGCTCGCTTTTAGGCGTCCTACTTAGGTTCCGTCAGGAACGGATAGCCATCATGGCGGACATTGAAGCCATGTACTAGTACAGGTACATGAAGACCACCGCGACTTCCTCAGTTTCCTTTGGTGGCCAGGAGGATACTGACGAAGCCACTGGAAGCATACCGGATGAATGTTCATCTCTTCGAGACGTGTCGTCTCCAAGCATCGCTAACTTTGCTCTAAAGCAAACAGCCATGACAACACCCCCCCTTTCTGCCCCTGCCCCTACACTGCACACACCAAACCCCTTTCAGTTTATACATAGATGAACTTTTCACCATCATTCCACATCTACCTGGACTATCTGCATCTACTATGTACTGAATATTGTTGCAATGCCACTATGGATGGCTATGCAGCATGGACTCTGTGAGAATTTGATGTCAGAGCATGGATATTGTTTAAAAAAAAAAAAAAAAAAAAAAAAAAGGAAATTGTAAATGTTGAACTGTCATCTTGTATATAGCCATAGTATGTGATGTGGCGGGATGTATTGACATCTTATCTGAGTTAATATATTTAGTTTTATGTGCATTCTAGTACGGACATTATAGCCCCATTTAATATCATTGATATGATTTATAATTGTTTCCTATAGCGTCTCCAATTAGGGGCCGGTATGTTGGAGCTATAATGAGAATTTAAGTTAAGAACCTGTGAGTTATGTTATGAGTTACATTTATTATGCATAAATATGGAATGTATTTACTTATTTGATTTATGAATGTCAAGAATAGTAAATTGGGTCACCTACCTCATACTCACCTGTGTTTGATGTTGGGGACACGCCCCCTGTGCCCTGTGCGCAAGCTGGCCTACCAGCTTTAAATGATTGAATGAAAATGTTTGGCTAGCAGGTTAGATGGCGGAGAGCAACAGTTTTCCGACCACATTTCATATCCCATTTCATACATTTCTATTGGATTATTAGAAGTAAGGTAAACGGAATCCTGCGCAAAGTTTGTTTTGTAGTTTGGAAAAGTCAACCGGAGTTTTTGTTAATAAATCGTATTTCAGTTTTTATACAACTCCTCCGTGCGTGCTTTCTGGATTATGTGTGTCGGCAACTCCCCGCCTAACCTCAAGTGGCTAAATGGTTTTGGTTATATGGATTAGTCACTACAGATTGGGATTTAGACGCGTGGAGAGCTTCAGTGACCGCAAGGAGAGCAGTCTCTGTGGAGTGGCCTGCTTTGAACCCAGATTGGTTAGGATCAAGCAGGTCGTTCTGTAGGAGGTGGGCAGACAGTTGGTTATAGACAGCCCGCTCTAACGTTTTGGAGAGGAATGGGAGGAGAGAGACAGGTCGGTAGTTTGAAATGACAGCGGGATTCAGAGAGGGTTTTTTGAGGAGGGGGACAACATAGCGCAGGGGGAAGAGGGGAAAGAGGAGTTAATTACATTGGAGACAAAGGAGAGGATGTCCATAACAATGGACTGGAAGAGGGGGGAAGGAATGGGATTGAGAGGGCAGGTGGTGGGACGGTGGGAGTGAACGAGTTGAAGGATGCCTGAGTCAGGGAGGGGCGAGAAGGTGGACAGAGGGGTGAGAGGTTTGGGTGGTGAGATGGGTGAGGGAGAGGATGGGGGGAAGGAGTTGCGGATGTCGTCAACCTTCTCGTGAAAGAAGGAGGGGTGAGGAGAGAAGAAAATGTAGAGTAGAGTTTCCGAGGGTTAGAGACAGAAGATTGAATCTTGGAAAGGAAAAATGCAGACTTAGCAGAGGAGAGGTGAGAGGTGAGTCAAAGGAGGAGGAGAGAGAGGAAAGTAGGGTGGATGATGCTTCCTCAGCAGGCGAGAGAGCGGAGGTTGCGATGGGCAAGGACAGTGGGAGCAGGTGGTTTAGGCACAGAGGGGAGGGGGAGGGAAAAAGACAGAAAGCAGTGGTCAGACACATGTAGAGGAGATACCGTAATGTTTGGTGAGGTGCAGTTCCTAGTGAAGACCAGGTCCAGTTGGTTACCGGCCTTGTGGGTGGATGCGGATTCAGCCATGATGAAGTCAAAGGACTGAAGCAGGGGGAGGAATGCAGAGGCCTGGGGGGTCTCCAGCAGCAGTTTGAAGTCGCCGAGGAGTAAGACGGGAGTGCCATCCTCAGGGAAGGCGCTGAGTAGGGCATCCATCTCATCTAGGAAACTCCCCAGTGACATTTGGTAAAAAGGTTTTTTCACCAGTTTAACAAACTATGCAATATTTTTTTATGGAATGGCAAGTGCCCTAGAATGCGTCTACAGAAATTACAGAGACCGGTGGACTAGGGCAGACTCGGAATACCCAACCTGCTTTTGTACCATTATGCCTTTTGCCTAAGACATCTGGCCCAGTGGTCCTTGCCCCCTGAACGTGCTCCACCTTGGTTTACAATAGAAAATCATGTGTGACCCCCTCCCTCCTCTTCTTTGTGTGTCTGCTACTTTACCACCTAGAGCTCGTAGTCCCCCCATATTCTCGCATATTCAATAGGTTTGGCAACGCATCTCAAGGTTATTTAGCTTTAACCCGTTCTTGAGTCACTCCTCCAGCATATGGTGGAACAAGAAATGATGTATAGCTGGATCACCCTTCATTTGGAAGGTGTGGTTACAGAAGGGGATTTGCACACTTGGTGACCTTTATAATGGGGATAACATCAAGACAGAAAAATATATGCATTCATTACTGTAAGTCCCTTTGGAAAAAAGCGTCTGCTAAATGTATGCATATATACACTACCGGTCAAAGATTTTAGAACACCCCCATTTTTCCAGTTTTTACTGAAATGTAAGCAGTTCAAGTCGCTTTGGATAAAAGTGTCTGCTAAATGGCATATATTATAAGTAATAATACTAAGTGGTAATTAGATAATTGAGGTGATTGATTTTGTCAGTCAAAATTAAGTTTATTGCAGTTCAACTGAATCTGGATCTTAACAGAAGTGTTGAGGGTAGTGCATATAGTAAGTTGCCTTTTTTGTCAAGGAATTCTGTTCCACAAAAAGATGAACTGTTACAGATTTAATGAGAGGCAGGCTCTGTTCTTCTAGCGACACGGCAGGAGATGTCACACTTTAAGTAGCAGTAGTAATAGTAGTTGATAATGTTAGTTGACCGGTACACTTGGCATAGAAGGGTGTCCCACATCATGTAATATACTTTAGGGATACAGCTGCTGAGTTGTCTGTGTGCAATTTTACTTTATGGTGACAAAAATGACTTCATTAATATTGATTAATAATAATATGTTATAAATATGACTTGGTTGATTACTAATTGAAACCGCTTTGTTGTCACACCGTTCCAGAGTATCCGTGTGACGCATGAGTCAAGTGCACAGGAGGGACAGACAGAGGTGAGTGCTTCACGGCCTTCCACCAAGGGGCAGCAAGAGCAGTTCTTTGAGTGGTTCTACCCAGGGAAACTGTTTGGATGTACTTCTACTGCAGTGCATTTGTAAAATCTGAAATGTGTATGGCTTATTGTTCTTGTTTTGTACTCAAGACTGCATGTCCAAATTGACACTATGTTTTGTAATTTTTAAAATGTATTTGCAGTCCTACTCATTGATTGTTTCCAGATATTTTGGGGGGTTTTAAATGTCAAGCTCAAATTAAGCAATATTTCTGCTGATGCACCTTGGCTGCGTGCGTCTGTGTGTGCGTGCGTACGCCTTCGAGTTGAATTTTCTCGCCTGCTACTCACGTGCTGCTGACCCTGAAACATTCAGTTCAACTTTTCTGGTGCACCTAACGACGACGGGGTTTGAAATCTTGATGCTTGTGCTTTTGCTATTCCTGAATACCCTCCAAAAAAAGTTAAACCAAGGTGGACTAGGTGCACCAAAGTTCCTACACTATTTTCTGGCCTGTCATTTATAATGCATCATAAAATGGACTAACCCAACACTAAAACCAATATGGCTATGCCTTAGACAGTACAACATTGGCAACGTGGTCCTCAGTGATCTCCCCTTCATAGATGAATATAAGAAAACACAAATGTAGTAATAATAATAATAATAATAATAATACACATCAACCTTCGAGCATGGTGGAGAATATTGAAAATCATAAAAGACACCCATTCCCCTTGCAGTCCTACCCCAACTGGTCAAAACACATTTCAAATCAACAATAAGCCAATTGTATTAGAAAACGTGCAACAATCAGACTTATCCAACTTGAATATAAATTGTCCTATTGCAAACTTCAATGATCTTAAAGAGACCGCATACCCTTTTGCAATCAAAACATCTTTAAACATGATAAAATTAGGCAAGTAGTTAAAGCAGGAAAAGGTTCAGGATCAGCCAAGTCAAATCCGACACTAAGTAAATCCACTATCTAAATGTATGCAGACTCATAGCTACCTGGGACAACATAATGCATACCAATGGAAAATAGGCTGCTTATTTGAACCTAACCCCTAACACTATCTGATCCTCAGTCTAAAAATATGGGGGGGGGGTGCATGGAACAAAAAAAACTGAGACAAGTGCGGAAAAGAGGCACAGGCGGAAGTGGTCATTTTTCAAAATAAAACACCCTGCAGACTGCGATAGTCAATAAAATGGAAATAAAATTAAAACGTTTTTATTATTTCTGTGCGGGCCCGCGGCCCGGTGGTTGGGGACCGCTGGTATAGATGATATTAGACCATTAAATGTATGCCGGCGTAACGACGGAGAGTGTCTCATGAGAGAAATTGTATATTTCAGTATGTCCGCCAGGACATTTTATGACTTGCTTTGTCGGGCCCTGCTCATTACACATCAAAAAAGCACAGTATGCCCGTGGGTGAAGCAGAGCTGCTTTCCATCACCCTCCGCTTTCTTGCCTGCCCCACAATTTGCGGGTATTGCACCTCGCATACGCATACCGTTAATTTCTTGAGGACGTGCACAAAGTAAGCACCCCCCAACAACCACAGGATACGCATGGCAGCCATTTTACATACACGTATATAAAGTATATTTAGGTCTTAAGACAGCTATTTTCATCCGATTTGTCTCTCTGTTTAAATGTCATCACCAAACACTATAATTCTTCAACAAGACATCCCCTTCTCCCCCTGTCTGCTTGATTTGTGACCTGTCATCATTCGCTCTCTCCATCTAAATGTATCCTCCCTTCATTTGCCATAAGCTAATAACAATAATCATACAAAGTACTAAATAAAAATACTTTTAAATGTACTTTTTTTTTAAAAATTTTAATTTTTTTTTTTTTATACTTACTGGAAATAAATATGTTAAAAAAGCTAAATATGTTGATAGACCACCGCACCCAAAAAAAGGAATCACTGCTACACAAAAATTATAAAATGGATCTTCACCTCAGCTCCCGGGCTGCCTTTATTCACCATCTCAACTAACGCTTGATATTCAGCTTCGCGGGGATCACCAAGGACTACTGCCACTCATATCTTACAAAATATCCATGCTCTGTATTACTGATTGTGTTTTTGTTAATATGAAATATCAATATAGGCAAATCACATGGTTTTACGCATACTTCCTTTTTTCCATTTTTGTATAACTTTTCATTTGTGTGTGTATCTGTGCAGCATACTAGAGAACAACACAATGTGGTTTTAAAAATCATACATTTGAGTTATTTTAGCTTTGTCTACTAGGGAATCATTAGCCTTTAAAAAAAATATATATATAATTTGTTTGACTTTTTCCCATTTTTCTCCCAATGTAGTGGCCAATTATACCCTCTATTTATTTTGACTTGCCCTCCCCACACGAACTTGCCGCCCGTCTCTACGAGGCAAGCTAATTCTCCGAAGGCAGCGAACTCCGCTTCCTTCAAGACAGAATTTGCCCACCCATGTTCTGGAGACACCCTTACCCGCTTCTGAGCAAGTTTGTGTCACCCTCCCCCTGGGGCGGACAGCCAAATGCTGCCCCTGATTGGGGCTCCCCACCAGTCCCGGTCTGGCACAGTTGGGTTTCAGACCGTGATAGGTAGCTCACACACGTAAATGAGTGCGTTAGACCGCTACGCTATCGGAGGCCCCATCATTTGCCTTTTTTAACTTTCTCGGTCGCAAAACCTCTGTCCAAGTCATTTTTTTCCACTGACCACTCAGTCTAAACACTAACGAGGGCTGTTACCTTGTGCCTCTCGATTAATTATATTCCTTCTCACAGTTTTAAAAATTTTTTTAACGCAGACAGTTACGCAAACAAACGCTAGCCCTTTTACGCACCAGCTTGTGAAAAACAAGCTGCATTTCGAGTGTCAGCAGGAATTTATCAATGACTGCATTGGACAAACACGCCTGCTCGTGCTTGACTTGACTGTTGAGTTGCAAAAATATGGGTTCAACTCCGGTCAGTGTTACTGTGGGATCCTCTCAGACTCACCCTCGGGTGTGGCTGACCTACTGCTAGGGCAGATCTGTGGAAAACACACACCTTTAGACACAGCATGTACAGTACCAGTAAAAAGTTTCAGTACACCTGCTGGAAACTAGGTTTATTTCATAATTGACAATGTTTTACACCGTTAAATTTTCTGTAAATACTTGAAAATGACAAAAAACACATGTAACAATAAACAAAAGGAACATCAAAGCAATGTTCAAGAAAATTTCATAGATTCAAATTTAATCTTGGATTCCTCAAACCCCTTTGCAGTGTTTTGCTAAGTCTCACAAACACGGGCCATTCGGTTAATACGTTTCAGCAGGAAATCACCCGACATGTCTTCCCAGCTCTCCTGCAGCAATTCCCAGAGACACTTGTGGGTTGCTTTGCTTTGACTCTTCTGTCCAGTTAGTACCATACAAGTTCTATGGGATTGAGGTCTGGACACTGGGCAGGCCAGGTCATTAGTTTGAGTTGTACATTTACATTTACATTTACATTTACAGTTGTCCTTCACGTTCCTCCTTCACCAGATAGTTCACAAGTGCGCAACTTCAAGGTGTGTTTCAGGTTGTTAGCTTGCTGAAGAATGAAGGAGTGCCCGATTAGCCGTAATCCAGATGGAAGGTGTACTGGTGCTGTATGCTAAATGCTAATACGAGTTACAAATGTATCATTTTTCATAGAGAAGCTGCAGGTTCCCTTTAGGTGATACCGTTTTCTCTTCCCCCCCTAATCACATTGACAACATGTAAGAGGCAGTACTGAGGGCTGAGCTTGCTTGCGTGCGTGCGTGCGTGCGTGCGTGCGTGCGTGCGAGCGTGCGAACTGACACACGGCAGTAGTGGTGAATATAGCTATATATACAGCTTGTGTGCAATCCAATGCATGCAGCATTTTTTTGGTTTGAGTGGCTCACAAATGCATATGGTTAAAAGCAAGACTTGAAACGTAAAGACGTGGAGCAAGACTGAGTGCCTTGAGTGTTGCTGCCTCCACGTACACAAGCAAGCCATATTATAGATTGCAATATTCACTACAAAGTTTGGAAGAGGAACAATGGTATGGGTTGTGGAAATGTAACGCATACCGTTGTTTAGTATTTTATCTTAATGCTGTGAATTCTTTCCTCAGGCCCCAAGTTTAGACGAAAAAGTGGATTTGCATTTCATTGCGTTTGTGAATGTTGGAGGGTGTTTGTATGAGTTGGGTAAGTTGAGCCACATATGTTATACTCAATAGTATATTAACTAGTCCTCAGTTGGGCACATACTAATTTAGGTATATATAGAATATGTAGATTGTAGCTACCAAAGGGAGCTCATGTGAAGTTTTTTTTTTAAATAAAAAAAAGAAAAGAAAATGTATTTATTTATTTTTGGCTCTGCTCTCTGTTCCATCGAACACAACATGGTGTATATCTAACATTGAGTTATACATTTAAACAATACTCAGTTATTTCTCAATTTCTTAAACACTGTTCGGCAACGGTTTAAGTGAACAGAAATGTTATGCAAGACTCCACAAAACATTCAGTCCATAACACAAATTTAAGGACAGAAATGCATGCATCACATTTGGATTGAATCAAGAAGGCCTTTGTCTACAGGGACAATAATTATATAATAATTATATAGTAATGCAAGCCGTTATTTTGTTTTACTATAGCCTGTTACATTTTGGAGCAAACACAACACTCTGCTGTGCTGTGTCACTTGCACTTAAACTTGATTTCAAATCTTGAATGTACAGTGTACTTTACTCACTTCAGGTTTACCACAGTGCATGCTAATGTATTAATATGTATAAATAACAACATAGGTACATTGTTGAACCATAACAATTTAATAACAGTAACAGCAACAACTGACTGTTTGTTTCTTCGTAGATGGCCGTAAGCCTTTCCCAATTGCCCATGGGAAGACCACAGAGGACAATTTCCTAGAGGTAAAAACATAAATGAACTCTTCTGTTATTTTGGGAATGTCCAGCGATTTCAATGGAATTTACAGACTATGCTGTGAGCGTGGTTTATTAGGACTTGCTATGCCGTTTTGTGAATGGTTTCCAATACACGGTCTCATCTCTGAGTCTCTTTGTTTTGACAGCATGTTCACCGCAAAAGGAACTGAACTTTAGTTTTAGTGTCTATTCATGCCAGTGCCATTCTTATCAGTTAATTCCTTTAAGAGAGATAAAACATTCAAATGCATTGCAGTAAAGGCAGTTGTGTGTGTGTGTATATATATATATATATATAATTAAAGGCCATAAACCCCCCCCACACACACACCCTCTGCCATATAATTACCCTATAATCATCTTCAAAAAAAACTGTTCAAACCATGTTAAATCCATAATTTGGTGTGGTATTTTTTTTTACCTTTAAGGACGCTACAGAGGTCTGTCAGAGATTCATGGCCCGGGATCCGGATGAGCTCCGCTTCACTGTTGTTGCTCTCTCAAAAGCATGAAGCCCAGTGGTGAACCCCCCCCTCCGTGATCAACCCAAACCTAAAATATTACTGCCAACGATTCACAAGTGCTGAAAATGTTAGGATATTATGAGGTGAGATAATGTGGGGGGAAAAATAGACTGGTCACGCAAGGCTATAACAATGAATCTCCTCTCAAGATGTCACTGGCTAGCTTTACAAAAAAGAAAAAACAACAACAACAAACTTAATTCTTCCAACCAGAGTTTCTGACAGACTAAAAATGTATAAACTAAAAAGTCATGTGATTTGGATAAAGATTATGGTGTATATTGCTGAACAGGTCTGTTTTAAAATGGGCTGTCAGTCCCTCAGTATTAATATAATTATACTTGCAGTCAGACTGCCCTGTGCACTAAACTAACAACTGTTCTTCATTTGGAGCTAAAATGATGAGGTACCTTAAAATATCTTGAAAGAGTTCATACTGACAAAGAATTGGTGCATGTGTGCTATAATTTATATGACTAATGTCAATGTGTGCACAACGAAAGTGATTTTTCTCAACAAAATGAATAAAGTTTCTTGATCTCTTGTTGACATTGCTGTGGATTGCCATTTCTGACTTTGTATAACTTGCCATGACCTGAGAGCTTTACATGTACTGTCACACTAATGTGAATCTTGCCTAAAATCACAAGGTAAAAACAACACGGTATGGTTACTTACTGTACTGCACATCACTTTTTAAGTTTGAAGTATACATTTCACATAAATGCAATTCATACCCAAGAAAGCCCCAGAAAACGGAATGAAAACGTGAAGCAAGAAGACAAGTTTGCGTGTCAACCCTGTATGGGCGAGGTGCAAAATAAATCGAATATGCAGTTTTTATTTTTTATGCTGTACGACCAGTCCTCAAGGAACTGATGCCCAGCAGAAGAACTAAGGAAGCTCCCATGGGAGGCGATGGAAAGTACAAATACGACACGGGATTTTAACTGTTAACACGGTGATTATCCCCCCCCCAAAAAAAAAGAATTACGACCTTCTGACGCAATTACGTCCAACCATGATGGATTATCAAGGTATGGAACTGAAATTGAACAGCATCTGTATACTTAACGATGATGTTAGATTAAAAGAGGGCGTCAAGGCGAACAATAAGCAATCAAACTGGGTTTTTAGCTAAACAGCTCAATCTCTAGAAATGACTGAAATACATTTTTAATTAAGTGAAGCCCGAAAAGGCTTAAAATTACATAATATTTTAATAAATATATATTCTTTACATTCTACAATAGAGTTGTAGCGCATCCGTACGATTTAAAAGCCGTCTCTGGCCTTGAGTCGCTAGAGGGCGTGACTTCCTCGACACACGACTTTTCAAAGAGACTCGCCGTGGTTTTCAGGAAAACTTGCAGTCGCTAACTCTCACAGTGGAGTTGATGGTTGCTGGTCCATTTCAGGAGTTTGTTTCAGGTCCCGTTTTGTTTTCCCCCATTGTATTTTGCTGCTGTGCGCTTTCAACTGACACCGGCAGGAAAAAGGTACCAAGCAATACTGGCTCTGGAGCAGGTAGCTAACGATGCAGAAGCTAGGTAGAGCTCGCTGGCTGGGTCAGAGGTATCAGTACGATGGAGGGAGGGATAAAGCGGGTTCGCCGATTATGAAGGTGAGAGAAACGTAGATGGGCATGAAGGCGGACAGGGAGGTGTTGAAAGGCGAACGCAGATAACGGGGGCTGGTCATATATAGCTATGTGGGCAGCTAGCGCAAGAGAGATTGGAGATTCATTGCCTCTGCTGTGCTCTTGCAGGGGGAGGTAGTTGGTTTGATAACTGTCTGTTACCGAAGTGTGCAGGTGAACCTGTCTGTGCGTATCTAACTTCGTTAGCCTACTTAACGCCAGCTAGCTAACTTGCATGAAAGTAACCTCGGAAGCTGCCAGCTACCTTGCATGTCAGCCGGAACACCTGCTACCTCGTTGATATTTATGTAACATTCGTTAATTTGTCTGTTGCATGAACTTTAAACGTAAAAAAGTAAAAATCGTGATGTTGAACTGCTATCAAGTAGCTAGCTTCGGTGGCTGTTTGCTAACAAACTAACTGGTAGCTACAATGAAGTAGTCTAGCTGTCTTTCCTGGTGGAAAACAGATTTTCATTTCTGTTCACGGGGATGTCTATTTGCAAATGGAATGGTTTTGTAGTAAGGACATATTCATGTCCTTAAGGATAAGGATAAACTTTTTTGTGTGCGTATGCAAAATAGCTAATTTGGACTAGTTTAGCTAGTTGCGGGACGAGGTGTCTGTCATTGATCATTTTGCACTGTTTATTTATCAGAACAAAGGAGCGCAGAGTGTTTTTGATGAACTCGGGATGGAGTGGCGTGAACAGTCGACGGTCAGCTGTGAGACTGCCTTCCTAGAAGCTCAGAGATGGGTGGAGGTGAGCATTGTTTATCCACTAAAGCTTCTCGCATAACTTCCTGTTGGATGAGTTTGGCTGTCATTTCAGCGGCTTGCGTCCTTATGCGTAAGTGGTTTGTTTGTTTGTTTCTTTTGGTTCCTTTTTGTTGCAAGTTTTCCAGCTATTCAAATTACAAACTTTGAACTGTAGCGCGCAACATTTGGTATAGTGACATCATATACATCTTTACCACGCCGCATTTCTTCAATCATTTTAAATGGCAAGCTTTGTATTCATAGTTATTAGCCTCGGGGGTGTGTTTTTGCGCCCCCTCATGAAATTCACTAAGTGTAAAAAAAAAAAAAAAAAAGAAAAAAGGTGTATGCACTGTTCTTCATAAACTACTATATGTAATCGTGAGTGATGTTTGCTGTTTGATCCGCATGTTGCTATTTATTGCTAAGATTTCAATATCTAGGAGACTGCAGAACCATTACTTGCTGGCGATTGCGTTATTTTAGTTTTTCTCTTCACCGAGCCTTAACAAAAAAAAAAAAATTGTTTCATACGTTTGCAGAATTATTGAACATAAGTGGATAACATTGAACCTGAATCGTTACCCTTAAAAACTTTTTTTTGCAGCAGATGGGGTATTGGTATTTAAGTATAATTAGCTTTTTGGAGTTTTGCTGTCAGTGAGTCACGCGGTTGGATTTGTAAATGTCCAAACGTTTACCTCCAGGGTTTTTTTTTTTGTTGCCCTCTGTGGAGTGAAGAGGGGAGAGGGAACGTTTTTGGACGGCAGAAACAAATTGGTCAAATTCTCTCATTAAAATACGTTTTTTTGTTTGTTATTCAAGCCTAATCTTCTGCGCGCCCCCAATTGCTCAAGTCGTGTCGAGACCTGCTGGCTACTTTCATAGATATCCCCCCAAACCAAAAGAAACAGACCTGGGAAAAATGTAAGCTTAAAAGTAGATGGTTCTTTTGCGTGGGTGTGTCGTGTGTCTGTTCAAACCCAGAGGCAGGCCATACTGCCGTCTGCAATTATGTCCTATTGTTGAAAAAGGATTCAGTCATGACTTTGGTATTCTTAATAGGCAATAGTCGATTTAAAAGGCTTTTAATACTTCACGTTGCGTTGCTTTGGTTACTTGCTCCCCGCCTCGCGCAGGAATATAATGGAACAAATATTTTGTTTTGTTTTCTTGTATTTCAGTGGAATGAAAACAACTCGGTGTGTTTTGTTACTCCCTTGTATCATCTATACATTTTTTTTAAAAGACGTGTAAGAAACCTCTTGGACTGGTAGACCTGCATGGCTTACATTATTGGGAGGGTTAAGCGGTTTTTTTTTTGTGTGTGTGTGTGTGTGTGTGTGTGTGTGTGTGTGTGTGTGTTCTTGGTGATACGCCTAAGTAAGCCCTACACATTGCTTTTTAAAAAAATATAAAATAACACTTACTTGCAAATGAGTTGTACCAAGGAGACCAGATACCATTTTTAGAAGTTTGGTGTGGGAGATGCCCTGAAGTGTTATCTAACATGGTGTACATTTAGCAGGCGCTCTTATCCCGAGCGACTTACAAAAAGTGCATTTATACATGGTAAGATTAAACATGGTTAATGCAAGAGATCATTGTAGTAACACTGCAATAGACATCATCGTTGACAGTTGCACACTGTACCTGTAACACAGGGAAAGAAAAGTTAGTATTTATGTAATGATAATTGTACTAATCCCCTCATGCTTCAGTATGGAAATGAATGCTTACGGAAGCATATACAGATTACAGCTTTGCATAAGGAAATGCACTTTGACGTATTTTAAAGCTGACGTGGAGCTCACTGGGTGTTTGGAATTCCATTCTACCTCCTCTCAATGGTTAAAGTTGACTGGGCTTGCCCATTCGAGGCATTGGAGAACGATTGTATTTATCAATCATACATCGCTTCCTTAAGGCCAGTCTACACCGCACTACACCACGTAACGTAACATAACATAATATAATGTATGCTTTTTATCCAAAGCGTTCTTACAGTGGTGAATGCATACATTTTTCAGCATATGTGGTTCCAATGGGAGCCCACATATACCCACAACACAAGTGTCATCAGCACCAAGCTCTACCTGCTGAGCCCTGTGTTTCCAAATGCAATGTTCCACCAATGTCTTAACCAATGCGGGACGGGGGCTCGTTTGACGTTTTAAAACTTTAATACTTACTTATGCCATTTAGCAGGCGCGTTTTATCCAAAGCGACTTACAGTAGTGAATGCATGCACTGAAAAATTTATGTGGTAACAGTGGAAACCCACAACCGAAGCGTTGTCGGTACTGTGCTCTACCTACTGAGCCACACAGAACCACAGAACTGACATAAATTGACATAAATTGTGGAGAATATTAACTGTAATGTGAAAGTCAATAATAAACAATCTTGCTAGGTTGACTCAATGAGATTTATATCCACTAGCTAGTGATTGAAAATGTGTCCAGTCCCTCAGAACGTAATATTAACGTTACCTAGCTAGGTCATTTGCTAGCTAGCAAGCTAACGTGGGGAAGGGGAGAGGGAGGGGGCATCAACCATGCGTAATTACCACTGTGCAGGATGATTAAACATGAGAAGGATGGACTAGATTATGTATGAAGTCAGCTGCCCTTATTAGGCACATACACTACCGGTCAAAAGTTTTAGAACACCCCCATTTTCCAGTTTTTACTGAAATTTAAGCAGTTCAAGTCCAATGAATAACCTGAAATGGTACAAAGGTAAGCAGTAAACTGCCAGAGGTTTAAAATTGCAAAGCCACAACAAAATCAGAAGACAAGTTTTTGAGAGTTAACAGCTTGCGTGATAGGTGGCTCACAGGACAACAGCTTTAAGCACAGCTTAACACTGGTCGAAGTAAGGAAGTCTCAGTTTCAACTGTGAAGAGAAGACTTGGAGCTGCAGGTTTGACAGGTTGAGTGGCAGTAAGAAAGCCATTGCTAAGATGGCAAAAGAAGAAAAAGAGGCTTGCCTGGGCCTTGAAGCACCGTCAGTGGGCTACTGAAGACTGGAAGAAGGTCTTATGGACCGATGAATCAAAATTAGAAATCTTCGGTTCATCATGCAGGGTTTTTGTACGCTGTCGAGTAGGCGAAAGGATGTTTCCTCAGTGTGTGAACCCAACTGTCAAACATGGAGGAGGAACTGTGATGGTGGGGCTCTGGTGCTTTTTTACTGGATCCAGAGTCAGCGACTTGCACAGAGTGACTGTTAACCCACGTTAACCCATTACTTGTTCCCTGAAAAGGGCCTTTTTTTATAACTCTGAAATTGACATTATTTTTCAGTTTTTGGTAACCTAAACTTTATTTTTTAACCTCTGGCAGTTTACTGCTTACCTTTGTACCATTTCAGGTTATTCACTGGACTTGAACTGCTTAAATTTCAGTAAAAACTGGAAAGTGGTGGTGTTCTAAAACTTTTGACTAGTAGTGTATATATTTGTTTCCTTTTCATTTATTAGTTTTTTGTTTTTGTTTGTTTTTAATTATAGTTTCTAGTTTTTCTCCCAATTTGGTTGCCAATTATACCCTCTATTTATATTAATTCACCCTTCCCCACGAGTCCACCGCCCGTCCTCTGGGTAACGAGTCAATCTTTCCGGGCCGGTAGATCCGCATCCTCCAAGGTGGAACCCGACCACCCTTCCTGCTCCTCGACGGACTTGTGCCGGCTCACCCTCCCTCCTTCCCCCTGGGGCGAACAGCCAAGTGCCACCCCCGATCGGGGCTGAAGACCAGCGCCAGTCTGGTAGAGACAGGTTTTGAACTGCACCCCTGACAGGCAGCACACACCGTATCGGACCAGCCATAGTATGGTGTTCATTTATTAGTTTATTATACAGGAAAAATATATATTTTTAAAGTGCTAAATGTACAGATGTTAGAGTAGTCTGAGGTAACGTTCGCTAACTTGGGTGATGTTAGATTTCCAAGTAATTGTATCTCGGCCAGAAATTCAATTTTATTGGTTCTGCAGATTATTTCTACTTTATCGATTGACGATGATAATAATTATTTTCGTGTTGACATGATATCCACTGCCCAGATAGGCATCATTTACACGCTACGCAAAATAACGACTTAAAGTTACCTGAGAATTGGAGTCCCTTGCACCTGAAGCTGAGATCGAGCTCCCGCTGCCTGCAGACACGGCGTTCACAGACACCAGTTCATCCGTTCAGGTGTGCCGTTCTCAGTCTTCATGTCTTTGTCCTTGCATGTGATAAATCTTAAAATTCCTCCTCTACTTTTGGGTGCCGTATCAAAAACCATGTGGGAGGGGATAGCTTAACGGTCTGACGCACTCGCATTGACTGGTGCTTTGCGAGTGTGAGCTACGGTTGCGGTTCGAAACCCGACTGCCAGACCGGCCCTGGCCAGATTTGGCTGTCCGCCCCAGGGGGAAGGGGGAGGGTGAGCCGACACAAGCTTGCTGAGAAGCGCGAAGGGCGTCCCTGTAAAAGTAGGTGGGTGAGTTCCGTCTCGGAGGAGGATCATTACTGGCCTCAGGGAATTGGCTTTACCTGTAGTGATGAGCGGTGGGCTCGTGGGAGAGGGCGAATCGAAAGAAATGGAGGGTACAATTGGACACCAAAAGCGGGAAAAATCTGAAACAAAAATAAAAAAGCCATGCAGGGCGAACCAGATATAATAAAGCAAATCATCAGGTCTTCTGATTTTCTTCTGGGTTTCTGATTGGTTGAGTGTTTTTTCTTAAAATTTGTTTCAGATTATTTCAGTGATTAAAGAGTTCCACGGATACAGGGATTTACGCTTTTCCCAGACCATAAAGCATTAACCACGAGATTCGTGTAGGTCTGGGTTTTTTTTGTGTGTTCTTTTTCTTTTGGAGGGGGGAGGTCCTGATAACCCACGATAAGCCTCATTGGTTTTCATTTGTTGTCAATTGCTACACTTAATGATAGATCAGGTTGACAGCAGTACAAGCGTAGTCACTAAGTCATGGGCATGCTAGCTAGCTAAAGCCTCTAGAAACGGCAAAATGACCGCAAAGGAAGAATGGCAAAAGTGATTGAGAAAAACAATAGTTCGAGGTTAAAAGAAATTGAAAGCGGAGTAAAGAAACTGATTCCGTTGGGACTGGCTGGAAGTGACCACTGAAGTGAGAGTGGGTGATTGTTGTAAAAAAGTTGGTATTCCTGCCAAAATACTCTGTGCACGTATTGCCAGTTATGGATTTAAGGCTTTGGAAGATCACATCCATAGCAAAAAACACAACAAAATTAAAATTCGCCGTACGAATTATACTTTGTCTATGGCTTTTTCCACTGATGCTAATGTTACACCATCTAACATTAGCTCAACAAGCAGGGACGCCATCTCTACAGCTCGACCAGTGCAGTGGATGACCGCGTGAAAAAACAGGAGGTAGCATAACAAATGGAATAAAGAATTGAAGGCTTGTGGTTACCCAGATATAACCATAATTCATATTTAGCCTTTATCAAACTCACTTAAACAATACACGATTCAATTTTGTGGATAACATTTTAGCTGGCTAGCACTAGCACGGTTTACTAGCAGTCAGTCATTATGAAACATTATACCTTGCACCTATCTCGCTATCTTATCATTGGGTCCGTTCTAAAACCCGACCGGCACAATGCCGGTTTGTGACGCTCTGGCGTGGTGTCCACTCCATTTAAATCCAGCACACAAAACAGCATGTGCCACTTGTGCCGACCTGAACAGACGGTTTATGCGCCAAGTAAACACTGTACTATGTGTAGCCTACCAACAGCACGGTAAACAATAGAGACTGCTAAGCACATATTTCACATGGCTAAATCCAAATAGAAAAGTTATTGTGTTGTCTTTGCAAACACTTGCAAGTTGTCCAAAGATTAATTTAAAGTTTAGCTTGAATGATGGTTGCATAGAGACACAGTGATTCAGCATGTTTATTATGTTGTCCTACCTTATTTGCATTTTTCTAGTACACCTTAGTACAACTTATCCTTACCAAGCAGTGTTACCACAACTTTAAGCCACACTACCTGCCACTGTTTCATTATCAGCTGATAGATTCAGTGTCATACGCAACATGGGGCATGCCAGCATAATTAAATGAGCAGTGTAATGGCACACAAAATGGGCCTATTTATTAAAGTAAGCTCAATTAATAAAGTAAGACTTATTAAAATAAATAAAGGAAGACTTTATTTTGATAAAACCTATTTTTTATACTTCCACGGCCTGCTTCTTGGATTTATTAATGAATTTATTCATTTTCGTCTGTAAAACCCCACTGTAAACACTACCAACACGTCATTCAAATTTTCAGCTTTTTTTGAAAATCAATCACTTTCATCACTGATTTGTTTTCCCATTTTTCTCCCAATTTAGTGGCCAATTACACCCTCTATTTATTTTGATTCACCCTTCCCCACGAACTCGCTGCCTGTCCTCTGGGTCAAGCCAATTCCCTGAGGCAGGCGATGATCCAATTCCCTGAGGCCGGCGATGATCCGCCTCCTCCAAGACAGAACTCGCCCGCCTACTTTCTGGAGACACCCTTCACGATTCTCGGCGAGTTCGTGTCGGCTCACCCTCCCCCTGGGGCGGACAGCCAAATGCGACCCCCGATCGGGGATCCCAGCCAGGGCCGGTCTGGCACAGCCAGATTTCGAACTATGGCTGCAGTGGGAAACTTCCATTGCGGGTGTTTTGATACAATGTAGCACATACACTGCAACTGTTTGAAATTGAATCTAGCGCTGTGAGGATCAGTATGCAGGGAGCTTTGATGTTTTTTCAGGTTCAATGTTTGCATTCAGCCTCAATATATTCTATGGATGTTTATTATTAATTTCATTAGATTCTTTTTTTTTTTTTTTTGCATTTGTCCCAGAAGCATCCCAAAATGTATTTTGACTGTAATTTTCAGTTGCAATGTCAAAATAAAGTGAAATAATGCTATTTGTAATTCCCAATCTTCATTTGGGGTGCAACTGCTACATAAGATGGCTCCTGATGATATCGCCAGTCACAGACGCCCTCCAGGTGGCGTAATGGTAAAGGCACTCGTCCGGAGTGCAGGTTGCCCACTGTGGCAATGCCAGTCCGGCTCTGGCCGGGAGCCACGTTCGGGGGCAGCGATTGGCCATCTGCCCCAGAGGGAGGAGTGGGGAGGGAAGCCAGCAGGAGCTTGCCGCATGCAAAGTGGCTCTGTGTGTACCAGAGTTGCGGTCGACGGCTTGGTGAGTTCCGTCTTGGAGGAGGTGTTTCGGCGCCTTTGTCACTGCTGGTCCCAGGGTTGCAGCGGCTGAGCTCGTATTACGAGGGAAGGGATAGTTAAATTAGAAATGGGGTGCAACTGTCTACCAAATTTTTTTATTGCCAGTCATAGTTTGACATTGTGGCGACTCCCTCAATCTAAATCTTCCCCTCGTTCCACTACAAACAGGCCGATAAGAATCAAGTCACCGTGAGCCTGCCATAATCTCTTCTGTATCTCGCCTGAGTGCCTGCCTACACAGGAAATGAGAAATTCAGCGCTGGCATTTCAGGTTTCCTCTGCTGTCCTCGGCCACCCTCCGATCTCTGAGTGGTGTTGGAGAACTTGCTTGCACAGAAAAGCCTCCATTGTTGGTCATGGGAGGTCTCCTCCCCGAGGTCTTTTCTAAGCTTGTTTGAAGGGGGGGGTCACCGGTCCTGGCTGCAGCTCCGGCTCTTGGATTAGTCTTGTGCTGTTGCTCTTTTTGGTGCTCGACTCCTGTATGTGGAGTGGCCTCGGCATAGGCCTTCACCTCCTCGGCTCGCGAGACACGCACTGGTTCCGGCGCTCGTAAGGGCCAGTGATAAACCCACCTCTTCAGACTCCACTACCACTGATTCTCTACATTAATTAACTGCCATCACCACTGTTTAAATGTTTAAAACTGTAATTTAAAAAAATATATAAACACCAACTTTTCTTTCCGTGTTGTAGGTGTGGTGTGCAGCTGCCAACATTGTCTATTGCAGTGTTACTACACTGATCTCTTGTGCTAACCATGATTAATCTTGCCATGTATAAATGCACGTTTTGTAAGTCGCTCTGGATAAGAGCAGCTTCTAAATGGCTAAAATGTAAATGAGTGCTTTCGATGGCATCTTCGCACACACAGGCAGTTAAATGCACCTCCGTGGCCAGGCCATTCCGTTTATGATCACGATAACTGCGGCCTAATTTACTTTCACAAACGCAGTGGACTTTCGCTGTCCGCCCAAGGGGGAGGGGGGGAGGGTGAGCCGGCACAAACTCGCCGAGAAGCGGGAAGGGTGTTTGCGTGCGTGTTCGAAACAGTCAAGAATTCAAACTGAATAATCGTCTTAAACGGCGTGTTGCAGTTTTAATCCCGATCCCTGTTAGGTGGAGAAATACTTGTGTAAAAATCAGCCCTGCACAATTCATAATGAACAGTGTAGCACACTGCAGTGCTTAGCATGGCTCTGGCCCTTACTCCTTTCAGTGGTGGCGATGTGCGATGCCATCAAAGGTGGTTATTGTTGTGGGCACAACCGCGAACGACGTGGATTTTCCTACACAGCGTAACCTATTGCGGCTGTAACGTTTCCCTTTTGCAAAACCGTGGCTCCCCTTTCCTGCTGCTGTGTTTTTAAGTGTTAAGAACTGCGGGTCAGTCCGGGTTGGACCAGCACGGTTGGACCCCAGACCACTGGCCAGTGCTGTCTTAACCGCCAAACGCCCCCTCCCTGCCCGTGGTGCCGCCAATGGTATGCCGTAACGCCAGGCTCTTTGATGTCCGTCCGTGGTTTTGGTCTCTGTTGGGGTTTGTCCGCCATCATTCTTAAAAGTGTTGTTTTTATATACTTCGAGTTTAGAGTGGGGGGGAAAAAAGAACACCTGGCGTGGACACATTTTGTGGTTTATAAAAGACCCTGCTCCATGTTGTGCAAGGGCTATGCAAATCCAAATGTTTCTTTGAATGTAGCCCCTTTTCGGGGGGGACATTTTTGGATTTGGTCCATTCCTTTTAGCCAGGTGAACAATGCGTTTGTTTTAAAGCACGACGATTTACTGGATTTATTTGGATCCAAGCTCCGTAACTGTGAAAGCCCCCACACCGCCTAGTATCTCCCCCCCCCCCCCTCTTAAAGGGGCAAGTGATGAGTGTTTTCCTTGCCCCCCCTCCCACCTCCTGTGAATTATCCTCCCCTACAGGGGGAATTGCACTGAGCCTCGACACAGGCTGTAACTAAACAAATATTGTTCTTATTTCATGAGGGGTGAATATGAACGCTCTCGCTGTGACAGAGGCCTCTCGCTCTGGGACACTGGGGTCATTGTTGTGCCCCGGCCCCCCCCCCGTGCGGATCTTGGCGAGGGGACAGCGGACCAGGCCCGCACTGGTCGCTCCCCTTGCAAGGTTAACGGCGGAGCGCCATTGGCCCCTGCCGCCGAATGATTAACGCGCTGTCAGGCAGGAGGGGGCACTTTAACGGAGGTGGCGGGGAGGGGGGGGGAGGAGGGTGACTGGGGGGGTCGTTAAAACGGAGGAAACGCTCTGGAATGAGTCACATGGAGACATTCCTGCGCCGGATTCTTTTGCCGCGGGCCTAGCGATTCCTGCCGCCCCCCCGGACCGGGGCCCGACGGCCTCTTAAAGCAGGCCCCTCGCCAGCGAGCGGGCCCCGTCGGCCGCTCTTAAAGCAGAGATGGCCGATTTTCCTGCGAGAAGCACTGAACCCTTTTAATTGCTTGTGCAACGTCCATAAATCCACTCTCTGCAGTGAAACGGCTGGCAGCCGTTCCTTGTGGCTGGCTTCTTTTGCCAAATCGTTGGCTAATGCCGGACAGGGAGATGAGAGCCCTTGAGAAAGGAAGGGGGGGAATGTTAATGATTCACTTTGTGTTGGAGATGGCGGTCCTCGCCGCTTAGCGCCGCTGCTCGTTGGGCCCGGCCGGCACAGGGCTGCCGCTCATTAACGTGAGCAGGGGCCTGTGAAGTGGCCCTGTTTGGGTTTTGTTGATCATTCAAATTGCAGTTCCATTGAGCTCCAAAAAGGGCTTACAGATGGCCAATGAAGCCACGGGCATGAAGTGTGTGTGTGAATCAGCGTGCGCTTGGGCGCGCGGAACAGAATCTCGCTTACCATGGCCCTCCAGGGGCCGTTACACGGTGATGGTGCCGTTCTCTTCTTCCTCTTCAACGAGCTGATATGAGACTCCTTTTAAAATGTGCCGACTGTCCCATGCTGAGAGTTCAGCTCTCCTTTCTTTTACATTTTAGGCATTTAGCAGACGCTCTTATCCAGAGCGACTTACAAAAAGTGCATTTAAACATGGTAAGATTAATGATGGTTAGTGCAAGAGATCAGTGCAGTAATACTGCAATAGACATCATTGTTGGCAGCTGCACACCACACCTGAGAAAAAGTAGTGTTTCTTTTGTTTTTTTCTTTGGTTTTGAAACATCCAGAAATGCAAAGTACTAATACCAGGATTGTTCCTCCCCCCCCTTCCCCTGCACAAATTTTGAAACGCTTAATCTAGAATAGTTTGAATACCTTTGTAAACAATTGTTGCCTTTCTCTAAGCATTAAGGGGTATTGCTACTTAATGAGCTGGTCAAAGGTCGTCAAAGCGTGTTGCCTGATTTGCTGGGTATGGCCCATTTAAACTGCAGTCCGTGTCTGTGGGTTTAGTCTGCTTCACCTGGTGCTACGGGATATGAGAAATACAGTAAAAATAAAGAATATTCTCACCTGAACAGACTGCCAAGACATTCTGGCGTGTGAACGCAAAGGTAAGGAGAGGGGGATTATCAAAGTTTGTATGAACATTTTCTGGAAAAGGGAGGCTTTTCTTGTTCAAGCTTATTTCACATTATCACTTTTGGTTTCAGCTTCCGTTAGCCCTAAATGCTGTATTTTACTGTAGCTCGAGACCACTCACTAATTTGTGATTTTGAGGGAGGACCCCCTGCCCCCACCCTAAATGATATGTGATCTGAGCATTGCTGTTTATCATATAAGAGACATTTTTCTTTGAGTAATTTAGCTTTTTGACTACGGTCAGCTCATTGTCTTGCGAAGCCTTGTTCATGCGATCACAACCGTTGGAACTGTGAGTCATTGCTCCCATAGGTCTGTAACTTTAAACATGTGCCAGTCAAAAAAAGAATTATTGTAAAGAACAGTGAATGAACCCTGTTTATTTTAAAGTGAATTTTAAGTGTTTTCCCAGAAAGTTTCCATTCACTCTTTGCTTGGAAATCATGCGCCAGAATTGAAACCTCTGTAAATGGCTTATTCAAACACCTTTTAAAAACCTATCCAGAAACATCACACACACACACACACACACACACACACACACACACACACACACACACACACACACACACACACACACACACAGTTGCACTCATTTGATTTTTTCACAGATTTTGTTCGCTCAATTTTTATTACTGAGTTTAAAAAGGATATATAATTTTAAAAAATGTAAGAATTTGTCTATTTCATTGGTTCATTTTATGTCTATGTTATTGGTTCATTACGTTTTCTGTAACTTTATCTTATACTGTGAGGGATGTTTTGGTGAAAGCCTACATAAAAAATCTTACAAATAAGATGGTTAGGAATATTATTATTATTATTATTGAATAGACTGAATTATTATGGCAATCTACAGTATAGACACCAGTTATTGCCGTGATCACATATTGGACTTTTAAAATGTAATACTATCCGAGCACTAATCAGACTGCTGGTTTGAGTGTATTATATGACATTAATTATATGGCAGTGTAATTCACTTTGGGCTAAATTGTTCTCTGCTTATGTGCACTGCTTCTGGGTGTCCGTTTCTTCTGGAGCAGTGTGGTTCTGTGTGGCTCTGTAGTAAAATAGCATATGTTGTTATATTATTATATATTATATTATAAGTGTGAAGCTTTTGCCAATTTGACTTCAGTCTTTATTAAGACCTCACAGAAGGTAATTGTGCGTAGTTTTATCCTGCTTTGCCAGTTTTTTTTATGTCTTCATTGAAATGCGTTGCATCTCAACATTAATTGTGCAGCATCTCAGTATTAATTGTGCAGCATCTCAACATTAAATCTGGTTAACAGCTGAAAGGGGCTCAGATTGCAGTGTACCATGTGTGACTCATTCTTATGTATTTGCTCTGGTGTAGAATCTAAGTGGACTAAATAGTCCTCTGTGGCTTGATGGAAAATATGGCATGCTATAATAAACCATACCAAACCATAACCGCATTTCCTGAACAGCTATGCTGCAGTTTATTTTGTTATTTATTTTATTCCATGGTATTTCTGGAAAGCCTCGCTTTCTGTCCTCAGTTTTTTTGGGGGTTATGATTTGATATTTTTCTGCCCCTGCATATGGATTCAATCAATTGAGTGTAGATGTGGAGGTGGCGGTCGGCGATGGGCTCTGTTGTTCGTGCTCATCATACAGACCAAAGATGGGAGAGTAGTGCCTCATCGTTCCTGCTTGACTGAACATCGCCTGGATGGATCCTAGGTCTGTTGGGCTAACCAGGTAGCAGGTACTGCTGGATAACAAATGCTCTCATCCACTCCACATTCTTGTGCACCTAAGTGAGTAGTGGGTTATATTACACTGATGTCAGGTCTCTGCCATTTAGTTCGTTTTTTTCGCCCCCCATTTTTTCTCCTGATTTAGTAGCCAATTGTACCCTCTTCATGTCAACTATCCCCTGTCGTACTTCAAGCTCGCTGCCGTAGCTTTGGTACCGGCAGTGACAAAGGTTGTTCTTTAACATTAAGTCATTGCGTGCCCTATGTACTGGTGCCCTTTTTGGCTTATTGCCCCATTAACCTGGTAGACCTGCAGTTCCAGCTCTCTTACTCAGACTATCAGATACTGGCAATACTACTTTAAAAGCATTTTTTCTTTGCTTACCAATTAGTCCTACTATATGCAGTTGTTTGCATGACAATTGCAATTGCTAAAAATAGCAGCGTCTAAATAAGTGCTACATTTTAATAATTTCCCCCAACATATTTGACTGGGAGAAGAGACCAGTGTTTTTTTTTTAATACCTGAATGACCAATCATTCAGGAGACAGGTGGTCTATGCTGAGCCATTTGGTCGTCACATCCACAGTAAAATACAGGCAACTACCAAAATAAAGGAAGCTTGAGTAAATGAGCGATACTGGTGGCTCTGTTATGGTGTGGGGTGCATGGTTTATGTCCACTAAACCCCTTAGAAGGCAAGGTAAACACCAATAAATGCAAACCCATTCTGAGTGATCACTTTCATCCTATGGTGAAGAATTTATATCTTGATTGGAGTGGTCATTTCCAGGATGACAATGCTCCCATCCACAGGGCATAAGTTGTCACTGAATGGTTTGATGTAAACCATATGCCATGGCCATCACCAGATCTCAACTCAATTGAAGATGGCGCCTGAGACAGCGTTTTCCGCCACCATCGACAAAACGCCAAAATATGGAATTTATTTTGGAAGAACGGTGTTGCATCCCTCCAATAGAGTTCCAGACACTTGTAGAATCTATGCCAAGTTGCACTGAAACTGTTCTGGCAGCTTTGATGTGGTAGCCCAAAGCCCTATTAAGATGCTTTATGTTGGTGTTTCCTTCATTTTGGCAGTTACCTGTATGTCTGGCTCTTACTGGAACAGAGACCATGGCTTGATATCATTTGAATGATAATAAACTGGGTGTATAAAATCAGGCAATTGTATACTTTATCTTGAAAAGTGAGAACATAACTGACTCCCTTGCTGGTTGGCAGGACTCAGTGGATGAGACCCAAGCCAAAAGTAATATGGGCCCGTCTAAATTCTCATCTCAAAACTATTCTGTGTTTTGACTTTGTATGTGTCCTCCGGAGCAAAAGTTTTACCGCTTTTGTTTGCTTTCTCTCCAGTGTTTGGCTTGAAACCACAATGTAAATTGCAATGCTTTTGACCACATGTCTGTGCCAATTTTATATGTAAAATATTTTTATGGCACACGCACTATACCCTTTATGCTATACTGTTGTGGCCATCACTCTGCCAACCACTCTGGAAAAGCATTGCTTTAACGTGTAAATAATGATTTTATGTAATTTTTCCATTTTTAATTCCGCTTCAGAGGTACAGTAAAGTATGCATAAAGCTTCCCTGTGTGTATTGCTGCAAAAATGCAAGCAATACACAATGTTTTTTACACTCATTTTAAGAAAGTCATGCCCCAATTTTTTTCGTTTGTTTTTACTGGCTAGTAACTTCTAATTTCACCACAGATTTCTGAGGAGATCAAAAAAATAAACGCTTCACACGGCCTCAAAATAATGGCCGCACGGAGCCAGACTGTTACGGCCGTGAGCGTAATTGGCCGGATTTATATCGGTGGCGTGTGACGCAGACCGGTCGGTTTGACTTTCCACCGGCGACCGCGTTCTCCGTGTTTTGAGACGAAGCACACTCGTTACCCAGGATTGCGGCAAATCTAACAGGACATGTCCTCAAGCGCTGTGACCTGGGCAGCTCCACGCCACTAATGAGCCCACATTCCTGGGCAGTAAACAAAACACTGGTGTGAGAGATTCGCACTGTATTACTATGAGGGGCAATATCCATCCATGTGTCTGTTTATGGTAACATATACATTTGGTTTTTTTATCTTACAGCAGGTAGGTATTTTGAGTTTGTTGCTGCCACTAGGTGGAGCAGAGGGTGTGTGTGTCTCTTTGTGTGTGTCTCTTTGTCTGTCTGTCTGTCTGTCTCTGTGTGTGTTCAAGGACGTTTGTCCGTTTTTGTTTGCTTTGGGTATTGGTCTGTGAACAGGACAGCTCAAAAACATGTGGACAGATTTGATTGAAACTCATTTGAATCTATGAATCTTCATTCATCCCACCTGCAGATGGTCTTATCAGGTGTGTGATCGAATGTTTGGCTGTTGGGGCTGCCATGACAACAGCCATGAATGATTCGCACAGGTATGCACTTGTAAGTGTCACTCTAGTTCCTGAAGTTCTGTTTGCAAATTGCATTTTTTAATCCGCATTCTTTAATTGGAACGCTGTCAATGTGAAACGGTAGAGAATAGCAATTATTCCAAAATACTTTACCGCATATTTTAAATCACAGTGTGTAAATTCTGTGTGTAAACAGAAGAGTAAATCATTTTGCTGGAGCAAAATAAAAGGAAAGATGACAGGTTTTCAAATGTAACAGCAGGGGTCAGGATTTCACGTCAACACAGAGAGGGATGCAAACGCTACCGTTTCTGCGCAGGGCATGTCTGCTTCAGGGGGTGCCAGTAATGAGTCTTTGTTCTGTGGGAAAAGCTTTTGTTTGGTATATTTGCTTACCTTCTGTGTGCGTGTGCGTGTTTTGGAGAGTGAGTGTGTGTGATTGAGATGGGGATGTTTGCATTTTGATAAACTCCTAATGAATGTTTTATGTGGTTAATATAAGAAATTGAGATTTGCTTCATTTACACATTCCAGTTAGGTCAATAAAGGTGTATTAATCTATGGAAACGATGACATCGGCTATTAAGGTTTTAGTTGTTCGTCCACAAAACAACATCTGATGAGTAAAGTTATACAACACATCATGTAAGTAAGTTAAGCAAACAAGGTATTTTTTTTTTGTCACATTTTGGTTCTGAACACTAAAACTAAAACTAGCCGAAGTATGTGTGCGTGGTGTAGAATTGGCCACAAGCTTACCACAGCAGTCAGTTCAATACAAAGGAGTGGAGTTGTACAGAATCAGGTTTCAAACTCTGTGGGCTTTCCAGTGTAGGCTATTTATTTCAACATAACTTCATGCCTCAGGGGGGTGTTCACAATTATTGGTCATTTTTGGAGTTAAACCTAAACCCCCTTTTATTTGTATTGTATTTTTCAAAGTCTAATGTTTCATTTAAGAAATGTATTTTCTTTGTGTGGCCAGGACCTGGTTGAGAGAATGAGCAGTCAACAGGGGGAAAGATTGGGTTTATTTTTAGCTCACTGTTGGACAACGGGTGAAACGTGTTCTTTTGAAGCCGCACTTTAAAAGGGATGGGGAACAATGGAGGGAGCGAGCCCCGGCCGCTCGGTCCGTCGTCTCCGGCTGGTCTCCACGCAGCTGGTCCGTCCGGTTTCCCTTTCGCTGCCGTCTCCAGGGTGTGGAGGGTCCCCTGGGATAAAAAAACAGGATTCCAGGGAGACGTTGAAGGGCTTCAATTGGGCAAAATTATTAGCGCGGCTGCGTGTATTTCACAAGTCAAGGAAGGCCTGAGCGATCTCGCTTCTGCGGTTTCATGACGTAATTGCCAGACACTCGCTGCAGAAATTTTGACAGATGACAAACTGCACGTACAGCCGATATGATGGCTTTGCTGGCAATGCTGTTCGATTATATTAGTTAGCGTTTATGCCTATAAAAAAGTCATATTGTGGCTCGTAACTGGCAGATATTTGATAAAGCTGCTTTCAGGTTTGAAATTTGTCATTGTTGTAAAGCGCTTTGAGTTCCTTGAAAAGCACTATATAAATCCAATGTTCAATTCAATGTTTAATTTGCTCCAGAAAATGGTAGTGCCCTGGGTAGGATTTGAGCCTACAACCTTCTGGTGACAGGCCAGGTTCACTAAACCAACAGCTTGAGTCTGCAGTCTCCTTACCTGTGGTTGTCAGGCACCAGTCTGAGAGATGAGCACCTCTTCCGGGATTCCACAGCGCTGTCTTTGACAGTGTGACCTTTCACCTCCCATCAAATCGTATTTAATGCACCACTCCTAAAGGGAAGGAAAGGATTTGGCAAAATGTGCCTGTGAGCGCTTCAGAGAGCACATGGATATAGATATATAATTATACGTCATTATGCAGTGTATCATTTAAATAATTAAAAATGTCGGGGGATGAAACCCAAATGATAGTCAAATAGTAATGAAGCTCTGTAAGGTTGGCGGGGGGTGGCGGAGGCGGAGGGGGAGGGGGAGGGGGAGGGGAGGTGTGTCATGCTACATTGGGGGGGGAAAGTTTCATGCTACAGTGGGGCGGTGGGGTGGGGAGGGGAGGGGAAGTATCATGCTACATACTACAGTGTACGTAGTAAGTGATTGATGGTAGGGGTGTTTAGCTCTTTACAGTAGCCCAACAGAGCAGTGCGGTGATACCGGTTTTATGACCTCGTCATGTGACTCCCTATCAGAGACCACGAGCGATGTTCTCAGCATACCGCTCTGTATCGATGTGCGGTATTTGCATGCGGTTGATTTATTTCTGTTGATTGCACATTTTTTGCTGCCACCGATGAGTTATTGTCCTATTTGAATAACCGAGCATGAGTGTGAATGGCCCATCGAGCATACTGTTCATTAAACAAAGTTAATTAAGTTATGAGGCTTTGTTTTATGTGACGCTTCTAGAAAACAGTGGACTGTCTTCTGAATTTATCCTAAGGCATTCTGCTTCAACATGCCATTTTGTCAGTTTGAATTTGTAGGATTAAATGCATGTTCGATAAGCAGTTTCATTGTGATTTGGTGGATCAAATTTATTCTGTCCAGCATAATACCCGAATACTAGAGTTGGACCTTGATATTATGTATGTTATGGAAAAAATCATCAGTAAATATCCTGCATTCATCGGTGATAACAACTTTAAGGGGAATGTCACATCTGTTTGAGCAGTTTTTTTTCCCCTCAAATTCATCAACCGCGAAATAATATGTTGAATACCCCCAAAAAAAAAAAAAAAATCTCCCAAAGAGGTTGAAAGAACCACTGTGTGTCCATTCAGCATTCAGACAAGAATATTTAAAAATGATCTCACTGTTTGTTCGTATGAATATGTAAAAAAAAAAAAAAAAGGGGTGATTGAGATGATGTAATGGTGTGAACCCTTCTCACGTTGTTGGTGTTTTTTTGTCGCAACCGACGAGTGGCCGTGGGGCGTAAACGCAACACAAGCGGCTCCCTGTGTCGCTCCCCCCCCCACCCCCCTGACCGCAACAATGGCGCGTCTCTTTGGCGATGCGGCAGCGTTTGAGATCAGCGGGGAGGCATGAGGCTGGCGCGCGGCAGCACTGTGACATTCCTCCCCCTGCGCGCCCCCGCCTCATGGTCAGGGCAGGCCTGCTCCGGCGCTCCGCTTCACAGGGGCTGGGAACCCGAACGAGGCTAACCTGGGCTCAGACAGAGACTCCCACACCCCACCGGCTGTGTCAAGGACTGTGGCATCAGTCGGGTTGTGTGTGTGTGTGTGTGTGTGATAACGCCCTTGCTCGTCTTTCGCTCGTCCCCTGACCGCTGTCTCCCCTCCCATGTAGGAGGTGACCAAGAAGCGGTTTGGGAGCGGCAATTTCCGATCGGCGCTGGAGGACGGAGTCCTGCTGTGCGAGTGAGTACCCCCCTCTTTCCTACACCTGGGGCTGGGGTCATTCAGGGGTCAGAGCACCCCTGTGTCATGTGCTCTCTTACAGGTCCAAAAGGCAGTATTGTGGGCATGTTCTATGCGTAACGACGAGTGTCTGTCTGTACAGTTATTTGGACTAAATGTTCGTGTTCATTGTTCACAATGTGATTGTTTAATGTTTAATGTCTCCCACGTGTGTGCGCTGTTTTAAGTCTCGCGTGCGCTCCCACAGCGGGACTGCAGAACGAGGGCTGCATTCCCACAAGGGCTGCGGAACACATGCGAGCGAAAGTGGGAACGGTTTGAAATTTGGCAGGGCGAAGTGGCCCGGCCGTGCACGTTAAGAGATTCACGCCGTTAACAACCCCGCCTGACCCGAAACCATAATCGCGAGCATCTCGTTTGACATGAGTGCACAGGCATTAAACGAGAGTATGTACAAAGACAGCTGTGAAGAACTCCGGCAAGGTGAGAGAAACTGAGAGCCAGAATCAGCCGGGCGTTCCTAAAGAGTAGGTGGGCGAAGTTCCATCTCGGAGGAGGCAGATCATTGCCGGCTTCGGGATATTAGCTTGACCCGGAGGACTCGTGAGGGGAGTGCGAATCTAAATAAATAGAGGGTTGAATTGGCTACTAAATTGGGAGATAAACGGGGAAAAAAATCTGAAAAAAAAAGGATGCTGTCTGGGAAACTGGTCAGAACTCGGGGCAGGGGTTTGGTGGGGGGCGGGTTTGAGTGGGCCGGCGGGGCGGGGATCGATGGCAGGAAGCCGTGTTGGGTCAGGGATTCTGAGCCCACGGGGCTTGTTTTATTGACCTGGTTCGGCGCGTGGGCTGTCCCCTGGAACGGTCGCAGCGATGATGCGGTTTCTGTGACTCAGCAGTCTAATTACACAGTCAGACACCGAATCTCCAGGGCCCCCCCGGCAATTTTTCACCCGGTCTAAAATTAACCCCGCCCACTTTCCTCCCTT
This sequence comes from Aldrovandia affinis, assembly GCA_029706075.1. NCBI lineage: Eukaryota > Metazoa > Chordata > Actinopteri > Notacanthiformes > Halosauridae > Aldrovandia > Aldrovandia affinis. The sequence continues at coordinate 1,617,126 of JAINUG010000052.1, read as the reverse complement.
ACCCACAGATCACAGCGTTTCCCTGCGCCGTGGGCGTTTACGGTCCCCAGAGAGAGCTCGCGCTCCACAGTGTTCAGCACTTTTAATATGATGAAGACAACAAAGCAGGGTGCATAGGTCTTATGTGTGGCTTCTAAGACATCCGTGAGAAGAAATCTCGCCACATCACGTTTTCTGTCTCGAAGGTTTAAACTTACGATTTTTACTAATTTTGTTACTGGTTCCTCACACTGACAGTTGAAAAATTATACATGGACCACACAATCCTGACCTGTTTAAAATCTTGCTGCATTTGTAGTTTTGTTTTTGTGTTTTTGCATCAGAAAAACGGGTTCTTCAGTAATGTGTCTGAATCAATACTCAATAAAACCACCACTTAATAGAGAAGAGTAGAAAAATAAAAGAAGCAATTCCCCAAGACTACTACTGATTGGAAAAATGCTAACATCAGTAGTTTGTCTGAATCAATAACTACTCATAAAAGACATAAACCTAAACGTTTGCTCACTTTGGAATTGTTAAATATGACCGTTAAAACTGAAATGTCTACTAATGACAGTATAAGAATTTCATAGAGACCTTTCTTAACATCTAAAGTCTGTTAATCGTGTAAGTGCTGAATGTTTAAATGTAAAGACTAGGTTGTTAATTTCCCCAAAGACAACCATTTGATGTTTTGAGTACTTTAGCATGCAGCTTATTTAATAACCTGATAACGGGGGTTACAGGTGTGTCACCGCGAAAAACGAATAACGAGCATTATGCGTGCAATTTCTTAATTGAAAGAAATTGCACGGCTTATCCGACGATAAGACGGCAAAGAGCCGACGCTGACGCCGGGATGTTTGCTGCTGCGTTGCGCGTACGCCGCGTTCTGTAAACGTTTTGCAACCTAACACAAATAACATGCGTCCTGCTTTTTTCCAGGCCTGGCAGGGAACCGCCTGATTCGCTTGTGCGCCGTAGCATAGAACTGCCTACTTTTCTGTGGATGTGGGGAGCGTCGGTAAACTGAAGCCAGGTGGCCGACATTAAGGAGAGTCATAAAAGCAGCGGGCAGCTGTCTTACTACTGTTTGTGTTCACTGCAGGATCAACTACTCTCTCTCTCTCTCTGTCTGTCTGTCTCTCTCTCTCTCTCTCTCTTTCAAGTCTGATCAACAAGCTCAAGCCCGGGATTGTTAAGAAAGTGAACAGGCTGTCCACTCCTATCGCCGGCTTGGTGAGTTAGCTTTTTTGCTTTGTGGGAAACGGTCCAGTATCGACTGAATGTTTGACAGTCTTTAAAAAAAATCTGATGCCTTGATGTTTGATGACGACCAGTTTTATACAAGAACGTTTTCAGCGTTTCAACTTTTCAGACTTTATTAACTTTTTATTTATTTTTTATTATTATTATTATTATTATTATTGTTATTGTTTACTATGCAAATGCCATCTGAATACAAGGCCTCTTATACTGTATTGAATAAGCTGTGAATGAGCTGTGAATCATCTGTGATCTTTTATCTGCTGCACACAGAGTATACACTCGCAGTCACACTATGCAGCACAGCCGCCACGGTGTAAAGATGCTTCTAGAATCATGTGATTCCTTCCCACTGCCTGCTGCCGTCAGCGTGTTATTGGATTTTTTTGCCATGTGCGGTCGTGCTGCTTGCTTTGTTTTACCTTCTGTTCACTGCCCTTGGTGTTTATCATGAGCTTGGAGAGTGACAGTGTGTGAAAGCGGCTCAGTGATCATTCAATAGACCTGGGGATTCAAACCCATAACCTTCTGGTCATAAATTCCCCTTGAATCCAATGGCTCAGCGGTCATTCAATAAATATCATGATGCAATTCAGGTTGAGCACAGTGGCTAAGGAGCATTACACTTTGGGATTGAAACCCATAACCTTCTGGTCATAAATTCCCCTTGACTCCAAGCACCTGGGTCACAACTGGGTGTGCAGGAGTTTATACAGTGGACAGCAGCAGAGACCAGTAGAGACCTTTGGGTGAGATCTCGGTTGTATGTGCATATTCCTGTAGCACAAAGCCATTTGGCAGGAGTAGGATCCTGGGCTCTGAATTGTAAACGGCAGACATAGGATTTTCACATGGTTCAGAAGTGTTTAAATCAACAACGCTGCATGAAAAGAAAAACATGCAATCATGCCATGCACAAAGAACAAGGAGTGTTCTGTTTGGCCTTCTTTGCTTGTGAGACAGTGGGGGAGATGAAATCTCCCTGCAGAGTCAAAGCCTGTTCAGAGTACGCCTCATTAGAGCTCAAATATGAAAACATGGAAAGCATAATAGTTATATTTTGCGACGTTATTAGCCCTTAACAAGGGCGCTGAAATGGAAAACCGTTCTTGTGGAATGTTTGATGAGACTGGCACAGTAGTTTCCCTCTACTGTTGTAGGCGCGTTTTGGTTTCTGACGGTCCATGGCTCAGTTTCCCGTGTCGTTGGGCTCCACGAGAACTATGAGCGCTGGCTTTCTGTTCCGTTTCCCATGGATAGCTCAACCATTTTGTGCAGAGCTCTGCTCTTGTGCAGTGGTATGACTTACCACATGAGAGAAAAGTGAGATTGGGAGGGCCAATTGGAAGAGGAAACGGTTGGTGACTTCATGGGGTTCAACAAGCCAAAAACAAGCTATAATTGGACTTAGTGGGAATTTCAGATCTCACTCCAAGACGACTTCAAATTAAGCAAAAGTTAAATTTGGAGAAATCCTTCTTGAATGTTCCCTCATTGTAGCCCACCGCTCGGGTGTTTTAATGAGAATATTTTTGTTGAATATTTACATTGTATCTGTGACTATTGGTCTGACCAAGTCCTATTTACAGGTCATTTAGTAGTGCTTGTTTTTGTTTGTGTTTTCCAAAGAGCCTAATTAAAGCCAAATTTGGTCGTCACCACAGTGCTCATAAAGACGAGTTAATGTGAAGTTTGGTCTGAGGTTGAATTTCAGAAATGTTTGGCATATTTTTCTAGGTTACCCCAATCCTAAAAAAGTCCATTGTGAGGCCCCAAAGCAGATGATTTAAAAATTGATGTTGATGTTGGTAGTATGAATTCGGGCCCTAGTTATGACTTTTCAGCTCGAGTAGATAAACAACCACTTCATGCTACGATGTTCGAGCACATCTTTCCTCAAGTAAGCAGCATAAACAACACAAGTGCTAAAGGAAATTGACAACAATATGTGCAACTCATAGTGCAAGCATATATATTTTTTTTTTTATATTCGGCTGTCCTGACATCAGTTGGGAGGTCATTCCACCACAGTGGTGCCAGGGGTGAGCGGCCATTGGTCACTCAGCATGAGGGAGTAACCGATCGCCTAGAGGCAGCAGAGACTGCAGCGGTCGGGCCGGAGGTGCAGGGTTTGACCGTGGCCACGAGGCACATTATGCTCATGAATTTGTTAATCGGTGCATTTGTTCTATGCCAGGTATGTTGACGCCTAGACCTGAATGTGCTGTCACGTCATTAACACAGGGACACGTGATCAAATTCTTTAAATGACTACCATTTTAAAAATAACGTAACATTTCTGTACCTTACCTTACTGGAAAAGTCTAAGTAGTAATGTCCTTTGATTTGAGTGGATGATGTTTCATGGTAACAATACCACTTTAACACGATAATCTTACACACTCCAAAAAGGTCGAAGTGGCGTATAATACTAGAAAGAATGAGACTCGCTCACACTTATTAGATGCTCCAAAAAGTAGTGTAATGGTTTTATTTAACCATGCAGGTTGGTTAACGTTTCGACCCTCCGCTAATACACTGCTCAAATAAATTAAGGATTTAACACTTAAATCACACATCGCGGATCTCGATGAACGGAATATTCAAGTTGAAAATCTTTATTGATTACATTGTGTACTTCGTCGAGGACAAAATGACATAACAACGGTCAATGGAAACCAAAATCATTAACGCATTGAGGGCTGGATTCAAAATCACACCGAAAATCAAAGTGAAAAATTTAGATCACAGGCTGATCCAACTTGTGTGAATTTCATCACGACAACTCATAATGTGGCTCAGTAGTGTGTATGGCCCCCACTTGCCTGTATGCACTCCCGACAACGTCTGGGCATGCTCCTGATGAGACGGCGGATGGTGTCCTGGGGGATCTCCTCCCAGACCTGGATCAGGGCATCAGTGAGCTCCTGGACAGTCTGTGGTGCTACTTGGCGGCGGCGGATGCACCGATACATAACGTCCCAGACGTGCTCAATTGGATTCAGGTCTGGGGAACGTGAGGGCCAGTCAATGGAATCAATGCCTTCGTCATCCAGGAACTGCCTACATACTCTGGCCACATGAGGCCGGACATTGTCCTGCACCAGGAGGAACCCAGGGCCCACTGCACCAGCGTAAGTTCTGACAATGTGTCGGAGGATTTCATCCCGGTATCTAACAGCAGTCAGAGTACCTTTGGCTAGCACGTGGAGGTTTGTGCGGCCCTCCAAGGATATGCCTCCCCAGACCATCACTGACCCACCACCAAACCGGTCATGCTGGATGATGTTGCAGGCAGCATAACGTTCGCCACGGCGTCTCCAGACTCTCATGTCTGTCACGTGCTCAGTGTGAACCTGCTCTCATCTGTGAAGAGAACGGGGCGCCACTGGCGAACCTGCCAATTCTGGTCTTCTCTGGGAAATGCCAATCGAGCTGCACAGTGCTGGACTGTGAGCACAGGTCCCACTACAGGACGTTGGGCCCTCATGCCACCCTCATGGAGTCTGTTTCTGACAGTTTGGTCAGAAACATGCACACGAGTAGCCCGCTGGAGGTCATTTTGTAGGGCTCTGGCAGTGCTCCTCCTGTTCCTCCTTGCACAAATGAGCAGATACCGGTCCTGCCGCTGGGTTGTTGCCCTTCTACGGCCCTGTCCAGCTCTCCTCGTGTAATGGCCTGTCTCCCGGTATCTCCACGCTCTTGAGACTGTGCTGGGAGACACAGCAAACCTTCTTGCAACGGCACGTATGGATGTGCCATCCTGGAGGAGCTGGACTACCTGTGCAAACTGAATGGGCTGCAGGGTACCGCCTCATGCTACCAGTAGTGACAAGGGCACTAGCAAAATGCAAAACTAGAGAAAAATCAGTCAGGAAGGATAAGGAGAGAGAAATGGTCTGTGGCCACCACCTGCAAAACCATTTACTTTTTGGGGGTTGTCTTGCTGTTGTCTCTCCTGTCCACCTGTTGTCACTTTCATTTGCACCAAAGCAGGTGAAATTGATTCACAATCGTTTACGCCTCCTAACTGGACAGATCGATATCCCAGAAATTTTATTGACTTGGTGTTATACTGTGATGATTAAGTGTTCCCTTAATTTCTTTGAGCAGTGTATATCCCCATAGGTGTTCTGATGAAGACCTAAGGGTTAACCAACCTGCACAGTTAAATAAAACCGTTACACTACTTTTTGGAGCGTCTAGTAAGTGTGCGAATCTCATTCTTTCTAACAGTAACACCATTAACATAAGTTATTTGAAAGATAAGAGACCGCTACAGTACCAGTCAAGGGTTTGAATACACCTTCTATCTGGATTATGGCTAATCAGGCTAATCATTCTTCAACAAGATAATGACCCGAGACGCACCTTGAACTATCTGGTGAAGGAGGAACGTGAAGGACAACTCAAACTAATGACCTGGCCTGCCCAGTGTCCAGACCTCAATCCCATAGAACTTGTATGGGACGAACTGGACAGAAGAATCAAAGCAAAGCAACCCACAAGTGTCTCTGAAAATTGCTGCAGGAGAGCTGGGAAGACATGTTTGGTGAGACTTATTAATTAAATGGCCCGTGTTTGTGAGACGGTTATCATGGCAAAAGATGATAGCCAGGATTCAATTTTCAATTCAAAATTTTGGAACATTGCTTTGATGTTCCTTTTGTTTATTGTTACATGTGTTTTTTTTGTCATTTTCAAGTATTTACAGAAACTTATGGTGTAAAACATTGTCAATTATGAGATAAACCTAAACTTTTGACTGGTACTGTATATTACATACAATTGAGATTTCACTGAGGATAAAGTTGCTCTCTGTCAGGTATGACGATGAAACATTCACCCACATGATGTGTATTCTATCAGGAAGTAAAAGTCGGTATTAAATCAATATTTATTCTCATGTGAATATCTAACCTGCCGCAATAAAAAAAAAAAAAAGATTATAGAATGTCACAATTTCATCTCGTATGTTCCACACCCATTATGTTTGATAGTTTTTAAAAATTTCTACACCCATGTCAGTATCATTACCGAGACCAAGTGTCTCCGCTTTATGAAAGGATTATGATTCCTGGATAGGTCCAGCATTTTATGACCAGATTAAGAGCACTGCCCATAAAGTCAGTTCCTTATTCATTATTAGCCTCAATCTCAATATTAAGGCCTTGCATGTTTATGTTTCACATTCTGGGAATTTTCTCAACTGTCAATATGGCAAAGTTGAAATGCCAGTGTCTTTTCAGGATACTGCCCAAAGAAGCTGGGGGGGCAGGGTGGTAGTCATTTATTTCAGGTAAAACTGAACTGGGTACACTCTCTCTTTGGAAGTAGCCAGTGTGAGTCTGTCTCCAGGAAAACGATTTGGACATTGCTTAATTATATACATTTCCCCTTCAGCGAGCGGCTGATGTAAGTGTGATGTAATGGCACTTTGAGCTTGCCATGACGAAGCAGAGCCCCACCTGTGTCTGGTTGGCCAGAGTGTCTTCACACCTGACTTTCCAGGTAAAGGGATGGTGGGCAAAAACCGCAGTGCTCGGCCCAACAAAGACCGTGATTTGAGGAACCTTGACTCTGTCCATGCAAGGTAATACAAGGTGTTGGTAAATGCAGGGGGCAAAGACTAATCTTGACAAATTGGTCTTAAGAATTTGAGGAATGTCGTATAAGCCTTATTATTTTATTTTTTTCAGATTTTTCCCCCCCTTTTTAAAAAAAATTTCTCTCCCAATTTAGTGGCCAATTATATCCTCCATGTCTTTCGGTTCGCCCTACCCCACGAGACCACCGTCCGTCACTACGGGTCAAGCTAATTCCCAGAGGCCGACAATGATCCGCCCAATCGCCTACTTTCTAGGGACGCCCTAGAAGCTCATACCGGCTTCCTTCCCCCTCCCTGGGGCGGACAGCCAATTGCTTCCCCCTAGCGGCAATCCCGACCAGAGCCGGACTGGCGCAGCCAGGAATTGAACCCTGGTCTCAGTGGGCAACATGCATCCCGGTCGGATGCCTTTACCGTTATGCTACCCGAGGCCCCAGAGAGCACTTTTATAGCAGGCTGACTGTGTTCCATGCTGCCAGCTCTCTGCGTGAAGGAGAGAATCTTGAGGCTCTAACATTGTAGAATCGGCCCCCTCTCCGAACCACTGAAACCATGGCACCTGAACTGTCAGGCTCCAATTGATGTGTGAAATTTCTACCCTTCTAGTTTAAAATATGCAAAACGTTGGTGTTTATTTTGGTAGTGCACTGCATGCACGCACCAATATGTGCAATCCCACTTCCAAGCTTCAAACTTTTTTTTAACCTTGCTGGGTCTGGTGATTTTTTTTTGTTTGTTACATTTTAAAAATATAAATAACAGAAATACTGGGCGAAATTTTTTGGATTGATTCAAATTTGATTGATTGATTTATTTTTTGTAGGAGGTTGGGGGTTATGAAGGTACATTTCAGTGTTTTCAGTGAGCTCTCTTGGTTATCCAGTTGAATATACAGCGAGTGGTTTGGGAACACTGCCAGCCAATGTGTCCAGCTGCATGCAGTAGCTTATTCCAGGGGTGGCTGGATTCCACATGCGTGTAATTGTGATGTACTTGCTCACGGTCTGAGTGATGATTCGCTGCGGTACACTTTGCGGTTGATGTAATGCAATTAGCTTCCATTTAACCTTAACAAAAGGCAATCAGTAACACTTGTTGGCTTGCGAGCATCTGTTCCAAGCTGCTTTTCTTTTTTCTTTTTTTTGTCCCAATTTGCTTTTCAGAGAAACGAGATAAGATAAGTTTTACAGCGGACACCTGCGGAATGCGAAGGGACCCAATCCCACGGTACACACACACACGCTCTCTCCTTTTGTTTGCGTTCTTTCGAAGCGTTTTCACTTTTCTGGCGCAGCTCCGGACGAAAACGGCTGCCACAGAGGAATGTTCGTCATAAATTACGTCGGGTTTCTCTCACGTCATATTTTTCTGAAAGAATGGGGGGAGGTCAAACCGGAGAAACCATAACCGGGGCCTGGGCACTAAAAAGTGAAGAGTCCAAGCAGATGCCGTACATCGCAGGGGTAAAAAAAAAAAAAAAGTTCGCCCGTACTTTCGTTCCCGAGATAAAAAGATATCAACAGCATTCCTTTAAGATGGATAGCATCTTAAAGGGGGGGGGGGCATGTGTGCACAGCATGCACTGAGTGGATGGGGTTGTCCCTCTGCATGTGTGTCTTGAGTGTCTGTCTCCCAGCCACCGACTGCACAGCGCAGCAAGATAATCTTACTCAAAGTGGCGATGGCCATGGAAATTCAGCAGCGAGTGAAATGGCGTTTTTTTATTTTTTATTTATTTAAATTTTATTAATTTTTTTCCCTCCCCCGTTTGTTTCAGAAATATTTTCTCCCAATTTACTGGCAAATTATATATACCCTCTATTTATTTTTCGAGTTACCCTCACCACACGAGTCCGCTGCTCATCTCTACGAGGCAAGCTAAGTCTCAGAGGGGAGCGAACTCCGCTTCCGTCGAGACAGAATTAGCCCACCCAAGTTTTTGAGACACCCTTACGTGTTTCACAGCGAACTACAGCCGGCTCACCCTCCCCTCTCCCCCTGGGGACAGCCAAATGCTGCCCTCGATCGGGGCCAGTGACCAGGGCCGGGATGTTAGGTGTTTAACCTCTGAGCCCCTGCGGCTCCCCAGGGCATGCCCACTCTTTGAACCAATGAAAGAAATGGGCGCTCTGGACGGGTGAAGCTGCCCGCGCCCTGAGTTCAGCTTGGTCTCTGTTTGTCGTGTCCTAATAAGCACGTAGTCGTGAATGTATAAATAGCGCTGAGAAGCCCGTCATTATTTCAAAAGCTTGTTGTAATGACAGGGCTGGGTTTTGCGTAAGCAGGCCCCAACGTAACGCACATGTGTAACCCAAACTCTGTGGCGGCCTGAAGCGCTGTAGCTGTGCTCCCGGGGAACCCAGCATAGCAAGGTCTGAAGTGTTTTTGGTTTTTCCCGAGGTGAAAAAGAAACCACTCGTCCAGTTCGGTGGGGGGAATATTAACAATGTGGCTTTTTTTTTTTTTTTTTTTTTTTTTTTTTTTTTTCACATGAATAAAAACATTGTTTAAAAGGACAAACAAATTCTTAGGCCCAACTCAGATAATGTGTTTTTCAGTGGGTTCCTGCCTGCAGAGTGAGGAAAAGGGAAAATGTGAATTGGGAACAGGGAGGATAAGCAGAAAGGGAGAGACATTCCAACAAAATTAGGTAAACAGAGAAGAAGGGAAGTGAAGAAAAGTATGTGTGAGGAAAAATAGAAATAATGATTGAGAGATTCAACTCATCTTGGAACTTGCATGCCTGTAATGTATTAGAACTGGATTGGTCTTGTGTTTGAGCTACTGTAAGTCTAAAGGTCCAAAGGATTTGGGAGGAATTGGAACGATCAGTTTTTCAGCTCCCCCCAGAACCTCCAAAAAATTGACCAAACACAGGCTGCACCTATAACAGTGGTAAAACAGTGAAACCCATTCCAAAACGCCCCCCCCCCCTCCCGCTTGCCTCTGTCCGCACCATGGCTGCAGGGAAATAGTTTGCAGTTTCAGTCATAGGTTTCAGACCTCCTGTTTCGTGGCAACGGCACGTCTCCAAAATAATCCACCCCCACCCCCCCATGCATGCCACAGGTATTCCTCAGCTTGTGGGCACAGCCCAGGCACTCAGTGGGTGACAGTTTCTGGGTGTGTGTGCGCGTGTGAGCATGTGCTTTGCATGGGTGGGGGTGGGACCAGAGAGAGCTCTCTGACATACGGCCGTTTGGTCTCCACCCTCCACACTCTGAAACAGGTAATGCCGGAGGAGTCAATCATTTCTGTCAGGCGGGCCTGCCTGCATGCTACATTGTGTCACTGTTTATTTGCCACACACCACTCCCCCCACTCTCTCTCTCTCCAGTACCGCCCCGCCCTGTCGGCTCACTGACGATCTGAACTTTGGATGCAAAGAATCTGCGTGTACTGCGTTGATTATTCCTCTCTGTGACTCTCTAAAGCGCGGGGGCAACCAGTCTCCTGTCTCTTTTTAAAACAGGACAACGTTAACGTCTTCTTGAAGGCCTGCGGGAAGCTGGGACTGAGAGAGGCGCAGCTGTTCCACCCCGGAGATCTGCAGGACCTGTCCTCCCGTGTCACCGTCAAGTAAGTCCCTGTCGTTCCCCTCCCTCTGTGATCGGTGCCCAAAGCGGTGCAGAGCAGGTGTGCCTGTACGAATGTAGCGGCTTGGGGAGATGAGACCGCTGCGATAAGAGCGGGAACACAGAATACGGTGAGCGTCATTGTATTTGTTTTATCTGACATATAAGCGTTGGGAGACTTCTGTCTTGATCTCTGTGCCGCTCAAAAAAACACCAGGGCTAACGTGAGCTTGTATACGCTGACCCCCCCTCCCCACAAGTTTAAATTTAACTTTGATCTTTTACCGTCGCCTGATCGGTTGCACGCAGTAAAGAATGGAGCATGTTGGAATGGTGTGGGGGGTTAGACAGGTGTATAATTGTTTTTTAAAAGGTCTTGAGTCATTTGGTAAAAATGAAAAAGGCAGCCAATATTATTATTATTATTATTTTTTAGGAGGCTTGTGTCATTTGGTTATTGGTTGTACAGTTAATGTCAAGGCAAATGCGTTAGGCGGTTAGAAAGCCTTTTTTGTGAGAATCTTAAAACCTACAAGGAAGCTGAAGCAGATGATGGGAGCAGAAGGGAAGTGAAACACGGTTTGCAAGAGTGGTGAACGTGGGATCTGATAATGGCTCTCCACGCGCCACAGAGATTGCACAGCTTTGCATGCCAAATTAAAGCGTTGGGAGTTGTAGTTTAAAATGAGGTCATGAGGAGTCGGGTGGAGCTGTACATTTGAGTTATTCGTTGGACGTGTGAGCGGGCATTCTGAATACTGTTGACTGCGTATGAAATGTACCTGGTGTGTGTGTATGTGCGTGTGTGCATGTCTGCGTTCATGGGCATGTGTGTAGTGTGTGTGTCTGTATGGGCACGTGTGTGTGTGTGTGTAGTGTGTGTTTCTGTCTGTGCGTGGGCACGTGTGTAGTGTGTGGGCGCGTGTGTGATTGTGTAGTGCAGGGGTGGCCAACCCTGGTCCTGGAGGGCTACTGGGTGTGCAGGCTTTTGTTCCAGCCCTTCACTAACACACCTGATTCCATTAATCACTTCACTAACACACCTGATTCCACTAATCAACTGCTCGTCAAGGCAATTAATGTTCAAATCAGGTGTGTTAGTGAAGGGCTGGAACAAAAGCCTGCACACCCAGTAGCCCTCCAGGACCAGGGTTGGGGACCCCTGGTGTAGTGTGTAGTGTGTGTGTACTGTGTGTGTGCACACATGCATCTCACTGTACTGTCTCATTTGCTGAGCTTTCTGGTTCCTTCTGCTGTTATGGCGTTTGTGGGTAGAGCGGAGGCTGACACACAGCTGGTATGCTGAACAACCTGTTCACCGCCATCACAGGTGTGCCGGAGCTGACAGGAACAGGCAGTCACTGCCTCCGTGTGTACTACCTGATTTCAGGAATGTCAGCTATTCTTCAGTTTGTAGAAGTTCTGGTAGCACATCTTAGCGATTACAAGTTGCGTTAAGCCCATGCTCCAAGTTGCGCAGAGTATTGCAGGCGTGAATTGGGCAGGATACGTTTTAGATTAATTTAGACTCATTTAATCAATATATGGATATATGTGGCATTAAACTGCCTTGTTTCTCCTATCACCACCACACACGGCGGCCAGCAGCCACTTAAGATAATGTCCAGATATGCCCCGCTCCCTCTGTCCACGGTTTTGACAAGTTGACACAGCCGTGGGGTTGGGGGGGTTTCAGTTGTAAAGGTACTGCAATTCTGCTCTCGTCAGTGAAACGCACAGGGCTGTCAGCAGTCAAACAAAACTCGCCTTGCTCCAGGACGGTTACCACGCCACACCCTCCCTCGCCCTAGCAACCCCAGAGACATTCCAATCAAACGGGACCCGCGCTTGCTCGCTCTCCGACAGTAAACAGCCTGTTACCAGGACCCAAGCCTGTGAGGGCCCCCCGGGGGGTGGGGCAGCATCAGCACAGGGGGGTATTGCGCAGCCTAATTTTAGAAGTGGAAGGTCGCACTTTGACATTGGCTTAAAGGGAAAACGGCAACACGACTGTGGATGGCGGGTCTTTTTTTAGAGCTCTCTCTGTCTCTCTCTGTCTCTCTGTCTCTCTTGGGCACGTATGGCCCCCCACTTCACAAGCTCCCCACGTGGCGTGCTCGGGCAGCATTAATTTGTTGGACGATGCAGTTCTTTCTGGTAATTATGCATACGCATTCTGAACATTGTTTCGAGGCAGTGCGTAATGCGAGTTTTTGAGCAGCTTGACCCCCTCTCTTACAAGCCTGAGAAATGTCTCCGCGCAGTGTTGACGTCTGCACAAGCCTTCCTGAATGGCAGGGCCTCATTGTCCGCATAGCTTATTGCTCACCAGTGGCCAAAGACAGAATTTCCCCAAACGCCAAGCACACAAAAAAGAATCAAATCAGCGAAACGACTGAAAAAAACTTTACTGCTCTTCACTTGAAATTGAGACACTCGAACCCTCGGCTCTCGTGTGTACACTTGCACTCAAAAGGGGCGGTTCACCCTGTTTCTAAACCCTTTTTAAAAAGTTTATTTACCTTAAAGTTGCTTACAGTCAAAGCAAGGCTGGGATCCTCGATCTCTGTTTGTTTATGTTGACAGAAAATGTGAAAATGTTCGCCTAGCCACCTGAGAATGTTGGGTGAACTGTCCCTCTAACCTGTCTTTTATATAGACTCAGTGGCCATTTTATTAGGTACACCTGCTCGTTAATGCAATTATCTAATCAACCAATCATGTGGCAGTAACTCAATGCATAAAAGCATGCAGACATGGTCAAGAGGTTCAGTTGTTATTCAGACCAAAAATCGGAATTGGGAAGAAATGTGATCCAAGTGACTGACTGTGGAATGATTGTTGGTGCCAGACGCGGTGGTGTGAGTATCTCAGAAACTGCTGAGCTCATTGGATTTTCATGCACAACAGTCTCTAGAGTTTACAGAGAATGGTGCGAAAAACTAAAAACATACAGTGAGCGGCAGTTCTGTGGGTGAAAATGCCTTGTTAAGGGGAATGGCCAGACTGGTTCAAGCTGACAGGACGGCGACAGGAACTCAAATAACCACATCTTACAACAATGGTATGCAGAAGAGCATCTCTGAACGCACAAGACGTCAACCTTGAAGTGGATGGGCTACAGCAGCAGAAGACCACACTGGGTTCCACTCCTGTCAACTAAGAACAGGAACAGGAAACCAACAAACTGGACAGTTGAAGATTGGAAAAACGTTGCCTGGTCTGATGAATCTAGATTTCTGCTGCGACATGCAGATGGTAGGGTCAGAATTTGGCGTAAACAACATGAATCCATGCATCCATCCTGCCTTGTGTCAACAGTTCAGGGTGGTGGTGTAATGGTGTGGGGAATGTTTTCTTGGCATACATTAGGCCCCTTAATACTAATTGAGCCACATACTAATTAATGCCACAGCCTACCTGAGTCTTGTTGCTGACCATGTGCATCCCTTTATGGCCACAGTCTACCCATCTTCTAATGGCTACTTCCAGCAGGATAATGCGCCAGGTCACAAAGCACACGTCATCTCAAGCTGGTTCCATGAATATGACAATGAGTTCAGTGTACTCCAATGGCCTCCACAGTGACCAGATCTCAGTCCAATAGAGCACCTTTGGGATGTGGTGGAACGGGAGATTCGCAACATGAATGTGCAGCCGACAATCACGTAATCATGGACCAGAATCTCTGATGAATGTTTCCAGCACCTTGTTGGGTCTGTGCCATGAAGAATTCAGGCTGTTCTGGGGGCAAAAGGGGGGTCCTACCCAGTACTACAAAAGTATACCTAATAAAGTCGCCACTGAGTTGTGTGTATGTGTGTGTGTGTGTGTGTGTGTGTGTGTGTATATATATATATCTGTTCTCCTGCCTATCTCCATAATACAAGTCATTCAGCACAAACGAGGAAAGATTATGTTCACTGAAATGCTGTTTCCTTGTAAGTCTTAAACAAAGCAGAAATCTAAATTGCAGATTAAGGGCTTTTGATGACTGCGGTTGGATGATTCTTAGTCTGTAATACGATTGTTTGATTGAGGCTTTTTAGCGGCAGTGGAAACACATGGGCCACACACACACTTGTGTACTACTGAATAAATACGCCCGTACCCGCCCTTTTTTTACATTTTTTTCTCCATTTTCTTTTTTCTGCTGTTTTCTCCCCATTTTTTAAAATCCAATTGTACCCTTCATGTCAATTATCCCACTCCCTCATATATCTTACGCGTTCGCTGCCGCAGTCCTGATACCGGCAGTGACACTGCCGCCTCTGAGCCAGAACCCACCAAGCCGTCACCGTAACTCCGGTATACGCAGCGAGCTCATATTGGCTTCCCTCCCACCCACCCTGAGGCGGACAGCCAATTGCCGCCCCCTAGTGGCACTCCCGGCTAGAGCCGATACTGGCGCGACCGATGGAATCTAACCCTGGTCGCAGTGGGCAGGGTCGAACATTGTAACTACTAGACCACCCGGACCCCCTTTTGAACGCTAAACATTTGATCTCGTCGTTGTAGTTGAAGGGAGATGTGCCACAGGAAGAGCTGAACCAGAGGCGTTCCACACTATTCATTGTTGCCCCCATAAAAGCAATGACTGTCCGTCATTAGTCATGACACAAATAAAAACATGGTCTCACAGAGAAACTTCCAGATCATCAGCGGGTGTCTGTACGGTATGTTGTCTCTCCTTCCATGATGAACATGCAGGCATTGTCACGTTTTTATTTGGGAATCAAGAGGGCAGAACTTGGTCTTAGTCTGGCCTCAGTCTGATCCCTCTATACCAGCCTTGGTCTAGCAGTGGATCTGTCTAAACCGGCCTTCGTGTAACAGAGCGGATGTTGAAGGTGCCTTAGTGGTTGCAGAGTTGACGCATGCTACACCCTTGCCTAACATAGCGTATGATTATTGTGGCCCGAGTAACGATTCCAGTTATTCTCAGCGCTCTCCCTCGTATAGGTTACAGAGATAGGCATGCGTTGAGGTTGGCGACCTTTGAGCTGGGCTCGGCGCAGTGATATCGTCGTTGCCTTACTGTACACACTGTCATGTTGCTTGAGATTTACATAACGCCCAGACTGATAAAAACTGATTATCTACACGGAAAAGAATGCCTTTTATGAAGATATGCTATATAATTTTTTTTCTTCTCTCCATTGAGACCCATGAACCCCACGGTTCTGATGGCGCTCATTGATTTCACACCTTTAGAAAGCCGTGAACCACGATGTCAGACTTGTCCCTTCCTTGCAGAGATTTGTTCTCATTTCCCTTGTACAATAATATAATAAGGGCCAGCAGTGTAGTATAATGGTTAGGGAACTGGGCTTGTAGCTCAGAGGTTCCAGGTTCGATTCCCAGGTGGAGCACTGCCGTTGTACCCTTGAGCAAAGGTACTTAACCTGAATTGCTTCAGTAAAATATCCAGCTGTATAAATGGATTGTATGTAAAGAAATGTAAACCGTGTAAGTCGCTCTGGATAAGAGCTTCTGCTAAATGCCTAAAATGTAATGTAATGTAATAATAGTATATGCCATTTAGCAGATGCTTTTACCCAAAGCGACTTAGTTGTGAACACATACATTTTTCAGTATATGTAATCCCGATGGGAATCGAACCCACAACCTCGGCGCCATGCTCTACCTACTGAGCCACACAGGACCACAACAACAGGGAGCAAAAGGAACGAGGGGTCTAAGGAGCAGGAAGTGAATCTTGCATCCCCCCGACTTCAGGCGGTTTGGGTGTCGTGCATAGTAGCTCCACAATGTGACTTCTTACTCGATGATTAACAGGATTTGGGGATTACAGGAGAAAATTGGTGGCTACAATACTCTTACAATTCTTCTTGTTATCCCACCTATTAAGTTCTGTTTAAAATCTTGGTTACACGGCCAGAAAACCAGCTTATTTTCTTGCATCGATGGGTTTTGTGAATTTGGACTTCCTCTGGATTTTTTTTTTTTTTTTTTTGTCCCTTTCTGTTTTGAAGCAGAGATGGGCAGCCCTGTGTGTTTACGAGCTGTTTACGAAGTCCTCTGGGTCACACTGCAGTCGGAAAATATTTTGCGTATATAAAAATGTATATCTATATATATATATATGTGTGTGTGTGTGTGTGTGTGTATATATATATATACATATATACATACACTGCCTGGCCCCCAAAAAAGTCACCACCTGGATTTAACTAAGCAAATAGGTAAGAGCCTTCATTGGATAATTACTGCAGTGATTAATATGTTTTAGCTGGCAACAAGTTATTTAACCCTAACTGATGCAGTGAGTAGCTTCTCATTTCTTAAACAACCATGTCGGAAGACATATCCTGTGGTTGTAGACAATATGTTAATCTGTTTCAGAAGGGTCAAATTATTGGCCTACATCAAGCAAAGAAAACAACTAAGGAGATTGCTGAAACTACTGAAATTGGGTTAAAAACTGTCCAACGCATTATTAAAACCTGGAAGGATAGTGGTGAACCATCATCTTCGAGGAAGAAATGTGGTCGGAAAAAAATCTTGAATGATCGTGATCGGCGATCACTTAAACGTTTGGTGAAATCATATCATAAAAAATGTAATGGTGAAAGTAAGAGCATTTCCACACGCAAGGGAACTCAAGGGATTGGGACTAAACAGCCGTATAGCCTTAAGAAAACCACTTGAGTGAGTCAAGTTGGTTGTCCAACTCAACCAAAATGAGTCCAGATTTACCCTGTTCCAGTGATGGGTGCATCAGGGCAAGAAGAGAGGCTAATTGGAAAAAAAAGGCTTCAATTTGCTAGGGAGCATAAAGATTGGACTCTGGAGCAATGGAAGAAGGTCATGTGGTCTGATGAGTCCAGATTTACCCTGTTCCAGTGATGGGCGCATCAGGGTAAGAAGAGAGGCGGATGAAGTGATGCACCCATCATGCCTAGTGCCTACCGTACAAGCCTGTCAGGGCAGTGTTATGATCTGGGGTTGCTGCAGTTGGTCAGGTCTAGGTTCAGCAACGTTATGTGCCCAAAGAATGAGGTCAGCTGGCTACCTGAATATGCTGAATGACCAGGTTTTTCCATCAATGGATTTTTTTCTTCCCTGATGGCACGGGCATATTCCAAGATGACAATGCCACGATTCATCGGGCTCAAATTGTGAAAGAGTGGTTCAGGGAGCATGAGACATAATTTTCACACCATGGATTGGCCACCACAGAGTCCAGACCTTAACCCCATTGAGAATCTTTGGGATGTGCTGGAGAAGACTTTGCACAGCGGTCCGACTCTCCCATCATCAATACAAGATCTTGGCGAAAAATGAATGCAACTCTGGACGGAAATAAATGTTGTAACATTGCAGAAGCTTATTGAAATGATGCCACGGCGAATGCGTGCCGTAATCAAAGCTAAAGGCGGTCCAACGAAATATTAGTGTGTAATTTTTTTGGGACGGGCAGTGTATGTATATATATATATATATATATATATATATATATATATATATATATATATATATATATATATATATATATATATACACACACACACACACTCAGTGGCCACTTTATTAGGTACACCTGCTCGTTAATGCAATTATCTAATCAGTCAATCATGTGCATAAAAGCATGCAGACATGGTCAAGAGGTTCAGTTGTTGTTCAGACCAAAAAACAGAATGGGGAAGAAATGTGATCTCAGTGACTTTGACCGTGGAATGATTGTTGGTGCCAGACGGGGTGATGTGAGTATCTCAGAAACTGCTGATCTCATTGGATTTTCACGCACAGCAGTCTCTAGAGTTGACAGAGAATAGTGCAAAAAACTAAAAACATCCAGTGAGCGGCAGTTCTGTGGGCGAAAACGCCTTGTTGATGAGAGGGGTCAGAGGAGAATGGCCAGACTGGTTCAAGCTGACAGTAAGGCGACAAGAACTCAAATAACCACATCTTACAAAAGTGGTATGGAGAAGAGCATTCTGAACGCACAACACGTCAAACCTTGAAGTAGATGGGCTACAGCAGCAGAAGACCACCGGGGTCCACTCCTGTTAGCATCAGCGTAATATGCCTATTAGCCTTTCTTTAGTGCAAGAAAAGGCTCAAAGCGTTTCTTTCATGAGTACAGGAAAGTGAGGCTACAGTGGGCACAGGCTCACCAAAACTGGACAGTTGAAGATTGGAAAAAACGTTGCCTGGTCTGACGAATCTCGATTTCTGTTGTGACATGCACATGGTAGGGTCAGAATTTGGCATAAACCACATGAATCCATGCATCCATCCTGCCTTGTGTCAACGGTTCAGGCTGGTGGTGGTGGTGTAATGGTGTGGGGAATGTTTTCTTGGCACACATTAGGCCCCTTAATACCAATTTAGCATTGTTTAAATACCAGAGTCTTGTTGCTGACCATGTGCATCCCTTTATGGACACAGTCTACCCATCTTCTAATGGCTTCCAGCAGGATAATGCGCTATGTCACAAAGCACACGTCATCTCAAGCTGGTTCCACGAACATGACAATGAGTTCAGTGTACTCCAATGGCCTCCACAGTCACCAGATCTCAGTCCAATAGAGCACCTGTGGTGGAACAGGATATTCGCAACATGAATGTGCAGCCAACAAATCTGCAGCAACTGTGTGATGCTATCATGTCAACATGGACCAGAATGTCTGATGAGTGTTTCCAGCACCTTGTTGAATCCATGCCACGAAGAATTCAGGCTGTTCTTGAATGGGGGGTTCCTATTCAGTACTAGAAAGGTATACCTAATAAAGTGGCCACTGAGTGTGTGTGTATATTTATATATATATATATATATATATAAATGTGTGTATATACAGTCCCGGCCAAAAGTTTTGTCGCATGAGTGGACAAAAGTGACAATTGCTAATTACCCAACTCTTAATTAGCTAATAAAGTTAGGAAACAACACAAATTAATCATAAGTGTCTAAAGTTTATTTAGATACCATCAAAACAAAAATTTCATAGATTCTTATAAGGTTTATTGCTTGATAATGATGAACAAGCCAGTTTCTACCTGGACAAAAGTCTTGTCGCAAATCAAATTATAATCAAGAAATTGTATCTTTCTCAAAAAGTAAATAAAATAACAAATTAAAAATCAGTCTAGTATTTCATCATGGACTATAAGTTAAGAAATGTATATCTTGTATGGGTTCCTTTGGCCTGCAGAACAGTTGCCATCTGGTTTGGCAGAGAGTCGTAGAGCTTGTTGATGAAGTCGTCGGGGATGGCATGGAAGGCCACCTTGCAGGCATCTCAAAGTTCCTCCAAGTTCTTCGGCTTGGTCCTCCAAGCTTCCTCCTTTATTCTTCCCCAGATATGTTCAATAATATTCATATCTGGAGACTGTGCTGGCCATCCCTGAAGGACCTTGATCTTCTTCCCCCTGAGAAACTTCATAGTGGAACCTGAGGTATGGCAAGGAGCTCCATCCTGTTGAAAAATCTGACCCCTTTTGTAGTTGGGAATGTACTGGGAGGCAAGAATCTGTTGATATTTGGCACTGTCAATGTTACCATCCACCTTATAGATCTCCCTGGCACCTCTGTATTGGATGTAACCCCAAACCATAATCTTTCCACCTCCAAATCTGACTGTCTTCTGGGTGAACCGTGGGTCGAGACGGGCCCCAGAGGGTCGTCGACAATATTGGCGGCGCTTGGGATGGAGCTCAACTGACGGTTCATCTGAAAAATCTATTTTTCACCACTTTTCTGCTGTCCAACCTTCTGTCAGGCTATGGGCCTTGGCGTACGCAACACGATTTCTTAGCTGTCTCTTGTTTAGCGCTGGTTTCTGGGCAGCAATATGACCATTGGAGACCATTGCGAGCAAGCGAGCTGGCGTCCACTCCTCCTGGAGCTGTGAGGCGGTTGACATGGGGCTGGATTTTGACAGTCGGACCAGCAAGCTGTCGTCTCGAGCAGTTGTCTTGTGCGGTCTGCCCGACCTGGGTCT
The DNA here is from genome assembly GCA_029706075.1 of Aldrovandia affinis. NCBI lineage: Eukaryota > Metazoa > Chordata > Actinopteri > Notacanthiformes > Halosauridae > Aldrovandia > Aldrovandia affinis. The sequence continues at coordinate 1,596,727 of JAINUG010000052.1, read as the reverse complement.
GTCATGGACGTCGCCAGTCTCTTGGTAGCGCTTGCGAATCCTCTCCACCTGCCGTTTAGACACATTGAAGATGTCTGCAACTTCAGCAGGAGACTTGGACTTGAGATTTTTGATGATCAGCACTTTGGTTTCTGGTTTGATCTTGGGCATGTTGACAGAAGCAATGTTGAGCATGAACTGAAGGCTTAAAGTGTCAAATTTCTGCTTTTATAGCTCAAAGTTACCTACATCTGACTAATCAAGCCCCTTGTTTGTTTCTTCCTTATTCACTGTGGCCTAGAAATTGGAGTTGGCCATTGCGACAAGACTTTTGTCCGGCCAAAACTGGCCTGTTGATCATTATCAAGCTATAAACCTTATAAGCATCTATGAAATTTTTGTTTTGATGGTATCTAAATAAACTTTAGACACTTATGATTAATTTGTGTTGTTTCCTAACTTTATTAGCTAATTAAGAGTTGGGTAATTAGCAATTGTCACTTTTGTCCACTCATGCGACAAAACTTTTGGCCGGACTGTATATATATATATATATATATATATATACACACTGCCCGTCCCCCAAAAAAAGTCACACTCTAATATTTAGTTGGACTGCCTTTAGCTTTGATTACGGCAAGCATTCGCCGTGGCATCGTTTCGATAAGCTTCTGCAATGTCACAGCATTTATTTCCGTCCATGTTGCATACATTTTTCGCCAAGATCTTGTATTGATGATGGGAGAGTCGGACCGCTGCGCAGTCTTCTCCAGCACATCCCAAAGATTCTCAATGGGGTTAAGGTCTGGACTCTGTGGTGGCCAATCCATGTGTGAAAATGATGTCTCATGCTCCTGAACCACTCTTTCACAATTTGAGCCCGATGAATCATGGCATTGTCATCTTGGAATATGCCCGTGCCATCAGGGAAAAAAATCCATTGATGGAAAAACCTGTTCATTCAGTATATTCAGGTAGTCAGCTGACCTCATTCTTTGGGCACATAACGTTGCTGAACCTAGACCTGACCAACTGCAGCAACCCCAGATCATAACACTGCCCCCACAGGCTTGTACGGTAGGCACTAGGCATGATGGGTGCATCACTTCATCCGCCTCTCTTCTTACCCTGATGCGCCCATCACTGGAACAGGGTAAATCTGGACTCATCAGACCACATGACCTTCTTCCATTGCTCCAGAGTCCAATCTTTATGCTCCTAGCAAATTGAAGCCTTTTTTCCGATTAGCCTCACTGACAAGTGGTTTTCTTAAGGCTACACAGCTGTTTATTCCCATCCCTTGAGTTCCCTTCGCATTGTGCGTGTGGAAATGCTCTTACTTTCACTATTAAACATAGTCGTGAGTTCTACTGTTGATTTTTTACGATATGATTTCACCAACGTTTAAGTGATCGCCAATCACGATCATTCAAGATTTTTTCTGACCACATTTCTTCCTCGAAGATGATGGTTCACCACTATCCTTCCAGGTTTTAATAATGCGTTGGACAGTTCTTAACCCAATTTTAGTAGTTTCGGCAATCTCCTTAGTTGTTTTCTTTGCTTGATGCAGGCCAATAATTTGACCCTTCTGAAACAGATTAACATCTTTTCCACGACCACAGGATATGTCTTCGTGTGTGTGTGTGTAGGATAAAGATAAACAAAGAGCCCTCTTTAAAAATTAAAAAGAAAAAAAGAAAAATAAATCTTTTAATTAATGAATTTTTTTTTAAAGGACAAGAAATGTAATTTTTTTAGGCCTACCCATCGTTTCCAGGGGCCCACCAAGCCAGGGAGCAATGGAGATTAAAATTTTCCACTCATAAAACTCTGAGATATATAAGTGCTTTTTATGGATTTTTACTCCCAGTAACCACTAAAAGAAGGTGACGCACAACACGAGCAGGTTTTAATATTGAGTAATGGCAGGAAACCAAGTCTCCTGTACCTACCGTTTACCTTTACTGTCGGACGTGCTCAAAGGGGTTTGTCCCCAGTAAACCGTCCCACTTAACGTTAACACACTGTACCGCATATTAACAGCAACACACATTCAGTAGGATGAGCAGTACAGAAAGCCTTTTATTATGAATTAATGTCATCAGTTCTGTCACGATAATTAAGTACACTAATTAATGTGTCATAAATGTCAATTATTTGACAGGCGTTAACACTCAATGTCATTTGTTAAGCCTGGGTTTGTTTTTTTTGTTTGTTCGTGTAATCACTGCAAGTCCCCGCATGTACAGAATAGGCAACAAGACTTCTTGGTATTTGTGTGCATTGTAAAAGTGGTGCTGTTAAAATAGCGAGCTGCAGGAACGTGAACAAGCACGGGCCTTATTTGCATCCGGCTGTATCGGCACAGTGGCCCCCGCGCGGTCGTGTGTCGAAAGATTGTGACAGGGTGACCAATGAGCGCTCTGATGAGCGACCGAGCCTTACCATAAATGGCCACACAACGGCTGCCTTTTTTTGTGCCCCTTGACTCGCTCGCCAGGAAATCGAAATGCCAGCCTCGCCCCTATTTTGCCTGTGAATAATCGGCGCAGTGTCCCGACGAGGGCGAGGCAGGCAGGCTGTCGTAAAGATACCACCCCCGTCAGAGCTCTGGAGTTTACAAAGCTCTCTCGGTCACAGGCAGGGAAGGGCCCTGTTCATTTTCACTTTGATATTCAAAGAGTGGCTTTTTGTATGACGAGGTCCAGGTCGCTATTCTTGCGGTCGACCGCCTGGCTCGCATAGTTGGCACTGAGTGATATCGATATTGGGCGTTTTGCACCGATGTCTGTACTGTTTGCCTTGTCTGTCATTCACTATTGTTTTTATTGGTTTGTTGTTGTTGTTTGAGGGTTTTATGTTTACTATGCGGACTTTATAATTGCAGCATAGTAAAATAAGGATAAATGGATAAATAACGTTTTTTAAAGAATTTAATTGAATTGAGTTGAGCAGCCGGGCCCCACGGGTGGCGTGAGTTCACGGTGAATGTGCTGAATGTCACGGGAGTATGAGCAAAAAACAACACGACGAGATGCTCCTTTTTGGGTATCACGGGTGCGTGAACGCACACCCTTTTAATTGAGGGGAGTTTTGCAATCCCGCGAGCGATTGAGAAATTGCAGGCCCTATCCATTGTACCTGTGTGTTGGGTTGGGCTGAAACTGCACAGCTGGGCTTGGCAACGTTTCGGTTCTTGTTGTGCTTGGAGCCATTTTGAGACCGATTTGGGCGTGCCCTTATGTGACAGGCATGCATATAGAGACCACTATGTCTTCTGTCTGTCCACCAGAACACTAAAACCACCACACTATTACATTTTTAAATCATTAATTAATTTTCCCCACATGACTCATCTCCATTCATTCAATGTATACAAATGCAAAGATTGCCAGTGTGATATTGTGAGGAAAAAAGATGTATCCCTGCATTTTTTTCTTTGTAATAAAAGGAACGCATGTGTTAGTTCATCTGCAAAGACGAGTAATCTTCAGCGCTACCGTGTTTTATCACGGTATGCAAAACGGCCTCGCGGTGCGGTGCGGCTCAGCGCGACGATACGGGAACGGGAGCGATAGCACAAAGGATTGTAAAACGATGAAGTCTTAAGAGGTCTCATCACGGGCCATTTCGTAAGTCAACATCACTGTAGCCGAATAATAACATATGCCATTTAGCAGCCATTTTTATCCAAAGCGACTTACAGTAGTGAATGCATACGTTTTTCAGTACATGTGGTCCCAGTGGGAATCGAACCCACGACCTAAGCGGTGTCGGCGTCATGCTCTTACCTACTGAGCCACACAGAACCACACTGTATTACGGAAAATGATACACTGTGTACTTAAGTCTGGCGTTCTCTGTGCATGATGAGCCAAGTCATTTTTGGGCGGACGATGTGTTTTTCCGTTTTTGACTTCTCCGCGCGAGGGACGTAGGCCCGCGCAGGTACAGCCCTCAGGTGTGCCGTCGTACCGCCAGGAGGCTTGACCACACAGGAATGCGGTCTGGGTGGTTTTTCATTTTTTTTTCCCCCCGCCCCGAGCTGTTCTGCGGTTCACCTGCACCTGGTAGCCGGTGTTGCTGGGCTCGGTTGGTACCTTTCCTCGGCACGACGGCCCCTGGAATGCGATGGTTGTAATACCTTTCCCATTGCTGTCACCACAGACATCCCCCGTTGAGTAATGGCTGCAGATGGTCCTGGCGATAGACTTGTAAGTATTTGTTGGAAGCCTTTTATTTTTTTATTTTTTTTTGGGGCCTAAGGGTATTGTAAGGGGAGGGGGGGGAACTCACCTGCCTCAGTCCCTCAGCGCGCACACACACAGACGCTTCTAACTGAATAACAGCAGTGTCTGTTTGTGAAAGGGATCCACTGGAACATCGCAGTGGGATGTTGTTATCTCTTGCCAGGCAGGCCTTGCTCAGCCAAGCGGGAGGTATTTGAGATACGAGACCGACTTTAAATAGGACTTTTAAGTCTTTTTTAGATGTTATCAAGACTAAATAAGACTGGCCACAGCCGTCTCCCCACGCCGTATCGCACAACCGGATGAGGGGCTAGTCTGTGACTCGCTGTGAAATCCTGGTTGGTATTCGTGTTTGGTGTGGGCGGGTCAGCAATTTTTTTATTTAGTCTCAGCCCGCGTAGCGAGGGGACGTCAGAAGGCATTTTCCGGGCCCGTGACACAGCGTTGCAAAATGTTCTCGTGAAAACGCACAGCGCTGCACATTCCCATGAGCCACCCAGAGAGGAGAGCGTATGGAGGATGGCAAGACCTGTCGCACAAAGACCCCACCCCGGAACGCACTGTGCTTACCACTCCACATTCGATGCACTGCAAATTACCACAGGTTTTTTTTTTTTTTTTATTATGATTTTTTTTATTTTTTTATATAAATGCTTTTTTTTATTTATTGCAAACCCGCCAGTAAAAAAGGCAGTCCTCTCGTTCAACAAAGACGCAGTGTTTATGAATTCGGGTTTGGGAACTGAATTAGCAGATTTGCAGCTCATTTTTAAACTTTTTTTTGCATTTTAAAGCATCCACACACATCCCCATCAAGGTGGCGGTTGGGAGAGGATCAACATTTTGGGATGGACAAAAAAGAAGCTCTGGAATGTTCTGGAGTCACGCTTCCCCTTTATCTGCCGTGGGAAGATAAACCAGCGGCTCTTCTGTGAATGGCCAGCACTCCCTGATGGATTTCCCCATTTTTCTCCCAATTTAGTGGCAAATTTATGCCCTCTATTTATTTCGATTTTTCCCCACATGAACACGCCGCCCGTCTTTACGAGGCAAGTTGATTCTCAGAGGGCAGTGAACTCCACCTCCTTTGAGACGGAATTCGCCCACCCACGTTTTGGAGTCACCCGTACGCGCTTCTCAGCAAGTTCATGCTGGCTCACCCTCCTCCCTCCCCCTAGGGTGGACAGCCAAACATAGCCCCCAATCGGGGCTCCCCACCAGGGCCGGTCTGGTACAGTCGGGTTTCGAACAGTGACAGCTCACAGCTCACCCTCGTAAAGGACCAGCCAATATGAGTGCGTTAATGAACAGTGTTTAATAATAATAATAATTAGCATTTAATAACACTTGCCAGCCCCAGTGAAGCAGAGGACGAGAGCTTCAGCCTGTAGCCTTGCTTGGTATGTGACTTTGGATAAATGCTAAATGGAACGCTTTTGTCTCATTTCTGACCTTTACAAAGTGATCCACGAGAAATGGTTTTGCTCAAAACCGCACACTTAATGGTGAGGAGCTACGGAGGCCTCTGAACCGAACACAAGCAGGCAACGCTCATTTAGAAAACCCATTGAGCTTTGTGCTGTTGCTGTAGACGTCCATGCCATTGCCTCATCAATGGGTGATTCACTAGAGTCATCCCTCAATATTCACCAGCTGACAGCTGGCCGGATATGGGTAGGGCAGTGTGCGTGTGTGTGTGAGGGCATCCTTCATAACTTGTTTTGTTTGTTGGGTCACCTAGAACAGGGGTGCCCAACCAGTCGGTCGCAATCTACTGGTCGATTGTGGAGTGCTTGAAGATCGATCCCGAGATGATTGTTGGAAAAAGTATATAGTATAATATACGTTCCTTGCGTGAAGGCGTAACCTCAATCAAATGTTAAGACATGCGTGGATGAGAGTGCGCTGGCTAGTGTAGCATTGATTCTTATTTGTTGCGGGTTTGGTAAAATATCGAAAATCAAACCAAGGATGAATACTGGGATGGATACAAAGAGAAAATGTATAATTTCCATAAGCCCATGAGAGGGATTTCCCAGCCAAGAGTGAACTATGAAAAAGAAAGGTACAAGAACTTGAAATCTCAACTAGCAGCACAGCAGTCCATTTTCACGGAGCCTAATAGCAGAGGAAAGGCAGCGACCATAGCATCATATCGTGTGAGTCACGTTCTTGCTAAGCACAAAACGTCATTCAAAGATGGAGAGATGGTGAAGGAGGCATTTGTTGAGGCTGCAGACTTGCTGTTTGGGGATTTTAAGAATCCGACTGAAATCGTGGCTGCTATCAAGGACATTCAATTATCCAGAATCACAGTGACACGGCGATGTGAGGAAATAGCGGAGGACCTCGAGGATCGACTGAAGAAGGATATTGGCGCGTGCGAGTGTTTCTCCGTTCAGTTCGACGAGTCGACCAGTACAGTAGATGTGGCGCAGTTATGTATTTTCATTACAATGGTGTTCAAGGACATGAGCGCAAAAGAGGAACTACTCACCATTTTGCCACTGGAAGGACATACACGGGGCGAAGATCATTTTCAAGCTTTCATGGAGTTTGCTGACAAGAACCAACTGCCCATTTGTAAGCTTGTCTCCATTACTACTGATGGGGCGACCGCTATGGTAGTCCGTACTAGTGGGTTCATTGGATTGTGCAAACAAAGTGACTCTTTTCCGGACTTTATTCATTATAATTGCATCATTCACCAACAAACTTTGTGCGGGAAGATTTTAAACATGAAAGAGGTGATGGATGTTGCAATAAAGATTGTATGTTGGATTTGGGCAAGAAGTCTACAGAGGAGGCTATTCCGATCTCACATGGAGGAGACTGACACGGAACACACAGACTTGCTGCTGCACACTGATATGCGGTGGCTGAGCAAAGGTAATTTTTTGGCAAGATTTAGGGAGTTATTGCCTGAAATCAAAGAGTTTCTCAAGCTCTTTAAACATGCAGAATATGCACAGCTAGAAGACGAGCAGTGGCTCCTGGATTTAGTGTTCCTTACTGACCTTACTGACATGCTGAATGAACTGAATGTTGAATGAAGGAAAAAATCAATGTAATCGACATGATCAGCTCTGTGAACACTTTTAAACGCAAGCTACAACTGCTCTCAACTAAGCTGCAACACCAGGACCTGCGCTACTTTCAAAATATGCATTCAGAACAGCGAAGCTTGACAGTGCACGTTACATTGAGCAAGTTCAGAGCATCTCATCAGAGTTTGACAGACGCTTCACTGATTTTGCGTCATTTGAACCTGTTGCCACATACATGTGTTTCCCGTTTGGCACAGATATAGATGTGGATCACATTGCCTCCAAAGTGGGATCACTCTTTCACCTGGACACAACTGAAAATGAAATTCTCACCCTTCAAAATGACATTCAGGGCAACCACTGAGATGAAGGGTGAGTTCTGGGACCTACTGTTGGATGATAAATATCCCAACATAAGAAGGTGTCTCTATTACTTGTCAGCCCTTTTTGGGTCAACCTACCTATGTGAGTATGCATTCTCTCACATGAAGATCATAAAGTCCAAGTACAGATCTACCATGACCTAGTAGCCTGCCTGAGACTTGCAACCAGCTGCTACTACCCTGACTTTGAGAAGCTGCCTCCTCCCAGTACCAAAAGTCACACTAAGGTAGGAAATTAATTTATTTCCCCTTTTCCAAAATTGAAAACATTTTATTAGTCCACTGTAGTATAAGAGTAGCTTTTATTTGATGTGTGCCACTGGGTATTGTAGTGATAGGCCCACACTCTGGGAGCTGCATTTCCGTTTCGTTTGTCGTTTCAGGGCTCTAACCTGGGACTGGTAGATCTCCTCAGGTTGGCAAATGAAAAAGTAGATCTCATGTCTAAAATGGTTGGGCACCCCTGACCTAGGACATCTGTTATGTTTTGGTATCCAGAGACAACATTCCTGGCGTAGTGCTGTAGAACTAAAGTAAAAAGTGATTGTGTAAAAGAAGCAGTCTGTAACTGTAACTGAATGTGAGCAGGGAAAACCGCATCTGCTCATAGTTTGTAGTCAGCATGGCGCAACTCCCAACAGAAGGCAGTTAGCTAGGGGTCTCGGGTAACGTAACGGTCAAAGCATTAGCCCTGAATGCAAGTTTCCCACTGCAGCCGCAGTTTGAAACCTGGCTGTGCCAGTCCGGCTGTGGCCAAGAGTACCGTTGGGGGCGGCGATTGGCAGACCGCCCCAGAGGGAGGGAGGGGGAGGATAAGCCGGCACGAGCTTGCCGAGAAGCCCAAAGGTGTCCCTGTACGGGAAAAGCTGGCTTGACTTTGAGGACGAGCGGTGGGCTCCTAGGGGAGGGTAAATTGAAAGAAGTAGAGGGTGCTATTGGCTACCAAATTTGGAGAAAAACAGGGAAAAATCTGAAACAAATTTTAAAAAGAAAAAAGAAGCCAGTTGGCTCTCTGCACAAAGACCTCCAGCCAGCCTCCAGGTACAGGGAGCTGATTGGTTGCAGGGGTTGATGGTAACGTTCTTCTGGCGTACGCACTGACACGTATATTTGCGCATTCAAACAGTACTATGTTTTATCATTTTGTATGAGGGGGGTGGTGTGTGAAGTCCTGCTTTGATCCAAATGATCAAATGATCATAACAGCCAAACAGGAGGAATTGATGAATGGACTCATTTTAATGGTTTATTAAGACTGACTAGCAGCTGATTGGCTACGGTTACAGTACAGGCCTAAGGCCAGATTGGTTATGATAGCCCCCCATCCATGCAGCATTGTCCAAAAGAGTCCTTGGGGCAGTACCAGCCCTCATTAACCACCGTTGGATAACAAGACTGTTCCTAAAAGGTCCCTTACCAACAGCACCCATAAATGCGGACTTTGTTTCAGAAAGCAGAAGGGCTTTTTTTCTTTCTCCCCCCTCTCCCTCTTTTTATGGCCCTCGTAAATCGGTGAGTTCCGGGTTAGCAGCCTGCCCTCCTTCCTAACGCAGATCAGTCCACACGTTAAAGACTCCTGGTGGGCCTCCGATAGCATAGCGGTCTAACGCACCCGTATTGGCCTTTACGAGTGTGAGCTGCCTATCACGGTCGTGGTTTGGAACCCGACTACCAGACCAGCCCTTGTGGGGAGTCCCGATCGGGGGCGGCATTTGGCTGTCTTCGCCAAATGGGTCCACCGGTTCTCGTTCGTGGCTGTAGATCTTGCCCTTGGCGGGGGGCGTCCGCTGGGCCGCCATTGTCACAACTCAGGTGTCAGAACGGAATGTTTGTCCGTAGCATAGCCAGGCAGGTGTTGGTTTGGGGCGTGCAGAGCAATTTCATTACCCTTCCCCCCTCAGGAATGCGTTGCATACAAACACACACCGCGGTATCTCACACTTTGTCATTGCCGATCGCCCCCACCCCTCCCACAATGCAGTGCGGCTCCTTATCTGCATCTCGGGGGCAGAGGAGCAGAGGAGGCTTGGTGAAGACTGCTCTTCCACCACTCTCCAGACCTTTGAGCTCTCCAGACTGCTCGTGGCCTCGCTAGCGGCCGGCCAGGATTAAATGCTCCAAAGGCTATGTGTGTGCGTGTCCATGTGCGCACGTGCGCGTTCGTCCCCCTGACTGAACGCAGAAGCGGCTGTCCTTCAGCCGTCGGGCGAGTTGCCCAAGCCATAGAATACTGCTGAGGTCAGTGAGAAATTCCTGAAATACTTGGGGAAGTTTTCCTTTGATAGAGGAGCCGTGTTTGTTATCGGAGAGGGCACGGGGCCTATCAGGTATTGTGTTGCGTTTGGCAAGTCAAGGTCCCAAGTTCATCAGTTCTATCTGCTTGTGCCCCTTCCCCCCCCCTTCAAAGGGCTAATTATCCATTTATCCTCTTGGTATTTACTACCTGCCATAAAACGACTGTAACCGTTGGAGGCCTATGGTCTGCATGGAGGCCTACTGATATAATAAGAATAATATGCCATTTACCAGACTCTTTTATCCAAAGCGACTTACAGTAATGAATGCATAAAGTTTTCAGTATATGTGGTCCCGATGGGAATCAAACCCACAACCTAAGCGTTGTCAGCACCATGCTCTACCTACTGAACTACTAGGAGGCTTACTATCAAAAAGTTGCATTATCTTCTTGTCAAAAACATCTTTGATCGCCCAGACACTTATCTTCATGTATCAACCCTGTGAAGTATCCAAGGCTTTTATTTATTGGTATTTATTTCATTTTTTGTGTGGATGTAAGAATTGTCTCTATATAGCAAATTGTATATACAGATAACTGCCAAAATAAAGTGTCTTAATAGGGCATTGTGCTACTACGAGCCACCAGAACGGCTTCAATGCACCTTGACATAGATTGTGCAAGTGTCTGGAACTCTGTTAGAGTGAGGCAACACCATTCTTCTTAAATAAATTCCATCATTTGGCGTTTTGTTGATGTTGGTGGAAAGCGCTGTCTCAGGCGCCGCTCCAGAATCTCCCATTAGCGTTCAATGGGGTTGAGATCTGGTGACTGGTACGGCCATGGCATATGATTTACGTCATTTTAATTGTCATCAAACCATTCAGTGAGGGGGCATTGTCATCCTGGAAGAGACCGCTCCCATCAGGATAGAAATGCATAGAATGAAGGTGATCACTCAGAATGGCTTTGTATTTATTGGCATTTACCTTGCCCTCTAAGGGGTTGAATGGACCTAAACCATGGCAGGAAAATGCACCCCACACCATAACAGAGCCCCCAGAACCCTTCATTTACTCAAGTGTTTCCTTTATTTTGGCAGTTACCTGTATGTGCCATCATTACCCGCACACCACAGACTTGAAATGGTGATAAAGCTTCTATATTGCACCCGTTAATTATCATAACTGTAATATTATGATACGAGGAACGTCAGTACACGGGTGACACCGTGGGGTTCCATGGACAGGGTCTTATCGGAGGGGGAGGGCGAATTGAAAGAAATTTAGGGTATAATTGGCTACTTAATTGGGAGGAAAAAAAAGCGGGGGGAAAAATCAAACAAATTTTTTTTAAACGTTGAATGAGCTGGGCCCATACCAAAGGCCAGGCTCAGACTGTAAATCCTCTGGCCCTGAAGCACAGAGCGCTGGATCGGTCGTGGTGGACCGGGCAGCTCTGTCCTGCATGAGAGCAGAGGAATTCACCAGTGCTCCGCGGGGCTTCACGCAGCTGTCTGACCTTTTGTGCAGTGGGGTGACGTTTGGGGGAAGGGGGGGTGGATTTGACAGTAGAGAGCGTGCTTTCACTTTCTAGCACTTTCAGTGGGGGAAAACGCAGGTATCCGGTCACACCTCGTGTTTTTTTGTTTGTTAATGTTTTAATCAGGCTCCGTGAGACTAACCACGCTTTTCTCATCCTCCTTTTTCAGACCAGAAGAGACCAGTAGGAGATTGAAGAATGTAAGTCGACTTTTTTCATGGCGCGTTTGTGTCATTGTGTCCCTGTCTTTAATTCTGCCTGTGCCGTTCGTTTTAATTCTGGAGGGCTGAGGAGTTAGCGGATGCAGAGCAGTCGTGAAGCGATTGTTTTATGAATCCAAAGGGATTCCTTTTAGGTGTCCTAGATAATGGAGAAATTAACAACGAGGAACATCATTTCCTGCTGCTGCAGATTCCTACAGATTGACAGTCTCTCTCTCCCTCTCTCTCTCTTTCTGTCTTCTGTTTTCCCTGTGTGGGTGGTGTGCTCTTTCCGCCCTGAGCCACCCTTTCAGGACACTGGACTCTTGATGGGGTAGAAGGTTCTGGATGATTGTGGGCACAAAGGCCCTTCTGCCCCACGGGTCAACAGAAGGGCAGGCAGCCCTGCCCCTCCTTCTCCCTCCTCCACACATTCACCCAGAGCTGTCCAGAATAAAGCCAGCTAAATATAATACTGCGCTGCACGCGAACACACAGACTCTTAAATGCCTTTCCTTCTGCTGTGTAAGCAGGCGTTTCCTAATAGTGCTACAGAACACTTGGAGAGGTTCCTAATTACAGTTCTTATGACACATGAGACCCAGGCTATCGCCAATGGAAGAACAAGCCAAAAAAAAAGTTAAATTGATGTTCAGTTGGAACCTACAATAAAAAATAAAAACTGTTTCCTCGTTGCAGTAAACAACTTGAGCAATAAGAGTCACTCCCCTAGTAGCATTGGCTAAAGACTCCCCACCCGTCTCCCCACAATCCAATGTTCGCTGCAGATGACTATGGTTCAGTTGTGTTTTTTCCTCTCATCTCTTTCAGGTTTTGATAACCATCTACTGGTTGGGCAGAAAGGCACAGGTTGACCCTATCTATAATGGACCTTACCTGAACCTCAAGGCATTTGAGGGATTACTTGGCCTCGCACTTTCTAAGGTAAGCCATTAATAGCTTGTGACTTATCTGCAGAAAGAGTCTGTGATGCTGCCTGTCACGGTTGCGGTTCGAAATCCGACTGTGCCAGACCGGCCCTGGCTGGGATCCCCGATTGGGGCCGTCATTTGGCTGTCCACCCCAGGGGGAGGGTGATCCGGCACGAGTTTGCTGAGAAGCGTTCACTGCCCTCGGATAATTTGCTTGCTTCGTACAGAGTTTGTGTCGGGAGGGCAAATCAGAATAAATAAAGGGTATAATTGACCACCAAATTGGGAGAAAAATTGGGAAAAAATCTGAAACGAATATAAAAATGTTTTTAAAAAGAATGAGTCGTGTGTTCACACGCCATTAGTAGCCTGTCGCTCATCTTTGCTCAGGTGGTAAACAGTAACGTGCTCGAACCCGGCGCACCAGCGACTGCGAAATCTCCCCTGAAATACTTTGAATGATTTCTCCCGCAACGTACAGTACAGTACGCGGTATTTCAAGTATGCGCTTAAATAGGCAGATTTATTCCCGTTGGGCCCCCCGCCCCCCCGGGGAGCATCTCGACTGTAGAACTGCGCGTTAAGTCACAAGTAATTCATTCGCTCGGGGGCGTTTCGATCCGATGTGCCTCCCGCGTGTTTCCCGATTCACCACGGCAGCCTGGCTGGGCTCTCTTGTTTGAGGCGCTCTGCGCGGGATCTGTGTTGTGATATTTGAGTCGCTCGGTCCCACCCGCATCTCTCTTTTGAGGCTGGAGTCGTGAATGCACAGACATCCTACACCTGGTCTCAATGGCTGTGATGTTGTACTTGAGTCGGGAGGGAGGGAGGGAGGGGGGTGCCCCAGTGATGCCTGGTCACAAATGCCTGGCCCCTAACGAATCCCCCAGAGAGCTCCGCCTCAGGGGTGTTCCCCCCCAGTACTGACTCGACCTCTCCCTCTTCTTCCTCAGGCTCTCGAGGAATCGGCCGCCCCCAAGGCCTACGTCAGGGACAGCGGCTTCGGCGACAGCTGGTACGTGGAGAAAGAGGAGCAGTTTTCTGTGCAGCCCAGCCACCGGCGGGACGACTCCCTGGACAGCCTCGACTCAGTGGGGTCTCAGACACTGAGCATCTCTTCGGACGCCACTCTGAAAGGCAGCAGCGAGGGTACGAGGCTAAAGACCCGCGTAGCAATGCGACTGGGGCTTTCACGTCGTCACAGGGCTGGCAGCAATGTTCCCGAGAGACATGCTTCTCAACGCGTTCTCTAGCTCTTTTTAAACATATTTTTTTTCTCTTTATTATTTTTTCTATTTTTTTCTCCCAATTTACTGGCCAAGTATACCCGCTATTTATTTTGATTCACCCTCCCCCACGAACTCGCCGGCCGTCCTCCGGGATTAAGCTAATTCCCTGAGGCCGGCGATGATCCGCCTCCTCCGAGACGGAACTCGCCCCCCTAATTCCTGGAGACACCACGCTTCTCGGCGAGTTTGTGTCGGCTCACCCTCCCCCCTTCCCCTGGGGCAGAAAGCCAATCGCCGCCCCCGATCAGGGCTCCCCACCAGCGCTGGACTGGCACAGTCTGGTTTCGAACTGCGATCGCAATAGGCAGCTCACACTCGCAAATCACCAGTCAAAGTGAGTGAGTTAGACCGCTACGCTATCCGAGGCCCTGTCCTCTAGCTCTTTAAAAGCAAGTGCTCCGTGCTCCCGGGCCCTGTGGACCCCATTAGGCTCAGCTAAGCTTAAGCAACTCGTCTTTTGTAATTAGCTGTTGGAATGCTAGGTGACTGAAGCTTTCTTTGGCCGAGGGCTTTCCTTGACCCCCAGGGCTGCTGGAGCAGGAGGCAAGTTATGTCAGCAAGGCCGACAGAGGGGCAGCGACTCGCTCGCTATTAGCGGATAAGAATGCGTAGCAATCAGTTCACCTCGCGTCCAACCTGTCTACTGATCTTACAAAGGGGCATAGCAGCTCTTAGCAGCTATTAAATATATCTGTTAAAGGTCAGAGAATGGACTATGTAGGCAGTTAAAGTGTTCGTGTTGCCTTACTCCTGTACATTCATGAACAGTTTACAAATGGGAAATGCTTTTTTCTTTATTATTTCATTATTATAATTTTTTACTTAAGGGATCTCCAGTTTAATATCTGCAGGCATGTATTCATTTATGGTTCAAGGCTTTGTCGGGTTTTAATTACAGAATGAAAGTCTACATGAACGGTAGAGAATATGAACCCAGCCCTAAAGATATAATCTATAATTATCTTTGAAATGTATATTGCACGATATTACATGTGCAATATTTGATTTCCAACTGACACACACGGTGTATTGAGTCTGTAATCTTCTAAAACTGGGCATTTCTGGTCTGATTAGTTATAAACCTCTTGCCACCTAGATAAGACTTAGAGAAGATTATTTTTCTAATTTATTTTCAAATTGGACAAAAAATATTCATTGTGCAATGCCCTCTAGTGGTTGTTTGCTGTAATGCAACGAATCCCTGCAAGGTGTAGAGTATTTCTGTAGGGAACACTGAAAAGTGTCAAACTCTATAATATTTCTATAATATAATACAGATTTTTTGTCTAATAACGGTGTGTTGGGAGACCACTGCTCTTAAATCCACCCTGCACACAGTTTTTACCACACCAGTGTCGAAATCAGCCGCACTGAACCGTGCTGTGCAATGCCATGTTCTTGACAAACGGCACATGGAAGGCCTTTTCGTTCCTGTATGAAAATATTAATTTGTTCGTTCTGGAATGATGCGGTGTACCCTGTTCCTGTCACATTTTTCGTACTTTTTTAAAGTTTAGAAAGTATTTGCTCACACCCTCGCAGCCCGAAGGAACTGCTTCTTTGGGCTTTGGGGGGGTGGGGTGCCCCCTCTCGGTGCTGGAGATATTTTAGCTGCCGGGCGATGAAACCTGTTCCCCCCGCCAGCGTTGCATTCTGTGCGGAACGAACGCTGACGCTAATACCCAAATACGCGGTAATGAACTGTCCCCGTTTTATTAGCAGGACCCTCCGTCTTCGTAGCTCCCTGAGACATTCCGGAACATTCCACACCGTTCCGCGACATCTCCCCCAGGTTCTTGTGGCGATGTCGTCACCATTTATTGCTGTATCGGAGCTCCACCACCGCGGGGGGCCGTGAGAGGGCGGAGCGCCCCCTTCTCCGCCCCCCCCCCTCCCTCGTTTCACCGCCCGCTGTCCCCTCCCCCTCCTCTTCTCCAGGTTGTGGCAGTGACGCGGAGGCAGAGCTGGGCTTCAGGATGACGGAGAGCAAGGACGCCCTCCACTACCGCCGCTCGATGGTTGCAGAGCCCAAAGTCGCCACGCAGTTCAACCAGTTCCTTCCCACCCGGGACAAGGCGCAGTCGGGCTACGTCCCCGCGCCGCTGCGGAAGAAACGCGCCGAACGCAACGAGGTCAACCGGCTGAGCTGGGCCAGCCCCATGTACACCGAGGACGACGGCACCTTCACCAGGTAACCGCCGAGCGTCTGGACTAACGCCAGCCCAATGGCTGCTTTGTTTCAGGGTGCGCTCCCGATATGTACGCACGCGCGCATCGTACCGACCATCCAGTCGTTTGGATGTCGTTTTTTTTGTAAGCCTTGCTTCACCGCTGACAAAAAAATAACTAAACGCTTTCCCACCAGAGAACTAGATTATAACCAGTTAGTTTTTTTTTAACCAGTTTTTCTTCTCCGCTGGAAGAAAACCGCTTTCTTGGCTTGACTGGAGACTTTTTGTACCGAAATATGGGGTTAAAGTTTCCCTGTTTGTGCCATACTTATACAGTATTTGCTTTTGTGTCGTGCCCCGCGACTGGTTTGTTGAAAAATGCTCGAAAGCCGGTGGCCTCACTGTTTGTTGGTCTCTGTGCGGTTGCGACTGGCGTCGGTTTGCTGGCCTCAGTGGAGGCGGGACCGGTTCAGACCCCTCCCTTCAGAACGGGCACCGCCCCCGGAGCGCCCCGCAGTGGCCGTACGAGTACGAGAGCGGCAGCGACTCCGACCTCGACCGGCCGGACCCAGACCTGGTGCTGGACGACCTGGCCAGCCGCCGGTTCCACAGCCCCTCCCCCACGACCCCCGCCAACTTCGCCCTGCCCATGAGCCCACTGGAGGCCGGATCGCGCCCCCGGGCGTCCTGGCTGCTGTCGGCCGTCTCTAGCGTCCCGCAGCACTCCCTGGCTCGCCTCAGGTCAGACGAGAGAAGTGCGCGCTTGTGTTTGCCTGACTGAGTGGGACTGTGGGCTCTCTGTGACAGTCTTAACTCCTTCGATACGAACCGTAACTCGTGTGGTTGTGCTGGTTGGTTGGTTGGTTCATTTGTTGGTTTTCGTTTCATTTGCATTTTAATTTCACCAAAGCCCCACGCAGGAGAATAAGATTATTTCAATTGCATAATAAAACTGGTACTCCGTTAAACCCCGGGGAGCCTTCACTGTGTGTGTGTGTGTGTGTGTGTGTGTGTGTGTGTGTGTGCGTGTGCGTGTGTGTGCGTGTGCGTGTGCGTGTGTGTGCGTGTGCGTGCGTGTGTGTGGTTTTTCTGGTGCCTGTCACTAACCGTGGGTGCTCCCTCGAGGTTGTTTTGGGGAAGGCACGAGAGGGGCTCTGTGCCTGGGGTGCGTGTGTGCACGCGCATGCGTGTGTGTGTACGCGCGTACGTGTGTTTGGGTGTCCGGTTGCTCACTCGGCACGGCTGTCTCTCGAGCAGTGGCACGTCGGCCCCCCCTCCGCCCGCCCGAGCGAGGCCAGGGGCGGAGCCATACGACTCGGAGGAGGACGAGGACGACGAGGCGGGGTACGCCGACCCCGTTCAGGACGACCTCTATTCGCGCAAGGTGGGCCTCAGCGCGCCGCCCCCGGCCCGTGAGCCGTACGATCGCTTCCTGCCAAAGTTCTGGACCCCGGAGGAGGACGCGCACGTGCGGACCATCAAGCTGGGCTCCCAGCGCCGGCCGTGGTACAGGAAGCTCCAGGGCTTCAGGTTTGTCCTGAGTCGGGGGGGGGCGCGGGGGCATGTCCATCCTTTCTCCAAAATTTTGCCTTAACATTATATAAGCTGTGCAAGGAATTACATCACATAGCTGCATAATAGCCTCCCCCCCTTCATCCCTCTCTTGTCTATCATCTCTCCTGTAAATCAGTACTTGAATGTCCATCTCTCTCTCTCTCTCTCTAAGGGTCTGCTCAGGGCCGTGTGTGTCTGGGTGCTGAGGTTTGAGTGGGTCTCTAGCTCCGCCTGTCATTGCAGTAAATGCATGTAACCGTTATCACACGAGTCCTTTTCCCCCACGCTGGTGCTGCTCCCTTTTCTGCCGGTTGTGTAGTTACATTTTGGGCACAGCTTGTCTCTCTTTCTCTCTCTTTTCTCTTCTCTGGTGTCTCTTCTGGTCTCTTCTGATACCCCCCCTCTCTCTTCCTCTCTTTCTCTCTCTCTTTCTCTCTCTCTCTCCCTCCCTCCCTCCCGCCCCCGCGCTCTCACCTGTCCTCCCTCTCTCCTGGCTGTAGCCAAAAGAAGTCGGGCTCGTCATCTGAGGGCTCGGACTCTGATGCCGGTGCCGGGCTCGTGCCGCCCCAGTCTGACACGCCCCCTAGTCACGGCTCCGCCCACCCGCAGCCCCCCGCGGCTCAAAGGTCCACACCGCTGCACGATGATTACGAAGGGACAGGAGCGCCCTCCTAAGGCCAAACTGGTCATAGACCTCCCCCCTGACACCCTAACGTCTTATGATTTATATCCAACTAATATTCTCTAACAAGCAAGCTTTTTTTTATTGATTATTACCAAGAATATAATACAGGTTCTGACTAAAGTACTTGTTAAATATATAGAGCTTTGCCATAAAGGGATGTTGCAGATGTTTATTTTGTCATACCTCAGTACATACGTGTTCCTTATGTATGTACTATGTGCGCTAAGAGGTCACGCCAAGCTTGACATGAAATGCTTTCGATTTGAAGAAAGGATTTTAAAAATCTATCACAATGCAGGAACGAGACAAGCCTTTTTTCCTTTCCTTCCTAAATCTCTGAAACCCCCCCTGCTCTGGTGTCTTCCTGCTTCGCCTGCACTCAAAGCCTCTTCTCTGCTCTCTCTCTCTGTCTCTCCTGTCGCTCCCTCTCTCTCCAGCGCCCGCACGCAGCCACGCACAGTCTCACTGCCCCTCACAGCCCTCCCTCACCCAATACTCCCCCGGCCGCCCGACCCCTCGGCGGGCCCCCGGCTCGTCCGTTGCGAGCGCCCCTTGTTCCCGCGGCCCCTGTCCCCTCGCCACGCCCTCCCCGACCTGGAGAACGACGACATGTTCACCCGTCGAACCCACGCCTCCCACAGCTGCCCGGACCTGGCCGATCTGACCTCGCTCGGACCTCGTCACGCCTGCGAGGAGGGCTTCGTCATCGTCACCCAGCCGCGACGGGGCAAGCCCGTGTTCCCCGACGTCGAGAGGGATGACCTCCTCTACCGCAAGGTCAACCCCCGCCTGGCGGAGCGCCGGCCCCTCTCCGGAGGTCCTGACGCCTACAACGCCGTGCCCGTCCCCGAGCCCTGGGCCCTGCCCGCCAAGCTCCACGCCCGGCTCCTGTGCCCGCCGTGTCCCCCCGCGGAAGAGGAGGAGGAGGAGGAGGAGGAGGCCGGCGGAGACGGGGGCGTGCGCTCGGAATGCTCCGCAAAGGACGACATGCTGCTGAGGAAGCTGGGGGCGGGGCTTCCCAAGCAGATGGGGCCTTCCCCATCCCTGGCCCTGCCCCCGGCTGTGCCCGCGTCCTGCAGCGAAGAGGACCTGCTCAAGTGGCGGACCATCCGCGAGGCCGGCCGCCTGAGGCACAAGAAGAGGCTGATGGTGGAGAGGTTAGGCTTTTGAACTCCTAACAGGAATGGCTGGCTCTGCATCCTCCGTTCGCTCTGCTCACTCCCCCCCCGGCCGGGGCTGTTTTTGATTTGAGTCGAGTCCTAAATGCGTGGTCAAACCCAAAGAAGTTTCGTTTTTTTGTGCTTTTAACCTCTTGGATGTTGGAGTGCCTTAAAACCGCATGCGGTGGACATTGTTAATGAAGGGCTCAGGTGTGGGGTGTGGGTATGGGGGGGGTTCAGGTGTTGTCATCAAAGTGTGTCTCAAAGACATTTATTTCCCACCCATCAAATGGTACTCTCAATATCAACAGTCACCAAGTCACTTAATCGAAACTAAAAATAAATAAATAAACACAGAATCTTAATGTTTAAAACAAACCTAGCCTCCTACAGTATGTCCCATTTAGAATGAGAAATTAGAATAACCATATTCAATGTTTTATTCTTTTTGGTCTGTGTTCAAGCACTTTAAAATGCTAAACGCTAACAATATACGTATTAGTTAGGAGGTCCCACTTTCAGTAATGTTTGCTTTAAATGATGAGGTCAGCAGTGACCTGCTATTGGCTCAATACTCCCAGACCCAATCAAAGGACAGATCCTAGACACAACGTGGACTTCTGCCTCCACCCTTCCTCTTCCTCGTGTGAGGAAGAAACAAGGCCTTCTAGACTTGCCTCCTGGCTCTCGTGTTATGACCCAATACATAACTTACTTAACTTATTATTCATGACAGAAAATGCATTGGCACTGTAGTTTCTGTGATGCCCACCAATTGTGTGAAAACCAATGGAAATGTTTTTGTTTTTTTCGTTTGTTTTTTCTGTTTGAGGAAGGAGTTTGCCTATAAAAATGAGCTGAAACTGTACCTGCTGGTTAATAAAAAAAATGAAACGGGCTTTGACGCCTTTTGGCACGTGTGATGAATGCTTTTGGGGGGGTAGCTGGCTTCTTGGGACTCGCACCTACACTCAAGCTGAACCGTTTAGGCCCTCGCTCCTCACGGTAGGAGAGAATTCACACGCACCTGGAAAGACGATGAGCAAAGAGGTGAAGAGCGCTTTAAAGGTGACCTAATGGTGTCCCAGATATAGCAGGAAGGAGCTGTTTTTGGAGCTCGGCCGGTGCGTCACAGGGCCGAACATTAGCCGTTGAGGTGGACGTATGGTGTATTTTGTGTACGTCCACGGCATGTTGAACTCCTGGTTGAAATTCCCCACTGTCGAGTGTTTACTCGAGGGGCCGCCACCTACCTGCCTGTTTGTAGGTGTCCATGGCAATGGCCTAAACCCACCCAGCCGAGTCATTTCGATCCCGCGCTCGCTGTAACCATGGAAACCAGGGTTAAATTGACAGGTGCATCATGGGGAAATGGCGCAGAGGTTGCTTGGGGGACAGGCATTGTCGGGGGGGGGGGGGGGCCCGATACCTTCCGCTCGCATCTGTGCATCGAGGTGGTTTCAAGTAAACATCGTTTTCTGGCCACAGGATGGGGAACAAATCCTATTTTTTTCATGCTTTTTCTAATCGTAGATCATCAATAAGATGCATTTGGCTCAACCCCATATACAGATTTAATCGAGCGTGAGCACGAGACGTTATTAAATGCAGTGGGCCCCTTGCCAGATTTCATTTCCTTAATGTGCGTACTTGTTTTCTATGATGACAAAGCCCCCCGCCGACCTCGCCTACAAGTGTTATTGTTGAAGCCCTTGCTTGTCCGCCCACACCGCAACCCTCAGGAATGCAGTGCCTGCTTGTGACACGGAGCAAGGAGGGCCAATCAATAAAAGGCTGATCCAAAGGACAGCCATGCACTAGCTGGGAATAATGGTTGTTGATTTGTTGATGTGGCCGGTTGCGTTGGAATGACGCCCTGACTCATAACTAAGGTACTAACCATAACGAGATGCTGATGTGACCGCGCCATGCCCCTTTTTCAGTCCGCTGTGATCTAATCAACCCTCTCAGCCAATCGAGAGAGACGTTGAGAGGGAGGGAGAAGGCGCATTCCAGCCGTGAATGTGATCTGGTTTTGTCTGTGGTTCTCTTTGGTCTCCTAGACTACTCCAGAAGCGCTCTGGTCACGATGGGTGAGTTGGCCAACTTGCCACACCGTTTGCATCTGCGCAACTCTAGCGTCCCGTCTGCGCCCGCCCCCGTTCCCTTCAGCAGTCGCGCCCCCCTGTTGCTGCCTGCGCTTGTTTTGCGTAGATCTGCCGGCTCGCTCGCTACTGCTAACTGCTGACATGTACGTCGCTGTGGATTGTGTAGTGCAGTTATGGGGGGTGGGGGGGAGGCCGCTCTTAAAGCATAAAAAACAAACCCCATCATCCAGACACTGTCAGTACCCTGTGTAATCCACACAATAATTGATATCCAAGGAAGGGTAAGCCAATAAAAGCGTAATCTCTCAGAACAAAGAAACTGCTCCCCTCAGGAGCTATTTTCTTGGGAGGTACTTTTATAGTGCTACTCCCCAGAGAGAGCCTGCAGTCACAGGTAAGTTGAAAATGTCCGTGTTTTTGTCCTGAAAGTGCTTTTGCTGCCCAACTTGTGTCCCGTTTCTGTGCGCTAACTGGATGGCTGCAGCATAGCCCAGTGTCCGCCACACAGTGCAAGTCTCGTAAAGTGTGTGTGTGTGTGTGCGCTTGTGTTTGTGTTGTGAAATATTTACGCATGGCTGAAATGGCCTGAAAAACATTTTGTGCCTTGCGTTCTTTTAACTTAACGCTTTGTTGATGTTTAACATGTGAAATTCTCTTTTCAGTAGCAAGCTGTTAGTTCTTAGTTTTTAGTTTTTTTATAGTTTTTCCTCATCCAAATGATATGCAGTTGTGCGTTCCATAAACGAGTTGTGAATAGTGAAGCAGGCCCAAGGTGCAGAATGAGAGACCCATTAAGCGGTGCTCTCTAGATGGCAGTAAAGACTCACTTCATCTATAGGCACTTCTGCTGCTGCTGCCAGTTTAATCAAAAGTATGCACCAATACTGGGGGCCTCGGGTGGTGTCACGGTAAAGGCATTCACCCAGAATGCAGGTTGCCCACTGTGGCCGAGGTTCGAACCGGCTCTGGCGGCGATTGGCTGTCCGCCCCAGCGGGAGGGGGGAGGGAGAGCCGGCACAAGCTCACCCGAGAAGCACAAAGGGCGTCCCTGTAAGACAGGTGGGCGAGTTCCATCTCGGAGGAGGCGGATCATTGCTGTCCTCTGGGCATTGGCTTGTCCCGTAGAGATGGGCTTGTGGGGGAGGGCGAATTGAAGAAATCGAGGGTATAATTGGCCACTAGATTGGGAGAGAAACGGGGGGGAAAAATCTGAAATAAAATGTATAACATTTCTTTTTTTAAGTATGCACCAATAGGAAAACAGGGTCATGTGGATTTTCAGGTAAATTCCAGATCCCACGTACAATGCACCCGGTCCTTTTCAATACCCAGTTTAAGTACGCGTGGATATTGTTTTCTCACTACCTGTATAACCACGGAATGGAGTGACCTCTGAAACCATATCACTTGCTTCAGTTTATTTCACAAAATGAAGGCCCAAGGACATTGCGATTTCAATGTGCACCTACCTGAAGGTCGCGGTTCTTTAGTGGGCATTTCAGCTTGATTTAAACCTCCGTTCAGTGTGGGTTGAGCTCGCTTTTTAACAAAGTGCTGGGACAGACCAAGCACAAAGGAAGTTCAACATAGTCAGGGTATCTTTGCGTTAGCTGGCTACACAAAGCCTGGCAAAGGCAGTTACAGCTAACCTGTCTCAGGACGGTGGTGATCAGCTCGCTCTGTCAACCCTGGTTTTTACAATCAAACTATGAGTGCCGTGCACACAAAAGGGGCGGCGTTTGTAACACAGCCAATTGTGTGCGACATGGACCGATCCAGAGCACTGTTTCATGAAGCAGGATTGGTGGGTTAGCAAGTTAACTTTGGGCTTAACCCTGGTTTTCGGTCTCAAGACTGTGGCTCACCCAGGGCTCCGGGTGATGATAATGTGAGTGCAATCTATTGCACCAACCACTCGGGAATCATGAGAAAATTACACCGCGCTTAATATGCAACAGTACATTTTATTCATTATTGATAACTATATACATATAACTATATAAACTGTATGTTTGCTCAGGTTCTCCGGAATGCATATATGTACCGGTGGCTAGAACACGTAGGACAATACACACATACTGCTGCACAGTGATCGCATGGCTTCGAACGAGTGGCATTGCGTCTCTAGAAGCTTGCAAAGATACAATAATTCCCTCCGTGGACAATCTGTATCTCTGATATAAAAAAACGATTACGCAATTCTCTTGGATTGGTGAGGCCATTTTCCAGAGAGCTGATTGGTGAAGGGGCAGGCTTTTTATAGGATTTGATCCGTTAGCCTGAACTTAACCTACTCCAGAGCAGGTTAGGTTCGTAGCTTAAGTTACCATGGCGATGCAACCTGGTTAAAAGTGAGCCCCAGTCGTGAGATCGAAAACCCAGGCTTAAACCCAAAGTTAGCTCGCTAACCCACTAATCCTGCTTTGTGAGACAGGTCCCAGGTAGGTGACCTGATGTTTTTGTTGCTGCTGTTTTTTTTTTTTATGTGAGTGCTGATCATGCTGATTTTAGTTGAAAGGCACAAGCTATGGTCTATATTTCTGTGTTAAAATGCACAAACCAAGTAGTACCCTACACTAGCATGTTAATGTGTACCAGCTATGTAGTGCCCTACACTAGAATGTGGTTATCTGTGGCTCAGTTGGTAGAGCACGGCGTTGTGGGTTCATTCCCCACTGGAGCCACATATACTGAAAAATGTATGCACTCACTACTGTAAGTCGCTTTGGATAAAAGCGTCTGCTAAATGGCATATATTATTAGAATGTTAATGTGTACCAGCTATGTTGTGCCCTAACATGTGCTCAATGTTTTAACAGGAGCAAGTCGATGAGCGACATCGCTGTGGACCCAGGGGTCCTGCGTCAGGTTCGCTACGACGAGTTGCAGAAGATCCGAGCCCAGGCCAAGGACAGCGAGGACCAGTGGCAGAATGTGAGTACCATCGCCGTGAGGGAGTGGCTGAGAACAGGCCGTTTTCGGGGGTGTCGAGAGGAGAGCTTATGGATTTCGGATTTTTCTTTTTTTACTTGTTTCTAATTTTTAGAAACACATTTTTTCTCTCAATTTAGTAGCTAATTCAACCCTCTATTTTATTCCGAATCACCTTCCCCTCACGAGCCCGCCGCCCATCCTTCAGGTCAAGTCAATGTCCCAAGGCCGGCAATGTTGTTTCTGTAGAAATTTGATTGATGGCTCCTTGTTACGCTTAAAAAAAAAGGGTTGAGACTTCCGGTGGTGGCGGCTTGCTGAGAAGACACGTTTTTATCTCGCGCCGCTACTTTCTGTTTAAATCCTGTTCTAAACTCGATCTTTGGTTCTAGATTACTGTTTTAAGTGTAAAATATAGTTGTGATGTCGACCTCACAAGGAAAATGACATTTTACATTTTGCAAATCCAGCAAAAACATTAAGTTAAACTACGCTTCACTTACACAAAGTTCTTAAGCTAACACTGAAGATGCTAGCGCGGCTAACACACCTGTTGCGATGACGAACGACCTAAGGATGTTCCAGGAGCTGAACGCTAACTCCGAAATGATCCTGGCAGCCATCAACAACATGAGATCAGATTTTTGTACCAGATTTGACGACATATTGGCAGCAATCGAGAGTGTGAGGAAAGACCTAAACGAGTGCTCAGAGGTGAGAATCTAAGCAACTGAGGATGATGTTACCTCCCTTCGAGGTGAAATTCAAACACTCGAGAGCAAGAATAACGACTTGGAGGATAAAGTACTGGACCTGGAGGCAAGATCCAGGTGTTCCAATTTAAGGCTAGTCAACCTACCCTAAGGCAGCGAGGGTGAAGACGCGTGTGCGTTCCTTGAGAGCTGGATCCCGGAGGTGCTGGACTTGGCACCACTACGTACTCCAATCACACTGGAAAGAGCACACAGAATTGGACGGAGGATCGAGTCTCATGCTTCACCGAGGAATCATCATTACGTTTTTGAATTACAGAGATAAGGTGATGGTGCCGAGAGCTGCCAAAGCGAAGGGTTAGATTCTCTACCAAGAATCATTCTGTGAGATTTTATCCAGATCTGGCCACTGGCGTGCATAAGAAGCGGAAACGGTTTGATACTGCACGGCAACAACTCCGCGCCATGGGAATACGACACGGCATAATCCCACCGGCTCGGCTCATGACCTACAAGGGCCAGTCTCACATCTTCAATAAGCCTGGTGATGCGGAGGACTACATCAGACACATCAAAACGGACAACGGATCAGGCTAAGTACACAAAAAGACGATTAGCAATGTTTACGTGCCACATTAGCAGTTACTGTGGTTAATTAACCTAGCTATTTTGTAGCTAAATCATACCGTTAACACTGAGTTATGCGACAATGGCTGAAACGTATTTGGTTTATTTGACCCATGCATAGTTTTTTGTGTTGTAGTTCTGAAGTAGCTCTATAAGGATGGAATTGCAATTGATAAGTTATGAGGCTAATCTACTTGCTTCGGTTAACGCACATGTTATATCATTTTGATATGTGACACTAACGAAATGCCTGTTCTGTTCATCAGCTACTATTATCCGAGTTTAAAAAAGAGAATCAATCTATACGTTCCCTAAAGTACAAGCGACATCACAGCTAGTGTATGATAACTATTATTTAAAGGGATGTGGGCTCGAAAGGACAAAAAAAAAAAAAAAAAACATTCACTGTTCTGAACTGACAATGCCTGACTGTCCCACCATGATGCTGAACGTCAAATTGTAGTTATTTGTTTGGGACATCCCACACACAACCAAAAGTTTTTTTGTGTGAGATTTTCAAAGTGGACCATGCCCTTATTTATTTTGCTGATAATCAAGTTTTCTGTTTATTTGTGTAGCGGGGGAGATTTAAGGTTTATAATTGAAATAGCACAGTCAGGCTGATCCTCGTGAGCGTGTGGAACAGTCAATAGCTGTTGGGAAGTTTTCATAGACAAGGGAAGAGGGATGGGTCATGTTAGTGTTCAATGTTCATTATACTGGATGTTAGTTGTAACATCTATGTTTGTTTTGCTTCTCAAGAACATATTCTCTTTGGTTCATTTTGGAAATCCATCATATGTAATTTACCATGTCATGTGGATTACATTTACATTTTACATTTTAAGCATTTAGCAGACGCTCTTATCCAGAGCGACTTACAAGATGTGCATTAATACAAGGTAAGAACAATCATAGTTAGCGCACAAGATCAGTGCAGTAATACAGCAATAGACACCATTGCAGGCGTCTGTGTATCATACCTGTAACACTGGGAAAGAAAAGGTTAGTGTGTGTTTTTTTTGTTTTTTTTATATAGTGTAGAACAAGTAAACAGTGGTGACGACAGATTGGACAGTGTTCAGTGGTAGTGGAGTCTGAAGAGGTGGGTTTTGAGTCTCTTGCGGAAGATAGCAAGTGATTCCGCGGTCCTGATCAATTGCGGGAGGTCGTTCCACCAGCGAGGGATCAGGACAGAGAAGAGGCGAGACCACGAGGAGCGGCTGCCAGGCGCCCGGAGGGATGGGGCAGTCAGTTTGCCAGACGAGGCGGTCAGAGGGGTCTGGGCGGGGTGTAGGCAGTGATGAGTGACTGGAGGTATGGGGGGGAGCAGTACCTCTGGCCGCTTGAAAAGCAAGCACCAGTGACTTGAATCTGATGCGTTCTGCGATGGGGAGCCAGTGCAGAGAGGAGATTAGAGGGGTGACGTGGGTGAACTTCGGCTGGTTGAACACCAGGCGAGCGGCAGCGTTCTGGACTAGTTGCAGTGGCTTGATGGCACAGGCCGGAAGGCCTGCCAGCAAGGAATTGCAGTAGTCCAGACGTGAGATCACCAGGGCCTGGACCAGGAGTTGAGTGGTGAGGAACGGTCGGATCCTCCGGATGTTGTGGAGGGAGAATCGGCAGGTCCAAGTGATCACTGCAATGTGGCTCGAGAAGCACAGCTGGTTGTCCAGGGTCACTCCAAGACTCCTGGCAGACTGGGACGGAGACACTAAGGAGCCTTCCACGGTGATTGACGCATCAATCGTCGGGGAGCCCTTCGCAGGGAGGAAGAGCAGCTCTGTCTTCCCCAGATTCAGCTTCAGGTGGTGGGTGGACATCCATGCGGAGATGTCAGCCAGGCATGCAGAGATCCGTGCCGGGACCTGGGTATCAGATGGAGAGAAGGAGAGAAAGAGTTGAGTCATCAGCATAACAGTGATAGGAAAAACCATGAGCAGAAATAACAGAGCCAAGTGACTTGGTGTACAGAGAGAATAGGACGGGGCCTAGCACCGAGCCCTGCGGGACTCCGGTAGAGAGGGTGTGGGGAGAGGAGAGGGATCCTCTCCAGGCCACCTGGTAGGACCGGTCAGCCAGGTAGGACTCAAACCATGTCAACGCAGATCCAGAGATTCCCATCTCGATGAGAGATGAGAGCAGGATCTGGTGGTCCACGGTGTCGAATGCCGTCGACAGGTCGAGGAGGAGGAAGACGGAGCTAAGGGATCGGGACTTAGCCCCGTGAAGAGCCTCAGTGACCGCAAGGAGAGCAGTCTCTGTGGAGTGGCCTGCTCTGAACCCAGATTGTTTGGGATCAAGCAGGTCGTTCTGTAAGAGATGAGCAGACAGTTGATTATAGACAGCCCGCTCTAATGTTTTGGAAAGGAATGGGAGGAGAGAGACAGGTCGGTAGTTTGAGATGACAGCAGGATTCAGAGAGGGTCTTTTGAGGAGGGGGACAACATGAGCGCATTTGAGAGAGGAGGGGACAGAGCCAGAGGAAAGAGAGGAGTTAATGACATTGGAGACAAAGGGAACTGGACTGGAAGCGATGGACTGGAAGAGGGGGGAAGGAATGGGATAAAGAGGGCAGGTGGTGGGACGGTGGGAGAGAACAAGTTGAAGGATGTCTGAGTCAGGAAGGGGCGAGAAGGAGGACAGAGGGGTGGGATGTTTAGGTAGCGAGATGGGCGAAGGAGAGGTTGGGGGGAAGGAGTTGCGAATGACATCGACCTTCTCGTGAAAGAAGGATGAGAAGTCATCGGCGGTTAGAGAGGAGGGGTGAGGAGAGAGGAAAACGTAGAATAGAGTTTACGTGGGTTGGAAACAGAAGATTGAATCTTAGAAAGGAAAAATGCAGACTTAGCAGAGGAGAGGTTAGAGGAGAAGGAAGCCAGGAGTGTGTGAAAATCAGACAGTTACAGGGGATTTGGATTTTCTCCATTTCCTTTCTGCCGCTCGCAGTTTCAGTCGGTTAGCCAGAATGGAATCGGTTAGCCAGGGGGCAGGGGGGCGGAGATGAGCAGGTTTAGTGGATAGAGGACAGAGTAAGTCAAAGGAGGAGGAGAGAGAGGAAAGTAGGGTGGATGATGCTTCCTCAGCAGGTAGCTGAGAGAAGGCATCAGTAGGGGGAAGGAAGATGGGACAGTAGCTGACAGGGCAGCGGGGAGAGAGAGCGGAGGTTGCGACGGACAAGGACAGTGGGAGCAGGTGAAGATGGTTTAGGCACAGAGGGGAGGGGGAGGGAGAAAGACAGAAAGCAATGGTCAGACACATGTAGAGGCGATACCGTAATGTTGGGTGAGGCGCAGTTGCTGGTGAAGACCAGGTCCAGTTGGTTACCGGCCTTGTGGGTGGATGGGGATTCAGCCATGGTGAAGTCACGTGAGAGGTCTCCAGCGGCAGGTTGAAGTCACCGAGGAGTAAGACGGGAGTGCCATCCTCAGGGAAAGCGCTGAGTAGGGCATCCATCTCATCTAGGAAACTCCCCAGTGGACCTGGAGGGCGATAAAGAACAATGATGTGCAGTTTACATGGAACAGTGACAGTGACAGCATGAAATTAAAAGGAGGAGGGTGAGAAGTGAGGAAGAGGAACGATACCAAATCTCCACAGGGGGGAGATCAGTATACCTGTCCCTCCACCTCTACCTGAGGGTCGTGGACTGTGGGAGAAGGTGTAGGCAGCGGAGAGAACAGCAGGGGTGGCCGTGTTCTGGGGAGTGATCCACGTCTCCATGAGCGCCAGGAACTGCAGGGAGTGTAGTGAGGCCTGGGCCGAGATGAAATCGGCCTTCCGGACAGCGGACTGGCAGTTCCATAGTCCGCCTGCTACCACTACGTCAACACCGAGAGATCTAGGAGGGTGGATGAGATTGGACAGATTACGGGTGTGGGTAGAATCTCTCCTTCTAGGCAATCTAGAAGAGGAGACATGGACTGGGATAGGGAGGTAGCATGTAGTGTTAGATGCAGAGGAAGTAGAACAGGGAGATACAAAACTATGATACTTACCATGCGGCGAGCACTCCCTAGCTGGCCCCCCTCGATGGACTCCTGTAGGTAGACTCCTCCGTCATTGTCCGCCGAGTCTTCGTTCGGTGAGGCTAGGAAGGTGAGGCTGCCGTGAAAAGCTGCCGCTATCCACAACTATGGTTGCTAATAGAGCCGAGTGATGCTAGGCACTAAGTGGCGAGTGCCACCTGACAACAATACAGACAAATTAACAAGTCACAGGTTCCTTCCGCTACTCAAGGAACGCTCAACTACAGACACGGGCTGATATAATAAAACTGATTGAAAACAGATAAGTAGCAATCAGCTTTGAAATAAAACTTCTAAGCAGCGATAGAAGCTAATAACCACTGGACATCAGCAACACAATACTAATTAAGATAACAAAGTAGCATTAAGTGCTACTTGCAACCAATGAACAGGATACGAACGCAGAAGCTAAACACCAAATCTAACGCCGGATAACTTGCACTTACTAGCACGCGACGAGACGATTCCAACCGAGATACAATGCACACTGCTAGGATTCTGGCAGTAACACACTTATATCCTACCTGACAACAATACAGACTAAATGACAAATTAGGATTAGAAGTTTCATGTCCTGGAACTGCAGAGGTTTACAAAAACTCAAAAAGGTTAAGCAAGTGATGAATAGGTTAAAGTGCATACATTCTAATGTTGTATTTCTTCAAGACACATTTATTGCTTAAAGAGGCCACTAAAATTAGTAGGAGGTGACAAGGTAATATATTTTCAGCATATTTTACTCAAGCAAGAGGTGTTCTTACTCTTATCCATAAATCAATCCCATTTCATGTTACTCCTATTTTCATGTATCCTTAATGGTGATTAAGGATAAGGCTGGCAGGTATTCAATAGTACAGGGTACCATTCATACTGAAAAGTTGAATTTAGTTCAGTTGAGTTGAATGCATATGCCCCCAATATTGATGACCCAAGCTTTTTTCATTCATTTGTTTTTCAGTCTTTCCACTCTCTCTTGTAAGTACATCATAGCAGGGGATTTTAACTGTATGCTGGACCCAATGAAGGATAGGAGTTCAGGTGCTGACCAGTCTCATATCAGAAGCCAGGAAACCATACATACAAAGAATGAAACTTGAAAGATGTATGGAGAGAACTGCATCCCAGTGATTCAGGGTATTCCTGCTATTCCAGTACACACAAATCCTACTCCCGCATTAATTATTTTTTGGTATCGGCAGACTTGGGGTTTAAAATAAAGGACTGCTATTATGAAGGCATTATGATCTCTGACCACACCCCAAATTCTCTAATATATGAAGACCCAAAGTTAGTGAGAGATATTCCCAAATGGCGCTTCAAGCAAAAATGGCTTATGGACACTGAGTTCATTTCTTTTATTGAGGAGCAAATTACCTCGATGGACTACTCGACTGGGTGGAGGGGCTTGACCGGACAGAATTTGGGACACTGCACTCTCTCGCTCGCTCATGGGGACATATGTCATGGCTCAATGTTTAAGGGGTTTGCCGCCAATGCAATGGACTACTACCTAAGGAAACATTCGCATAATCATGGGCCACACTGCAAGCGAGTACCAATGGGGAGAGACCAGGACAGTCTTCCTTTCTATCCCTGGGGTTCTGCTATGGAATTACTGATGGCATTCCATTTCCAGGAGATTATATCTGCCATGGTGAAGGCTGCAGATACAATCAGACCCCGGCTAACATTGGACTCCACACCTCTGTGAGTATGGTCTAAAGCTGTGGGACAACCCCCAGGCAGGAGAGGAGGTAATGGCACCCTGGGAGGTGAGAGCGGTAATTGTATACCGGTTAATGTTGGACTCCAAACCTTAGTCTGAGTACGGTCGAAAGCTGCGGGACAACACCCAGGAGAAAGAATTTGCTCTGGCAGAGTGACAACCGCCTGCCTCCACACAGGCAGAGATCACAGTTCTTCCCTCATTTTCTTCCCCTGCCGATTCCAGAGAGCTGCAGGCTGTGGCTCAGACAGTCGGGGAGAGCTCTGCAGGTCTGATGACCTCACCCCCTGTGGAGGACATGGTGTTAATCACTCCCCCGATTCCACTCAGGCCAGAAGAGAGAGATTTGCTGGCTGCTGCTCCCCTCTCCCCCATGACGGCTGTGATGGAAAAGGTTAGATCAAAGGAAATAGCTGGACCAGATATGCCTATGGACACACTAACCCCCTTGATACTTCCCCCACTGATTATCTGGAGCAGTGGCACCTGGTTCAAAGAGAAGGGGGGCTTTTGAGGCAGTCCCGCTCCTCTGCCAGAGGTTCCAAACGGTCAAGGAAACCAACCCACCACTCCAGCTCCAGCCTTATCTTGCCCTCCTAAGCAAGATAAACACCGCCCAGCTGGAACACTAAGCTCCCGGCGCCCCAATCTGCGCACTTTTCAATTCCACAGACCTACACCTACCAGGGCACGTGTGCGAGCCATGTCATGACAACACTGGACTGAGTGCGTACAAGGGACTGCCGAAGCTTCTGCCCGGAGAGGGAGCCGAGGCCGACATCTACATGGACATCGTCACAGAACTGGTACGGGCATGGTTAATGGGGATCCATGTGCGTAAGCCAGGTGATGCCTTGCCTTCCGATGTCCTCCCAGTGTGCTGACCTCCACTTCCCCTCCACTGCCAACGAAATGGAGGTAAAACCTCATCTCCTTATCACCACCCTTGAACATCAAACCACATCCCTTAAATTTCCTTTTTCCTGAGTGCAGGCACAGTGAATGACAAGGCCCAACCTCCCAACCAACCGTACTCTCCCACAATCCTCGGAGCAACGCCTACAAACACCAGACCCAAGTCCTGCCCCTGGGAGCAGCCCTACTGACGACTGCTGACGAGCAGTCCACCCCGACTGGACCCCGGCTACAGGAGCTGAAGAGGTTACCGACAGGGAATGTGGCGCTTTCCACATAGCAGCTATGAGGTCTTAACTTTGCCAATACTGGGTCGTCTGGGTATTTTTTATAGGAAAGAGAACCTCTACACATTGTGCACTGGTTGATTCAGAGAACTGCAACGGCCACTGGGAAAAGTCACTGCATTACACCTAAGGGAGTCCAGGGAACTCTTAATTTCTTTGTGTCCACTTAAAATAATATGACACTGGAGAAAGAAGAGATTGTCTTATGGTTCACAATGGCAGCGACACAGAGAAGTATCCAGGAGAGATTCATAAGGTCTCAACGCCTTATCACAGTTTCTGGGGACATAAAATGGACTAGATCAGGGTTTCTCAAACTTTTTTACTCCACGACCCCATTTCATGGGTCGGAAAAAATCGCGACCCCATACATAAATGAAAATTCGCGAATGAAACCGGTCCGTTCCCTAATTGTTTTTTTTCGTCTTCTGAAATTCTGCGCCCCTCGGAATTTTGCGCCCGGTTCCACAGCGCACGCTGCGCCTCTGCTTGGCACAGGGAAGGAAAAACTGTTCTCCTATGGTTAATTTTTTTTTACATTTATTTTTTGGCGACCCCACCATGAACCTTTGGCGACCCCAAGTGGGGTCGCGACCCATAGTTTGAGAACCGCTGGACTAGATGGTTAATGGTGTACTGTTGTTGGACATTATGTTTTTTTTTATACTTGCTGTTACTGTATGTTTGTTTGTTTTGTAACCTTCCTCTCCTATGTCTTTCCTGTTGTGCTGTAAATAGTTCCCTACTGTGGTAATGTTTAAAAATTATATATGAGCTGGAAATGATGGATCATGGAGAAATTAATTATGGCCCGCCAGATTAAAGCAGGGGTCAACATTGTGTGATTGGCCTCGTCACTTGGTAGCAATGCTCTTGAGCATATTATGCCTCTCCAAATATCAGCTCAAGGGATAAACGAAGCTGGCTTCCCCAGGCCCTAGTGATGTTTGATATCGCCACGATTTTCAACATAAGAGGAGCATATTAATGGAAACCCAGAAAATATATATTGTGGTAGTAAGTGACCCAAAACAAAAATATAAAAAGGGGGTCTGAACCTGGCTTCCGCTGGACCTTCCCCCAAATCGTAAATGATGGGCTAAGAAGGGAGTGAGCCAAGCCCCCCCTCCAAACACTTAAAGTGTGACCTGTTGGTGGCACGAGGGAGGTTTCGGTTTTCTTTCCTGTTTCTCTTGGATAATCTGGTTCCACCTCACACCTCGGCTGCATGTGTTTTTTCTTGGACAGAGACAAGCTTGGTTTGGTATCATTTTCTTCCATTTAATCTCTTTTGTGATTATTACATGTCAATTTTATGTCTGGGATTTTGTATTTGTTAAGGTAGTTGAACCTATGTCTGTAGATTGTACGTTGAATATTTTGTCTAACTTGTAACTGAATAAACCAGCTGTTAATTTTAATTGAATTGTGGGTTGTATATTTTGATGAAGGTTGATCCACCAGATTGCTCTGCCTATCATAGAATTCAGTGATTTAATTGGTATCCTGTGTAGTAATTATTATATTAAATAAAATGGATATATTTTACATGTAGGATAAGTGAGGGGTTTGAACATGTAATACCACTTGTGTTTAGTATTCAGAGTGCTGAAGTATTCAGGGCATTTGACTGGGAAGGCGCTTGGATTTAGGGAATGGACCATTTTTTATTATAACTTCACTGTTCCGACAATCCCTTCCCTATCTACACTAGAAACTCTAATGTTACAGGACTGCTTAGGAAGGGGTGTTATATGATTTCCTGTTATTGGGCACCTTAGAATCCTCTACAGATACACTTAATGCCTGGAGAGAGGATCTTCAGGAGGACATCTCTGAGGACTGGGAAACCGTATGCACCGAGGCACAAACGCAGACAGCCAATACCCACCTTAAGCTCCTACAATACAACTGGCTCATGAGAACATATGTTACACCAATTAAACTCCATAAATATAATAGCTCTGTCCCTGATATTTGTACCAAATGCGGACTGGTAAAGGGAACACTCTTCCATTGCATATGGCAATGTGAAAAAAACAAATAATTTTGGGAAGAGGTGAAACAGGCCGTAGAGGAGATGTTATCTATACAACTCCCTTTAGACCCAAAGCTTTTCATTTTAGGATTATACCCAACTATTCATAACATAAGAAGGAAAAAGCAGGTTCTCTTGGATTTATGTTTATTGCTAGCAAAACGAGTTATTGCAATTATTATTTACATTTACATTTTAAGCATTTAGCAGATGCTCTTATCCAGAGTGACTTACAAGATGTGCATTAATACATGGTAGGAACAATCATGTGGAATGTGTAATCCTCTGCAGCGAAATGGTCAGTTGTATTTTTAACATCCAAATGTACCTTGTTAACTGAGATAAAATACATTTCTCTATTATTCTTTTTTTGTGTGTGGGGTGGGGGTTGCGGGTGTGTGTGAGTGCATTTTGTTTTCTATTTTTATTGTTATCCTCAACTGATTTATGTAATACTGGATGATTGTTGTTATTGCTAAAACAATAAATATATTGTTGGGGGGAAAAAAAGGGTTGAAATAAATTGTAAAAAATGTTTAAACGAATGCTGGTTGTTTACCAAGCGAAAGAAGACCCACATGCTTCTGGGGTGCAGCCAGGGTACAAAAGCACAGTGCTTAAAATAAACGCACCGCTCACCAGCCCGTGCTTACAGAGGCCCTGCCAAAACCAGGAATAATCACACAAATGTAGCATCTAGTTAGAGAGCATAACTAAAGCAAATTCATCCCGAAGCTGTGTAATGACGTGTGTGTTTGTAATAATGTTTGGCTCTAATGGCGTGTGGCTCTGTGAGTCTGTGGCACACTCCCTCTCAACGCCTCAATTGGGTCACAGTCCACACCCAATGCACATGGGACGGAACAGGAGGGAGGGAGGGGCAGAGCGGACAGAAGTAGGACACCTGCGAATGAGGTCCTCTCTCTGCCACCACGCCCCCCCACCTCCTCCTCCTCCTCCCTCACCCCTCCCCCCTCCCGCCCTTCTCTTGAGTTCCCGGTCACGGAACGCCAAAACTCTCCCGTCCTCCGTTCCACAGGACCTCACCAAGTGGAAGAACCGGCGCCGGAGCGTGAATTCGGACATCGTGAAGAAGAAGGAGGAGCGTGAGCAGATCGAGCATATCACCAGCTCCACGGGGAGCTCCCGCCGGTCCAAGACCTTCAAGGAGATGCAGGAGGAGAGGTAAACGCTCGGACCCTGCTCCCCTCTGTCGTCGTCCCCCCCGCCTCTCCCAGTGCATACGATTACCCGTGGGGGGGGTGGTGAATCCATGACGTAATGACTTGTTTGTGATCCCGTACATCTCGGTACAAAAATGTTTTTTGTAATTAGGGGTGGGATATTGCTAAATTTATCTGCAAATTTATTTATTTACATTTATCCTTTCTAATGTGAAACTGAAAACTTGCCATTTTTAACTTGCATTAACAGCCTTAGTTCCCTTTCTCAAAAAGGTTGATTGCCGTTTAGTGTTTTCCCCCTGCGTGCCGTTCTCGAAAGCGTGCGCGTGTTTCTGTGTTCAGATCAACTTGACTGTTTCCTCAGAGCGCCGTAGTAGCTCTGAATGATCACTGCAGTGTTTGTTTTGTGTCCCCTTTGGCTGGTGTAATCTAATAGTTTGGGCTACACGCACACCCCTTTCTCCTCCCTGTCTGTCTCGCCGTGTGCACAGGGAGGGCAGAGGGCACGCCACTCCCACGCAGAACATTGGTGTCGGCCAGGACGTGTTCCCCGAGCCCGTGCCCCAGCCCCGCTCCCGGACCCTGCCGCCCCGCAGCTACACCGTGGACAGTCTGTACGTGTCTCCGGCCGTGGCCCCTGCACAACGGGACAGGAGTCCCGCCCCGACCCCGGAGCCAAAGCTAGACAGCACCCCCGCCGTGAAGCCCAGGTCTGCGTCGCCCGCTAAGACCAGCGCTAACCGAGCCAGCCCGACCAGCGCTAACCAGGCCGACCTGACCAGTGTTAGCCAGACCAGTCCGACCGGCACCAAGGATGCAGAGCTGACTGGCACCACCCTCAAAGACCAGACCAGCACTCTCCCCAGCAACCGGACCTCCCCCGCCCCAGCTCCAACCCCCGCCGACCCATCCAGCGACCCTCCCTCCACCTTGGTCAACATCGGCCCCGCCGCCACAAGCAAGACGGAGGAGAGCTCGGCCGGCACCGTCAGCAGAGCCCCCGAGTTCAAGCGCCCCTTCACCAGGGCGGTGGAGGAGCAGAGCTCTGGCTCTTTGTACAAACACAATTCAATGGATACAAAGCCGGCGGCGGCTCGAGTTTCCGCCTCCCTCCCCAGGAGCTACCAGAGATTGGATAGCGCGCGCCTCACCTCCGTGGTCACAGCCCGGCCCTTTGGGACCCAGTCCACCCGGATCGCCTCTCTTCCCAGGACTTTCGCTGTGAGTACCTCGGTTTACAAACTTTGTGTTCTCTGTCTCTCTCTGTGTCTCTGTGTTTCTGTCTCTGTCACTCTCAGGCAGGGCTCAGGTACAGGGCCGTGCTGTGCATTGCGTTCTGCGCGTAGCCTTCCCGTTACTTGTCCCTGCCTGATCTGTTTACATACTCTCGTGGATAGTGAAACAGCCTAATGAGCCATAGATTGTGCTTACACACACACTGAGCCCTGGGCTATCTCATTGACTCAGAGTTAATTAAGTTCAGAACATGTTGAGGAAGTTGTTGTACCTTCCTGTGGGTGACAGAAGGTTCTCAGTGTTATCTGAACTCAAGGTATTTTGATTGTCAGTTTATAGTGGGTCCTCATTGAATGACTCTTTACGAGCAGCCGAACAAATTTACCTGCTCTTTGAAGTGCCACTCTGTTAGAGAGAGAGATCAGTGCCAAAAAAACTACAAATCCCAGGCAGGCAGTGGATGGCCACAGGACACGGGAAGAACGAACTCTTGACGCTTTGCTTTTGTCAGATCGAGGACTCGCACAAGCGGCTCAACGGCGAGACAGGTCCGCGGAAGCCGGCTGTCCCGAGCCTCTACAGTCAGTTCATGACCGAGGACGAGGCGCGAACCCAGGCCAGCCAGGCGCAGAGCAGCAACGAGGATGAGGATGAGGAGGAGGAGGAGGAGGAAGAGCAGCAGGAGACTGTGGCCCCGGCAGCACCCCTGTCCAGCGGGGACGGCACACGGCCCGATCCGGTGTCCACCCTCGACTTGGCCCCCAAGCTTGACGACGCGCAGGTGAGCAACCTGAGCTGGAAGGGGTGTGAGTGCATGTCGCTAAACTGACGGCACACTTGACAGGTAACAGGCAACTACAGGTAGCTGGCAAAATAAAGGAAGCGCCAACTAAGTGTTCAGTTGGGTTGATATCCGGAACAGGTTTTTCCCCTGTGGGTGAAATGGGGTGACACACCGGGGTGCTCAGGTGTCACTTTCTTTTCTTTTTTCATTGAAAAAAATATATATTTGTTTCAGATTTTTTTTCCCCGTTTTTCTTCCAATTTAATACCCAATTCAACTCTCTATTTATTTTGATTTGCCCTCGCCTCACGAGCCCGCCGCCCATTACTGCGGGGCAAGCTATTATACCCACGAGGCCGGCAATAGTCCATCTCCTCCGAGACAGAACTTTGCCCACCTGCTCTTTAGGGAACGCCCTTACTGCTCCTCGGCGAGCTCATGCTGACTTTCCCTCCCTCCACCCTCTGGGGCAGACAGTCAAATGCCACCCCCGATTGGGGCTCCCGGCCAGAGTCGGACTGACATGGTCAGGTTTTGAACCACGACCGCAATAGGCAGCTCACACTCAGCTCACAAGCGCCAGTCAATGCGCGTGCGTTAGACCGCTACGCTATCCGAGGCCCCATCAGGTGTCACTTTCTTTCTTTTTCCAGGAACTCTTCTGCGACATGAGGATTAGCCTGAACCAGAAGCCGAACAGCAGTCGCGACTTCGGCTTCCAGGCCAACTGGGATTCGACAGGCGCGTTCATCAAATCCGTCCAGGAAGGTGAGCCTCATTTCTGGGCCTGATGTCACCAAGGTTTTTCATTGAATTTTGTTTCAGATTTTTTTTCTCCAGTTTTTCTCCCAATTTGGTAGCCAATTATACCTTCCATTTCTTCCGATTTGCCCTCCCCCACGAACTCGCCGCCTGTCACTACGGGGCAAGCTAATTCCCCGAGGGACACACGGATCACTTTGTTTTCGCTCCCTCTGATAATTGGCCGTGTTTTTATCCTGGGCCTGCCAGGATAACCTCTGACAAACATGCTTTTTAAAACAAAAAAAAGACAAATATTGTTGACTGTTGAAAGACAGTTGAAAGACTGTTGACCCTCGATAACTTTCGTAAAAATATTGCCAAGTGACTCAACACGGCTATGGGAGAGTTAGGTTTCACGAGCCCCAATGAGCAAAGCTGTCATGTGTGGCTCTCTTATCTGAATCAACTGAAGCATTTTGCTACTGACAGCAAAGTCTTCTGAAGTCTTTTGATTGGTTTTATGCAATGGTAGCTCCACCCATTGTGGGATTCATGAAGCTTCACTCGAAACGTGCCCTCACCCTCTGCTAACTCGTCTCTCTTTCTCTCTGTGCTGGCTCGTAAACTGCATGGAGTTGAATGTGTATTTAATCTATTTAAGTCGTGGCCCTGCAAGGTTGTGTTCTGAACCCTGTGTGTGTGTTGTGACCCAGCGCGGTCATGTTCTGAACACACACACCCACACACACACGCACATAGCGAATCTGCGCAGCTGTGTTCTGTGTTATGGGCGGCAGTGTAGCGTAATGGTTAGGGAACTGGACTTGTAACTCAGAGGTTGCTGGTTCAATTCCCAGGTGGAGCACTGCCGTTGTACCCTTGAGCAATGTACTCAACCTGAATTGCTTCAGTAAAATATCCAGCTGTATAAATGGATTGTATATAAATCAATTTAAACTGTATGTCTTTCTGGATAAGCAAAAATGGCAAAAAAAAATCATGTTCTGAACCCTTTGTGTTGCGTCATGACCCTGTGCGGTTGTGTTCTGAACCACTTTGTGTTGCGCGCAGGCAGCCCGGCGGAGCTGTGCCAGCTGCGGGCAGGTGACGAGGTGCTGGCGGTGAGCGGCCACAAGGTGTCGGAGATGAGCTACGAGCAGTGGAAAGGCAGCCTGGACGCCGCTCTGCAGAAGGGCTGCCTGGTGATGGACGTCCGTCGGCACGGCAACAACGGTAAGCCGGCGGGTGTGCGCGCGGGCCTCGCAAATGCTCTTCCGTAGCGCCGATCTTCAAAGCGAGCATTCTGAGACAGATGAAAACGGTCACTGGAGGAAGTGCTGTTCCAAACGCACGAGACGCGTTGCAGAGGGGCCTGAATCCACTGGTCGCACTAGTTTTTTTCTTAAAGCAGTAAGCGTTGTCCGGTCATCGCAGAGCAAACTGGCTTTGGACCAGCGTGAATCTCGTATGGGGTTTGCATTCTGACCCGAGTGGTTCCTCTTTAATGACCTTGTCCTGTACTCGGCTGTTTGAGGTGGCAGGTCTCCCTTTTTGTGTTTTGACTTGTGTCCTCATGCACTGTTGTGGCACATTTCAAACTCTTGGTCAGTGAACTGTTGTGAAAGCCAAAGTGCGAAGTATTTCACCACAGTTTGCCCGCGTCTCTGTGTCCTATGGTGACCCTTTCCAGTGTTGCTTGGGTTTCCATTCGCTGGCGTCTTTCTGTCCAAGCCCGTTGCATTAACATGTCTTCCTAACACGTGTGGACCATGAGGGATTAACGTAGCTTCTCAGGTACAGTGCTCTATGCAGGGTTCCCACTCAAATCAAATTTCCCTTTTCCATGACATTTCAAAGACAAATTTAAGGTTTTCAAGTTTTTTTTTGTTTTGTTTTTTTTGACTGACACAAAAATGTACTTTACTTTCATAACTTAACACATTTTGTTGCCAGTGCAATTACACATCTCATAGTGTGTGTGAGAACAGGCGTGGCAGTTGGCACAAACGGTGGCAGGGGAACAGACATTTTGCTGTAATGTTATCGGAAAAGAAGAAGGAAATGTATATAACATTTCATGGAATTGGGTATTTCCATGACATAGAGCTTTTTCATCTATTTTCATGACTTTCCATGACCGAATAATTTCCAAGGTTTTTCCCATGACGCGTGGGAACCCTGTCTATGTGCATGGTCCATTTTAGTTTTAGCGGTGTCAAGGTGTGTTTGTTTTCCATACTTCTTTACCAACAAGCTTACTACACTGGCCGCCCACTTTTACAGTATTTTCAGCTCGACTGTTATCAAACTATGGAAGTCCCATCATTTTCTATTTTATTCCCTTGCAACTAATTTAGCGGATGCCGACTGAAATATATATCGTCGCATCTGAGGCCGCCGCGTGCTGCTCGAGGCATCGCAGCGTGGGGTAATCCTTGTTGGTAAAGCCTTTTTTTGTCATCTTGCTCAGGTGTTGTAGCGTGCATGACTTGGGGGAAGGTGGTCTTGTCTGTCGTCCCCCCGCTCCGCTCCGCCCTCATTAACCGCGGTAACACCGTAGCTTTCTCCCTCGCCCTCGCAGAGCAGCCTATCACTGCCACGCGCCTTTTTTTCGGTTTGACTGTCGGTGTCCGCCACCGTGTCCTTTTTGAAACTGACGTTTTTTTGTGCCATCGTCATGCGTCGCTCAGACTGGGGCAAAGACCAACCTTCCCTGCCGTATAAAAGCCATAAGACCATCAATCTGACCAGTATGGATCCGACACTTGTAGGTGCCCCCGAAAAGTACATCAACATCTGCAGGGA
Organism: Aldrovandia affinis; assembly: GCA_029706075.1. Lineage (NCBI taxonomy): Eukaryota > Metazoa > Chordata > Actinopteri > Notacanthiformes > Halosauridae > Aldrovandia > Aldrovandia affinis. The sequence continues at coordinate 1,555,170 of JAINUG010000052.1, read as the reverse complement.
ATTCGCCCCGCGGCCATCCTCTGAAACCGCCGAGAAAGCCACTGACACCAGCGGCCAGCCCGTCAACGTGAGTATTACGGATTTAACCCCATAGCGACTGTCTGTCTGTCTGTGTTGGGTCAAGAGAATGTGGTGACCATGAACTTACTGTTCAAAATCCTTTAAATAAATGCTATGTTTCGGTGGATAGAAGTATTGGTTGTTTTTCCCCATATTCCATCAGATTTCCTATAAGTAGATCCAGTTATTGAGATCCAGTTATTTCTCTGCATGTTGGTAGGCCAGAAGTCATATCAAGTGGCCAGCTGAAAAAGTACAGGAGAAAAAAGATCTGAAAAAACATTATTGGAATCCCATCATAGCAGATGAAATGTCATGATTTCTTTGATTTGATTTGATCTGTTATGGAAAGGCTTACCTCTGAGTCTTTTAAAAAGGCAGAGGTCCTGAAGTATGTCAAATAATAGACTGAAGTGAAGAGGATGTCCTCTCTCTCTTGCAGGATCTGACGTCTAAAGGCGTGAACGGTGGTTTCCGTGACGAATCCGTGACCATGAGAAACAAAGGTAATGAGCGTTGCACAGAGACCAAGGCGTTCCGATCTGCCTGAATTAACACGAACGAGAAATGCAAACGAATGCTTTTTTCCAAGCACGTGTTAATTAGAACTGCTCTGTTTGGTCTCTGTAATTGGTTTAATGATGCCAGCTAGTCTCGTGCTGTGTGAATTTTCATCAGCGTTATTGGTCTGCGACACCTTGGGTGAATGAGTCATGACAGTGTTTTTGTGTTTGCAGCTTGTAGTTCTAATCTTAAAATGACTGATGGGAAAAATGTTCCTAGAGTTTTGGATTGGCTGGTCCTGTACGAGTGTGAGCTGCCTATCATGGTCACAGTCGTGGTTCGAAACCCGACTGTACCAGACTGGCCCTGGTGGGGATCCCCGACCCCCGGGAAGGGGGGAGGGTGAGCGGACACGAACTCGCCGAGAAGCACGTATGGGTGTCTCCAGAACGTGGGTGGGTGAATTACGTCTCGAAGGAAGCGGAGTTCGCTGCCCTCGGATAATTAGCATGCCTCGTAGAGAGACGGGCGGCGAGTTCGTGTTGGGAGGGCAAGTCGAGGCAAATAGAGGGTATAATTAGCCACTAAATTGGGAGGAAAAAAACTGACACAAATTTATAAGATAATTTTTTTAATGTGCGATGGTTGCTTCATTCTCTGCTCCTCTCTCATGTCCTGTCCCTCTTATGTTCCCCCATGTCTTTTATCTCTTGTGTAGAATCAGAGCCCATTTCTTTGAAAAACTTAAAAAGGAGATCAGAGTTTTTTGAACAGCAAGGTAAAACAAATCCCTGGGTATTGGTGTATACTGGCGATGGATGGCGAGCTTTGGTCTGCACTCGTGCTTTCTGGGATATCTGGTGCTGCGCTCTGGATCTCCCCCTCTCTGCCATCCTCTCATGTAACCTAGCAACGTAACGCATCTGTTCTCCCCTCAGGGTCCTCGTTCAGTTCGCTGGTCTACCTCTGTGGTAAAACAGGGTCCCACGTGTGCTGTGCTCCACCACCACCCCCCACCCCCTGTAGTGACACGCCGTCTTTTTAAAAATGATTATAGTTTTTTTTTCTGTTTATGCTTTTATTCCCCATTTTTCTCCCTATTTTTAGTATCCAATTATACTCTCTCTTTTTTGTCAATTACCCCCACCCTCGTATGAGAGGTCACTGCCGTAGTCCTGAGACCGGTAGTGGGCGCTGTACCGCCTCCTCTGAGCCGGCACCCGCCAATCCGTCACTGTAACACACAGGACCACTCATACAATTGCCGCCCCCTAGTGGCACTCCCGGCCCGAACTGGCGTGACCTAGGTGGAATCGAACCCCGGTCGCAGTGGGCAGTGTTGAACGTTCTTACCGCTACACCAAGTAGCACATGACATGCGTGTTCGCTGGTCCTGCTCTGTGGTAAAATGGAGTCTACGTGTGCAGTGCTCCACCCCCCGCATAGTGACACGCCATCTTAAAGTAGCACGTGACGTGCGTTTCCCAAGCACTTTGTGCTGTGCAGGTCCTGAGCAAGGGTTTGAGTTCCTAAAGAGGGCCGTCTAGCTGCTGTCACAAGCGACATCTCCCAATTTCATGTGTTATGTTGTTTAGTCACCGACAAAATCATTGGCCCCCAGTACACCTGTGGTTCTGTGTGGCTCAGTAGGTAGAGCATGGCGTTGGCAACGCTTAGGTTGTGGGTTCAATCCCCGCTGGGACCACATATACTGAAAAAAAAAAAAAAAAAGTATTCATTCACTACTGTAATTCGCTTTGGATAAAAGCATCTGCTATATGGCATATATATACACTGATGGGAGCCATGCTGCTACAGGGGGCCAATGCAAACATCGCTATGTCGTTCTAACCAGTTGTTGTGTATTACAGGCAAAACATAACATATAAAGTATGCCATTTAGCAGGAGCTTTTATTCAATTTGTGGGAATCGAACCCACAACCTAAGCGTTGTCAGCACCATGCTCTACCTACAGAGCCACAGAGAACCACAGGCCTTAGGATTTCTCTAGAAAAGGGAGGGAAACTAAACCCACTCCTCAGTGAAAGCCTTCAGCCACAATCCTCTGTACAGAATGCTGTCGGCTACTTTTAATAAAAGTCGAGCCCATGTAAACTCCTCGCACGCACACCACATTTGTACAGCCTTCTGCTGTACGGCGTGTCTGAAACCATAGCAACACACTGAAGGGTAGTTTTCCCCTTTTCCGATGCATGCTGTGGCTGCTCGGCCCCATTCACCTCCGTTTGCACCTCTGACGTATAGAAGAAGAGGAGGGGGGGGTTGAATTAAAGTCCCACACACTAGGTGACCCTCATCTGGGTGGATCTCGGTGATGGTGTAGTATGTTGGTACAGTGTGCATGCTGTGCAAAGCCCCTTCCACTACGCATGCTGAGCTCGGCATGTCCCTGCTGTGCATTGTGGGTACTAATGGCCAGCGCTTCTGCATGCTCGATATGGTGACTGGTGCTCTTTTCCCTCTGGTTGTTTATGTATATGTATATATATGTATATCTCTCCTCTCTATCTCTCTCTTCTCTCTCCTCTCTCTCTCTCTCTCTCTTTCCTCTCGCTCTCTCTCTCCCCCTCTCTCTTTTCCTCTCGCTGTCTCTCTCTCTCTCTCTCTCTCTCATTTTTCACAGTATAGTGCTGTTTGCCTGTTTGCATGCTGCTGTGAAGGACTTCAGCATGATGGTTTTGTGGTGTGCGGAAAGTTGGTTTTGGGTGATGGGGTTATGAAGGGGTGACAAAGGTTATGATGTTGAATATTCTCAGACTTTTTAATGTGAGCTCAGCAGTAGAGGTTTTCATTTTCAATGTAGTTTTCAGATTTTTAGTCCATTTACAACATCCTAGAATCAGTGAACAAATACATTTAAATTAATTTAATATTAATATTTGTAACATCTTGGACAATGCATTGATTTGTCTAAATCTCTCTCTTTGTAGGTGGCTCTGAATCTCCCTTATCAGATGTAAGTAGCATTTTTGTGCAGCGATGGGCATGAACACAATGGGAAATAGTGGTATGATTACTAAACATAATAAAGTAAATAAGTTCAATGTTAAATATAAATGGGGGCATCCGCACCAGGTCAGTGAACACATTTGTTCTGGGTACAACTCAACTTATGGTCTTGTGGGCCAGAAGTTTCTGGGGTGGTCATTTTCATGGCCTCAGTGAATTAAGCCACTCGTGTTCATATTTGATTGAGATGACCCCCCTCAAATAGATTTTGATCTTTCCTACTTATTTTAATTCCGTTTTTCTGCGCCGGAACACTGCTGAATCACGTTCGTTCGGTTACCACTTTAGCACGTCGGCAGCCATTGTGTGGCTGGCGGTGGCCGCAGTCGATTCTGATCCCAAACAATGTGTCGTTGATTTGCATTTTTAATTTGAAATAAGCCGGGTTTTGTTGTTTTTTTAATGCGTTTGGCAGCAGGATTAATTTTAGAGTTTATATGGTGCAGAACGTTGTGGCATCATGGGATCTACCCCCTCCCTGAGGGGCATTGAATATTCACTGCAGAAGTAATTAATTTCAGCTGTACACTGCCGGAGGGGGTTGGGGGGTGGGGGAAAGAGAATTAAGGGGGCTGACAATGCGGAACACTGTATAATTTCTGGTTCCACAGTCCCAGGTGTGTGGGCCTTTTCAGACAATGGTTTTGAACAATGTTCTTGTGACTGGAGTGCAGCCGCAATCCATCTAGCTAAAGAGCACCAAGGTGTGTTCCTCCCCTGGAAGGAGCCAGAACTACTGTAAGTCGCTTTGGATAAAAGCATCTGCTAAATGGCATATATATACTTTGTCTGTGCTTGGAACTGTATAGTATGTTCAGTCAACCCAATTTTGTGTGGGATTCGTTGTCTTGTCTTAGCGCTCAATTAAAATTGTTTGTGAATAAGCGTTATTAATATGAAAACCCAACGTGAAGACCTTTGAAGAAGACACCTTTTTAAAAAATATGAAAACACCTGGTGTATATATATATATGCCATTTAGCAGACGACTCTTTTATCCAAAGCAATTTACAGTCGTGAATGCATACATTTTTCAGTATATGTCGTCCCAGTGGGAATCGAACCCACAACCTGTGTGTTGTCAGCGCCGTGCTCTACCTACTGAGCCACACTTTAACCACACACACTTGCACTTTAACATCTTAAAGGTAAGTGTGGAATGAGACTCAGTGAAAAGTTAGGGGTCCTGTGTATGAGGCACCGGTAGGATCACAGTTCTGGAGGGTTGGGCCGCCTCGGATACGCCGGCGCCGGTCTGGGTGTGTAACCACCGCCACCCTCTGTCAGTTGCAGGTTCCCTCCATCGGCACCTCCTCGAACCGCTGGTCGTGGGACCCGGAGGACGAGCGCCGGCGACAGGAGAAGTGGCAAAGGGACCAAGAGCGCCTCCTGCAGGTAACAGAAAAAAGTGCCCCCACCCTTTCCCACGCACGCCAGAATATTCCTTGTCTTTGAACCTGTTTGACCACTAATACCTGCAGAAAGCCTCAAGTGTCCATTTTCAAAGCTATAGATGAGAGCTGTGTCCGTGATCTTTCTGGCAAATTCCCCCCACGTTTTTTGTTATTTTGGTTCTGTACTCTAGCACTTTGAGATTGACGTGCAGACTGCTAGCTTTAATTTGAGGGTGTTTTCATCCATATCGGATAAACCGTTTAGAAATGACAAGTATTTGTTGAATTGGATTCACAGATGTGTTTCGTTAGGCAGGTGTATTCATTTGTGTCGTTAGTGAATGCGGAAGAGAGCTGTTGATGTCTAGTCTTGATTCTAGACTTTGCAATTGCCTTTGGAGATTGTTGTTGGGGTGTGACAACATGAGGAAGACAGCGGTGTCGATGCAAATTCAGCTGAAAATCAATCAATCAGGAACCCTGGGCATGCCCAAGTCAACAGTTTGGTTCATCATTTACAAGAAAAAAACAACTGGTGAACTAAATTATGTCAAAAGACCCGGTAGACCGAGGAAGACAACTGTAGTGGATGACCGGAGAATACTCTCTATGGTGAATAAAACCACCTATGGGGAAATCAAAATAAATAGAGGGTATAATTGACCACTAAATTGGGAGAAAAACGTGAAAAAAATCAAACAAATAAATAAAAAAATGTTTTAAAAAGGGGCCGTTCCACACAATTGCCCAGTTCCTTGAGCTGGGAATAACCCCACATCCTAGACCCCCCCTCAGTCAGCCGCCCCCCGCTCCAGCCTGACCCCCGACTCTTGACCCCTGACCCATATCTCCCTGCCTCACCTGTACGCAGGAGAAATACAAGCGCGACCAGGAGAAGATGGATGAGGAGTGGCGTCGCGCACAGCAGGAAGCCCAAGAGGAGGAGTCCAGGGTCCGGGAAATGGTAAAAAAAGATAAAGATCTCATAAATATTGTATTAATACATAGTCAATGGCATAGATTTAATTTGAACATGGGGGGGGGTCAAGTGTACAAAGCTATGTTATCTTGCTTGGATACATCCGTTTCCATCTAGCTAGTTGTCTACCTAACCTACTAGCCAGTTAGTTTGCAAAGGAGCTTGCCAAACATGCTGGCCAAGCTCATAGTCTTTTTGTTATATATCCCAGCGTCCTATTTGCCTTTTTCACTCCTGTGACCGTGAGCCCTACAGTATAGAGAAAAATATGTTATGCAATTTACGGTACAACTTTTTAGAAATGGACAGAAACCGGACGGACGCCTATGTACACAGTAATAATAATCGCTCCGTGTTTCAGCCTGATGGCTTGTAAGTTTTTCTGATTCTGCCTGATCTTCCAGTTCTAGTCACAATGGAGTTCATTAGAATGTTCAAACGTTCCCCTTCAGTCTCCCTGAAGTCCCAGGTACAATTCGGCTACTACAGCTTTGTGTGCTGGTTTTTAGCTTCAACCTCCTAAAATGACACAATTACCCTCAATCATTTGCCAGGCTTGAACTCGAATTTCTGTGAGTAATGAATCGCAGCCGATTTAGTTTTAGTTTCGCAGTGAGCACAATAAATATTTCACTGTTGAATATTTTAGGGAAGTGCATTGGTGTAAATGTATGCAGATGATGAAGTATTTGGGTCCAGTTCAGAAAGGGGAATGGGGTTTGTGTAAAAAAATCAGTGAACACACGCATGCAAGAGGTAATAACACCCTGTTTGAATACAAAAGGCTTGGGGATGGGAGTTGTGTAGGCTCACGGGGTGAAGCTCACCTCTGTTCACCGCCCCCAGGTGCAGAAAGCCACGGAGACTGACTCCCGGAGCCTCAGCCCTTACTCGCCCGTGTCCCCTCTGAACCAGGCCCCATCCCCTCCGTGGGCCGAGCCCGCCTGTCGGGACGAAGAGAAGGAGGAGGAGGAGGAGGAGCGGCGGGAGGCGGAGCTGGAGGAGATGAGGAGGAGGGAGAGGCAGGAGCAGCTCCAGCGTGAGGAGGAGGAGGAGGAGAAGGAAAGACAGAGGAGGGCAGAGGAGGCGAGATTGCAGAGGAAGAGGGAGGCGGAGCTGGAGGAGATGAAGAGGAGGGAGGAGGAGGAGGAGGAAAGACAGAGGAGGGCAGAGGAGATGAGGCTGCAGAGGAAGAGGGAGGCGGAGCTTCAGGAGCAGCGCCGGCTGGACGAGGAGGAGATGAAGAGGAGGGAGGAGGAGATGAAGAGGAGGGAGGAGGAGATGAAGAGGCACCAGGAGGCCGCGGACGAGCAGCGCCGGTTCGAGGAGGAGCAGCAGGAAAGGATCCAGGAACAGTGGTGAGGAAGAGGTCCAGCGTGCACTTGGGTGTGCTTTTGCCTTTGAGGCACTAGCGCAGAGTCACTCGTATCAAGTCAATTTCTACACAGTCTATTGGCCCTTAAGTGCTTCAGAGGTCATTCGAGGTCAAAAGCAATGGAAAATGATTGCTTTTCTGAAGCAAAATGACCTCTGAACACCGACAAAGCATGAAATGAACAGGGGAAAATGTAGTAATATGGCAGAGAGAAAAAATCTCTAAAAAAAGGTAACGTTAGGGTATACACAGGACAAACATTTATGTACATAGACGTGTCCATTCAAAATTATACTTAAAATGTTCAAACAATTAATACACTTTTTTAAAAGGTATTGCATTTGCAGATGTATTTGGATAATGCAGTTTGAAGCACAACAGATACAATTGTGTAAACTTGGGTACTGTGCATAATTCATTGTTACACGGTGAGCTGAAAATCGAGGTGAAAGAAAGACCGTGTAAATGTAGGGACTGCTTTTTGGCAGAGGGCACACTGCTTGTCACGCACACTAACCTTGTCGGTGCTCATTTCCTAACGGCTTTGTGTAGCAATTTCTCTGCGGCTAACCGCGGCTAAGCTGCCTGTGCGGCCCTCCTTCCTGTTAACATTTTGCCTGCTGTGAACACCTGCTTCTCTGTGCCCTTCTCCGTTCTCCCCGCTACCGCTGTGACGCAGGGCAGGGGAGTCCTACGGGTTTGCCAAAATCCTCCCCGAGATTTCTGCCTCGGACAGGTCAGTGTTGCTGCTGCCTGCTGCTTCCCCCAAACATCTGCATGCTAAACGGGGTGCAATCTTCGACAAGACGCTTTGCTCTCCAGGACACGAGTGATGGCACTCCCGAATCTCTAAAGGCTACCGTATCACAGGGCTCTGGGTTCTCCATATCTCTCGTCTCTAAAACGGAACAACGACGGCCCTCCGGTTTGAACTCTCGCCAGGAGTGAAATTAAATGAAAACTGTAGGGGCTAGATGCCACTCAAGCAGAGGATGAGCTGCGATTTGAGATGTGATTGGCCTGTTTTGTTTTTTTATTTTACAGTGCGTGTGACCGAACCGTAACCCAAACCCTAACCCCTAAACATAACCCAAACCCTAACCCCTAAACCTAACCATAACCCAGACATTTACGTGGTCAATTTCTCTGTCCTCTGCATGGGGGGGCATCTAGCCTCTACCGAATGGAAAAACCTCAAATCTTATGGTCCTCAAATATGGAGGGGGGGTGGGGTACATCCCAGTCCTAGTGGCTGCTTGTCTCTTCTTTCATATCTTTGAAAGCTCTTGATTTATAAAAAAAATGTCCCTTCATGGGGAACCCTGCCCATATCTTTGTACTTTATGTCCATGTCTTTGTGATTGTGACAGAACTCAATGCTCTGAATCCCCTAATCATTTCTCTGTGTGCTGATTTGCAGGGCCAAGTCCAAATCCACTCCAGAGCTGGACGAAGCCGATAAAGACCAGGGAAGAGGTCCGTTTATTTTGCAGTACTCTGATTTAGATTTTACATTTGACATAAAGGGGGATCGCTGCTCCCAGCCTTTTTACAAACTGTTGCTGTTTGTTATTCCCACCTGCACTCGTTGTGTCTGTGTGCTGTCCCCCTGGAAACAAAGCTTGCACAGACACCTGTGCAGATCTGCTGACCCTCATGTTATCTGGATGGGCTGAGCGCAGGCAAAGAGCATTACATGATCTGTTCAGGTGCTTTAAAGATCAGTGAATCTGCGCGACTCTCTCTCCCCATGTAGCATAGCCACATTAACGCACGCACTTCAATTTCCTGCAGTTGAACTCGAGACCAACGCTATACAGTAGGATTACAAACATATTTTAAATATATATACAGTCCATAACTATTTGGACATTGACAAAGTTATTGTTATTTTAGCTGTCTACCACAGCATATTGGAGTTGAAATTAAATAATATGGGCTCAAAGTGCAGACTTTCAGCTTTAATTTGAGGGTATTTACATGCAAATTGGGTGAATGGTGTAGGAATTACAGCACTTTTTATATGTGGTCCCCCCCTTTTTAAGGGACCAAAGGAAATTGGACAATTAGCGCCTCAGCTATTCCGTGGCCAGGTGTGTGTTATTTCCTCATTATCAAAACAAACCCCATCAGAGAGATAGCAAAAACATTAGGTGTGGCCAAATCAACTATTTGGTACATTCTTAAAAGGAAAGAACGCACTGGTGAGCTCAGGAACACCAAAAGGCCCACAAGACAATGGAAAACAACTGTTTATGGATGACAGAAGAATTATTTCTCTGTTGAAGAAAAACCCCTTCACAACAGTTGGCCAGATCAACACCCTCGAGGAGGTAGGCGTATCTGTGTGAAAGTCAACAATCAAGAGAAGACTTCACTAGAGTAAATACAGAGGGTTTACCACAAGATGTAAACCACTGGTAAGCCTCAAAAACCAGATTAGAGTTTGCCAAAAAACATCTAAAAAAGCCTGTACAGTTCTGGAACAACATCCTATGGACAGATGAGACAAAGATCAACTTGTACCAGAATGATGGGAAGAGAAGAGTATGGAGAAGGGAAGGAACTGCTCATGATCCGAAGCATACCACCTCATCTGTGAAGCATGGTGGAGGTAGTGTTATGGCGTGGGCATGTATGGCTGCCAATGGAACTGGTTCCCTTGTATTCTGCAATGGCCAAGTCAATCACCTGACCTGAATCCAATTGAGCATGCATTTCACTTGCTGAAGGCAAAACACCCCAAGAACAAGCAGGAACTGAAGACAGTGGCAGTAAAGGCCTGGCAGAGCATCACCAGGGAAGAAACCCAGCGTCTGGTGATATCTATGGGTTCCAAACTTAAGGCAGTCATTGACATTTTACATTTACATTTTAAGCATTTAGCAGATGCTCTTATCCAGAGCGACTTACAAGATGTGCATTAATACAAGGTAAGAACAATCATAGTTGGCGCACAAGATCAGTGCAGTAAACAGTAAACAAAGGATTTGCAACCAAGTGTTAAAAATTAAAATGTAATTTATGATTGTTAGTTTGTCCAATTACTTTTGAGCCCCTAAAATTGGGGGGCTATGTATAAAAATGGTTGTAATTCCTACACGGTTCATACAATATTTATGACAAAATGCTTAAATTGAAGCTGAAAGTCTACATTTCTTCTTTTGTTCTTGATTCAAAGACTTTTGATTGTTTCATTTCAAATCCATTGTGCTGGCGTACAGAGCCAAAATGATGAAAATTGTGTCACTCCAAATACTTATGGACCTGACTGTATATATATATATATATATATATATATATATAAAATAATTATTACACAAATATCAATATCTCAAAATAAATTAGATGTTTTATTTTTCACAAGTATTTAATCTGTCATTTGTTTTCAGTTGGGAGTGTCCCTGTTTAAAAGCGGTGCAGTTTTTGAGGATGGTGTGAAAATGGCTGTGTGTTTTGAAGAGGGATGTTTTTGAAAGCAGTGAAGCGGTGATGTGCATTGTGGTGTGTGTGGGAGCCCCTGGTAAAAGTGTTGAAGTTGGGGCACCTCCGATAGCACCCGTATTGGCTGGTCCTTTACGAGTGTGAGCTGCCTATCACGGTCACGGTTTGAAACCCGACTACCAGACCATCCCTAGTGGGGAGTCCCAATCGGGGGCAGCGTTTGGCTGTCTGCCCCAAGGGGAGGGGGGAGGGAGAGCTGGCACGAGCTCACTGAGGAGCGGTAGGGCGACCTCGTAAGCAGGGTTGGGGCGAGTTCTGTCTCAGAGGAGGTGAACGTTGCCTCAAGATAATAGCTTGTCCCGTAGAGACGGCCGGCGAGCTCGTTCGTAGAAAACGGGGAAAATTTATACAAATAAATAAATAATAATAAATAAAAAAAGTGGTGTAGTTTACAGGATGACATGAAAATGGCTGTGTGTTTGAAGAGGGGTGTTTTGAAGAGGTGAAGCGCTGTGCGTGCGTGCGGAAGCGCGGGGAAATCCGTGCACAGGTGTGAGATCGCTTCCGTTGCGACCCGTGCGCAGGTGTCTCCGCGAGACACGGGGGCATGGCCCACTGGCTGCTGGATGAGGAGTTGAGGAGGAAGAAGAGAAGCGCGAAGGCCCGGAATCTGCAGGCAGCGTCCGAGCTGGAGGCTGAGAGGAGAAACATCCTCAACGCCATGAGATACAGAAACCCAGAGAGAGGTGGGCGTGGCCTCTGAAAACCTCCAACCAATCGGCTTCTTCCGCTTACCCAGCCAATCAACCTGAATCCACCAATTCAGCATGCCAATCAGAACCAAATAGCTCAGCCAATCCTGGATACCCATCAATACATTTGATCTAATTGGCTTAATTGCCACATGCTCGTAATTATTCAGTATGATTTGTACATTTTCAGACACGTTTATTAATTTAACTTGTCTGATTTTAGTTTGCATTTAGCTGTCCAACTCTTATTTTAGATGCATTAATTGCCTTGTGTCTGATTTTATCGTGTGTATATCGTGATTGGCAAATCGAGCGTTGGCTGTCCCAGTCAGCAGATTTTGAGGGCAGGGGCAGGGGTGGGGGGGACCGTCCGCCCGTCCGCAGGCAGAGTCGAGTGAGCAGTGTGTGACTCCTGTCCCCTCTGATTGGTCGCAGTGGTGAACAGCGGTGGTGCGAGCGACAGCTCCTGGAGGAAGCCGGGTCAGCCGGGTCAGCCTCCGTTGTCGTCGCAGGCGGAGAGCGAGCGCCAGCAGATCCTGGAGGAGATGAAGAAGAAGACCCACCTCCTGACCGACAGCAGCTGGATCCGCCAGCGCAGTGCCAGCGTCAACAAGGAGCCCGCCAACCCGCCCGCAGGGGGGGGCGTCAGGAGGTCAGTTTCCCCCCCACCCGCTCTCTCATCAGGGCTGAGAGCCCTGGAGCGGGGGGCCTTGAATAGCGTAGCAGTCTAAACATTCGCTTGGGAATTCGTGCTGGCCGTTAGTACCCACAATGCACAGCAGGGATATGGCGAGCTCAGCACGCGTAGTGTAATGGGCTTTGCACAGCATGCACACTGTACCAACATACTACACCATCACCGAGATCCACCCAGATGAGGGTCACCTAGTGTGTGGGACTTTAATTCAACCCCCCCCCCCTCCTCTTCTGCTATACGTCAGAGGTGCAAACGGAGGTGAATGGGGGCGAGCAGCCACAGCATGCATCGGAAAAGGGGAAAACTACCCTTCAGTGTGTTGCTATGGTTTCAGACACGCCGTACAGCAGAATGCTGAGAACTGTGGTATGCGTCCTCGTTGACAGAAATGTAGCTGCGCCGCTTACGTAGATGGGAGTTTACATGGACTCTTTAAGTATTCGCCTGGAATGCAAGTTGCCCACTGCAGCCGCGGTTCAAAACTGGACTGCGCCAATCCGGCCCTGGCCGGGGGCCCCATTGGGGGCGGTGATTGGCTGTCCGCCCCAGGGGGAGGGGAGAGGGTGGAGGGTGAGCGGGCACAAGCTCGCCAAGCAGCACGTAAGGGTGTCTCCAGAAAGTAGGTGGGCAAATTCCTTCCCGCTGAAACGATCGGCCCAGCTAGTCCTCCCTCCAGCTCAGCTGGGACCAGGCTGTTCTGTCCTCCCACCTTACTGGCAGTGCAAGCTGTCTCTGCTCACGTCCTGGGATTCGACTCCGTGGTGGTCTCTACCCTTAGTGCCGTCTCTGTCCCTCTGTCTCTGTCCCTGTCTCTGTCCCTGTCTCTGTCCCTGCTTTTCCGGTCTAGTCCCCATCTCCTGTTGAGGTTCATATCCCTCTCCCATATGGGTTCATATTCCGCTACCGTATGGGTTTTTATCCATCTACCATCTAGGTCAGGGGTGTCAAACTCATTCCATCGTGGGCCGAGTGTATGTAGGTTTTTGTTGCAACCAGTGCACAACACCAGGTGATTTCAATTAGTTCCCCTCCTTGGTTGAAGAAGGAAACAAATTAGTGAAATCACCTGGTGTAGTGCATTGGTTGCAACAAAAACCTGCATACACTCGGCCCACGATGGAATGAGTTTGACACCCCTGATCTAGGTTCATATCCCTCTACCATATGGGTTGATTTCCCAGTTTTTCTGGTCTTTCACGACCGTCATGTTTGAGATGTCTTATCCCCGTCCTCAGACCCTGCCACTGGGGAAAAGGGACCCCTTGACCCCTCAGCCTTGTGACCGTATGAAAGATGCCCCCCGCAAACTCCAGTGTGTTAGAAATGCTGAGAGGAACAGCAGAAAACAACCGTTTGCCCTAGCGACGGTACAGCTGCAGTGTGAGGAAAGCGATGCGACTTCCCGTCATGCCATTCCCTGGAACGCTAACCCGCTTTTGATTGCTTGCAGAGGCGAGTCTCTGGATAACCTCGATGCGGATCGCTCCTGGACAACCCCCTCGTGGTCGTCCGGCAACCCCTCCTACAGCCGGCCCCACTCCGCCGCCTCCGCCCACGGCTACACGCGCCCCGCCTCCTGCACCCTGCCCACCTCCTACTCCACAGGGTCCCTGAGGCAGCAGAGCGCCTGGGCCCCGCCCGCCCCCGTCTCCCCGACCTCGCCCACGGCCGTGAACGAGGACCCCTCCCCCGAACCGTCCCAGCAGCGTGGCAGGTACTGCCCAATCAAATCTTGCTTCTCATTGTCCAATAGAGACGCCTTACAGTACGAATACACTGTACATCATTTTTTATTCTATTTTCTCCTTCATTTTAAGCACTACGTTTCATTAACGTGGTTGCCCATGGCAATGCTGTACATTTCACAGTGTGTTCAGCTGTAGTCTATATGTGTCCTTTACAGAGACCCGCTTCTATTTATATCAATTTCTGCAATATTGTGTTCGGCTCTTATCTCAGCCTTCGGGGGAGCTAGATTCCCGTCTCTATCCTCGGCCTGTGTTCGATGCCCTTTTCCCCTCCCCAGTGTGCAGCCTTGTTTTAGAAGTCTCTCTCTGTTTGTGGAGGAGAGGAGCCGGTCTCTCCACCGCCAGTTTTTCCCAGCTCTCCCCTGCATTTCCTCCTTGTGACCCAGGTCTGTCAGTGGAAAGAAAATCTGCACGTTCTGCGACTCTCCGCTCGGCAAAGGAGCAGCCATGATCATCGAGTCCCTGGGGCTCTGCTATCATTTGGGTTGTTTTAAGGTGAGCGCCATGTCATCGCCGCCGCTACAGGGGAAGGGGACCGGGGGGGCCTGCCCGCCACTTGTCCGAGCCTGCCCTCGTCTTCCGGCGCTAACACTAACCCACTCACTGTGCCGGTGCACCGCCAAAACTATGGACACTCAAGAGGGCCTCATTTTCATATCCCCTTGCAAACCCTGCCCCACCAGCCTCGTAATTTTAAATGCCTTTTGAAAGCAGTCCTTTCAAGGGAGGAATGTTATTAATCAACTGAAAGGGCACAGTTTGCGTGCAGACTTGTTAGAACCAGAAATGGTTTACAACTGAATTCCAATCAGATCATATGTTATATATGAGCAGACAAAGGGAAGCCAGACGTTTTTGGAAATATGAGTATCATTTTGAAACCAAAAGGAGAGGTTGTTGTCTTCACAAAAAAGGCCCAGATGGCTGGCCAACAGAGGCTGGTGGGGTAAATGGGGCTTGTGATTTTCATGGTCCTTCTTGTGTTCCTGTCCTTAGTTTGATCTGCTCCCCACACTTCTCAGACTGCTTCAGTGCCAAACTCTCCTCCTCACTACAGTGTGATCACTACTGTCACTACTGTCACTACTGTCACATCACTACAGTGTGATCACTCCTGTCACATCACTCTAGTGTGATCACTACTGTCACTCCTGTCACACCACTCTAGTGTGATCACTACTGTCACTCCTGTCACATCACTCTAGTGTGATCACTCCTGTCACACCACTCTAGTGTGATCACTACTGTCACTCCTGTCACACCACTCTAGTGTGATCACTACTGTCACATCACTACAGTGAGATCACTCCTGTCACTCCTGTCACATCACTACAGTGAGATCACTCCTGTCACACCACTCTAGTGTGATCACTACTGTCACTCCTGTCACACCACTCTAGTGTGATCACTACTGTCACTCCTGTCACATCACTACAGTGTGATCACTCCTGTCACACCACTCTAGTGTGATCACTACTGTCACTCCTGTCACACCACTCTAGTGTGATCACTACTGTCACTCCTGTCACACCACTCTAGTGTGATCACTCCTGTCACATCACTCTAGTGTGATCACTACTGTCACATCACTACAGTGAGATCACTCCTGTCACTCCTGTCACATCACTACAGTGAGATCACTACTGTCACTCCTGTCACATCACTACAGTGAGATCACTACTGTCACACCACTCTAGTGTGATCACTACTGTCACTCCTGTCACATCACTACAGTGTGATCACTCCTGTCACATCACTCTAGTGTGATCACTACTGTCACTCCTGTCACATCACTACAGTGTGATCACTCCTGTCACATCACGTGATCACTACTGTCACTCCTGTCACATCACTACAGTGAGATCACTCCTGTCACTACTGTCACATCACTACAGTGTGATCACTACTGTCACTCCTGTCACATCACTACAGTGAGATCACTACTGTCACATCACTACAGTGTGATCACTCCTGTCACATCACTCTAATTTTGTCCTGGTGGCCCTGTCTGTCTCCTAACTCTGCTGGCTTGTGGGTAATTTCCTCACCCCAGCATTTAATTTCACAACTGGTGTGTATGTTCGCTCAGGGCTCACAGTCTCCTGTTCATGCTGAGGTTTTGGGTGGGGAGTGGTGAGGGGAGAGGGGTTCGAGACGTCTCGCTCACTGTGTCCGTTATCCGTTCCTGTCCAGTGCATCGACTGCAAGTCTGATCTTGGAGGATCAGAGTCCGGGGCCGAGGTCAGGATACGAAACCGACAGCTCTACTGCAACGCCTGCTATGTTCGATTCAAAAGTGAGCAAACACCTCTACTTGTATATAGTGTACCACGACATGCTGAGACGTTTGAAAACGTATAAACTTGTAAAGTTTTGTCCAGCCAATGCACTTTGCAGAGAGGTCATTTTCAACCATGAAAGCTTAAATTCATTTAGTATTATGTCATATAATGATTGTAATTTAAAATGCTGCTTATGTTTTTAAGTGAACGACCATGGGAAAATGTTATTGGGGGTCTTCAGACTGCAAAGAAAGACAACTTTGATGCTCTGATGGCAGCTAATACTAGTAATGCAGATTTCAAGGGTCAAGGGAAGGAAACACTGCGGTTTTAATACCGTTTCTCTCCCCTACAGCCGGACAACCCACCTCCATGTGACCTGTCCTACGTCACAGCAGACTGAGGAGGCGGTTAGTGACAACCGAGACCTCTGAACGACTTCGACTGCACGTCGGATGTGTTCCTTCGCCAAATGGCTGCAGAGGATCCATAATTCTACAGGCCCTGATTGTATGATTGACTTTTTTTTTCCACGTTTCGTCTTCAAGTGGGTGAGATTTAATAGGGTGACCTATGTTTATATGAGAATATTTGCAATTCTTTCCTGTACAGAATGTAAGGGATGAGCATGTACCTGTGTGTTATGGATGATGAAGTGATGCACACAAATATATATATACGTTTTTGTCTTGTCGAGAAATAATTTCTGGTGACTTCCCATCTGGTATGAGAGATTTCAGAGTAGCACTGTTAAAATATTCATATTCATAAAGTTTTTGAGAACTATTTTATCCTTTGCCTCTTCCCCTGGGGATCCCGATCAGAATCATTTTCCCCCCCTATTAAAGCTTGTTTGTCTTCTAATATATTTCTTCGTTATAGTTTATTGAAAATGTGCCTTTTTTGTTGTGATGGTGAAACATGATAATGGTATACGCTAAGATATACATTTAAAGCTGACATGAATGGATAGAAAGCACTTATTCCCTTTTTCCTTTGAGGTAATTCATTTGATGCATTTTCGGAGCAACGTTTTTCTGTGAAGGAAAAGTTTGTTTGTTTTTTTTGTCGAGGAAAAAACACGCAGCATCATATAAGGACGCAAACTGGGCTTTGTTTGTTAATGTTTGTAAATAAAAATGACCAAATCTGCATGTCTTTGAAGCGTCAGGTTTTTTTTGGCTGGCTCACCATCTGATCTCCGCGTTATGAAATATTATGTTTTTGAATTGATGTGCTAGTGACATCAGCAGATGTTCAAGTATGGCAGTCTGTTATAAATGGATGGATAAATGGATCTTTCTATGAAAAGGGATTTCTACAGTCTGTGGATGACCAAATGTACCAAAGATACTGTACTAATCGAAGATAGTGAACACATTGATGGTGAACACTGATAATTATTGTGAAAGTTCACTGAAGTCTCTTCATTGTTTAACTGAAAGTTCAATGTGTGTAACTCCATAGTTAAGTGATTTAAATGGTGACCAGAACGCCCAAGGTTCTCTTCAGAAAAAACTATTTTAAGAAAAATAATATGCTTTATGATGGCAGATATAACACGCTGAGCCTAAAGAGTTCGGGTTTCTTGCTTTGTAATGTCATCTTGATACCCAGAACCAGTCTTGTTGCCCTTCTCTGTATTTTCTCTCTGAATCTCTGTCACCTGATGTGACCAGAGCTGGGCAAAATACTTCTAAATGTGGTCCGGTGAAGACATAACACACACACACACACACACACACACACACACACACACACACACACACACACACACACACACACCACGTCATTCTGACAGCTATAATTAACACAATGGTTATTCATGATTTTGTTTTTAAGGTTGAAGTAGTAATGCAACATTCAAGAAAGGGATGCATCTACTTTTTTAATTGAACATTGGATTTATATAGCGCTTTTTTTCCCAAGGAACCCAAAGTGCTTCAATGATAGGGTCAACTCACCTCAACCACCATCAATGTGCAGCACCCACCTGGGTGAACGTGACGGCAGCTATAGTGCACTAGTACAAACTCACTACACATCAGATACACAGTGGAGAGGCGAGGAGGGAGGGAATTAATGAATTCCATGTATATATATATATATATTGTCGTGGTTGGGAATTTGTCCAGGACACTGCATTAACACCCAACTCATTTTGGAAAAGCGTCATGGGAGCTTTTATGACCACAGAGTCAGGTTTTTACTGTCCCACCCAAACAACGGACATGTAGTCTCGTAGGATCAAACCCACAACCTTGGCATTGCTCTACCAACTGAGCTACGGGACTACTTTACTTTTGTGGATCCGATGATGATATGTCTGTATTCAGCAAGGGCGTAACCACATATTAAATATTAGGGAGGGTACATAATTAAAGGGAATATTTTATATCTACAAATTACTGGGGGGGACAGATGTGACCGTTTTGAATATTGGGGGGGACATGCCCCCCACCCACCCCCTGCCCCCCACCCACCCCCTGCCCCCACTCGTTACACATGTGGTATTCCGCTGTCTTCTTTTCCAGCTTCATGACAAAAACCAGGCATGTAACTCTAGATCTTGTTTTAAGGAGCTTGAGTGGAGTGACTTTCACAGAGAATGGAGATCACTCTCAAATAATGTTTTACAGATATTATATACAAACACTTCAATGCAGTTTGGCAGAGCGTCGGTGCTCTGGGCCTCTAAAGAGAGAACCGAGTCCACGTTCCATGAGACGTGCGGTCTGTACAGCATGACGCTTTCCGGCAATCGCCGGCCAAAGATATGTGAAACCTCAACACAAGGGCCTTGAACTCTTTGTTTTGAGAGCTTTCCTGTGCCAGTAACCCTTTGGAATGTTGACAGTAATTTTCTTTTTTTTTTATCTAATGTTCTGCATTTTGAAAAGCGCTTTAATAAAATAAAAAAAACCTTGCATTCCATTTATCAGGATAAGGAGGACTGGTAGGAGACAACTACCATATGGGACAAATTCTTCCATTTGCCCCCTACAGACGACAGGATGGTACATTTTCAGTTAGGACGATACGATGACAACTTCTCTCTTTCCGGTGTCCAGTGGAAATGCATCTTGGGGATGTACCACAGACCTGCAGTTCTTCACAATTTGCGTTTGGAGTGAACTATTGTTCACAGAATTGCAAGTCGTCCTTGTGAGTCAGATGCTACATTATTGAAACATATGATCACATTTAAAGAACTGGGCACTGCCCATGGCCTTTACGTGGTGGGGACCTTGGGGTTTAGTCCATTAAGGGGTGAAAGCTTGTTACTAAAGATAAATACTTTTTCAAAAGTAAATTAATGTTAAAATATCTCTAACACATTGTTTTGGGCTTTTTCAAAAGAATATATCGAAGTCTATTTTTAGAGTTATTCATAAAATCCTATATAGTCTGAGATTTTTGTTTGAGATTTTTCTCCCAATTTGGAAGCCAATTGCACCCCATTTCTAATTCAAC
This sequence comes from Aldrovandia affinis, assembly GCA_029706075.1. Lineage (NCBI taxonomy): Eukaryota > Metazoa > Chordata > Actinopteri > Notacanthiformes > Halosauridae > Aldrovandia > Aldrovandia affinis. Next base: position 1,535,430 of record JAINUG010000052.1, on the reverse strand, counting down.
TATCATCACCCCCCTCGTACTATGAGCTCGCTGCTGTAGCCCTGGGACCGGCAGTAATAAAGACAAAGAATGGCCTCCTCTGAGACGGAACTCACCAAGCTGTCAACCATAACTGTGGTACACACAGAGCCACTCTTATACACGGCAAGCTCCTGTCGGCTTCCCTCCCCCTCCTCCCTCTGGGGCGGACAGCCAATCGCCACCCCTGAACAGGGTTCCTGGTCTGGCGCAGCTGGGGAAATCAAACCCTGGCCGCAGTGGGTAACTTGCACTTGCACGTGCAAGTGCCTTTACCGTTAGGCCACCCGGGGGCCAAAATGCTTTATTTTTGGCACTATTTTGAGGGGATGTTTTTTGAAGTGGTAAAACATTGGGGGAAATATTGGAAAGGGTGGAATGTGTAGGAAAGTTCTGTGAACATCACTCTCATGTCCCTTTCACACCTACCCTGTTTGGTCCATTTTAATCAAACCATGGTGCGTTTACTCCGTCAAACCAAAATACAGTGCATTGTGGGTTGAAAGCGGATGTTGACACTTGTCAGAGATAGCCGCGCAAGGGATGAAATTACTAGTAAACTAACTACCGGTAACTAGCTAGTAGCAAAATGAGTTGAGGACAAACGTGGGGGAACAATGAGGTGAGGGCTCTAATAGAAATATGGTCTGACGATCACATTTCACAGTTGCTTGTCGAAACACATAAGAATACAGAGGTCTTCAAACTCTTCAGTGATAAACTGAAAGAAATTATGGTTATGAAATTATGAAAGCAATGATCGCAATCGCAATACGCTGCTGTTGCTCCATGTTGTCCGCGACCAGAAAGTGATTTTCCCACTGACATTTTCTGTCCAATAGATGAACGACCTGTATGACCGCGTGTCATTTGTTTACAGATTTTGGTTTGCTTAACACAGGACCTTGTGAACACTAACCGGACCTAATGAAAAATGCAACAAAGTAGCAACTTGCTCTTGAATCGGAAATCTATCGAACTATAGATGTGAAAGTGACATCACTGTCCACTCTGTTTTTATTCTGCATGTAGATACCAGTATAAGGCTGTTATAATTTCCTGTAATAATGCAGTATTGGAGGATAAAATCTTTTGCTGGACAAACCAACTAAATGGGTTTTAAAATACTTTTGCTTCAATGATGGATCAAAGAAACCCATCTTCCCTGGTATTAATTTTACTCAGATGGACTATCTTGTAGTCTAGGAAAAACTAACTTTACAGCAGGAGGGCAATGTGCGTTTCAGTCATCCAGTGAATGTGAAAAAAAACACCATGCCAGGATATAGTTGCATTTAAAAGGGAAAATATGAGCCTCAAGAGACTTTTATTGGATTGTGAATAAATAAGTAAAAAGTGGACATTTGAATAGGCTCATTATGAACAATTCATATATGGGTCATTTTGAGCTACACAGCGATACTGACCAAAGGCCGTAGCTGTGCTGTCAGTCACTGGTCCATGTGAACCAATCAAAACCACTTCTCTCCACAGAAAAGTTACTATGATTGGTTTAAAGCGCTTGACAGTACAATATCTCTACACCAGTGGTCTCAAACTCAGTACCATGGAGGGCCGTGTGTATGCAGGTTTTCAAACCAACCCAATTACCGCTGCCTTAATTAGTTCAACTACTCATTCGGCCATTGTGGATGTACCCTCTTTATTTTTCAAGTTAAAGCACGGGGTATAGGCAAGAATTGTTATTTAGATAACACAAATAATTAATTTAACTTCATATGAATTGTGTGCAAGCCAACAGGATAATTTAGCAAATAATTGAACTAATTATCTAATCAAGAGTGGAGGCTGGGGGGCCTCCCTGGTGGTGTAGCGGTAGAACATCCGACGCTGCCCACTGCGACCGAGATTCAATTCCATACCAGGTCCCCTCTCTCGATATGAGGGAGGGGATAACTGACATGAAAAATATAGGGTATAATTGGCTACTAAATTGGGGGGGGAAAATGCAGGAAGAGAAAATAGAAAAAAAGAACGGAGGCTGGAGTAAAAACTAGCACATACATGGCCCTCCATGCCATTGGAGTTTGAGACCACTGCTCTACACATTTAGTTGATGAAGCCTCCACTACTGGATAAGACAGGGGATGGGCAATTCTAGTCCTTACAAAAGTGTATGCAAGCTTTTGTTTATACCAATTAACCTGCCTCAATTAATTAATTAGCTGTACACATTAATGCCGGTTCGTTCTCAGATTAGATTACAGTAAACATTTCATACAGGGAAACAAGAACAGTCTTCAGCTGCTATTCATGAGCTTAACAGAAAACTTAGCTAAAATGTCAGATCATGTAAATGATTGGGCTAATTAAATAATTAAGAACAGAAGTAGGCATGAAATAACCTTGAATAACTGCAAGGTTAAATAAAACCGTTACACTACTTTTTGGAACATCTTTCTAGTATTACTCACTTTGACTCGGCACCTTATACTAAGACTTTTTTGGAGTGTGTACGTTTATATCGTGTTACCATAAAGCAGGGTTCCTCAAATCACGGTCCTTGTGGGCCGAGCACTGCTGTTTTTCCCACCCTCCCTTTACCTGGGAGTCAGGTGTGAAGACACTCTGGCTAATCAATTGCATGAATTGTTCAATTAACCACCTGGGAGGAAGGAAAACCAGGGCCGAATTTGGATTCGTGGGGCACAGATTTGAGGGACCCTGCCATAAAGGTTGTTGGCCACCACTAGATGGCAGTCACAGGATTCAGTCAGTTGATTAGCTCTGCATCTGGTGCTGATTCCAGATTCAGGCCTGCCTCACCGGCTTCTGATTGGTCAGGCTGATTAGGCATGTGGAAATTCCAGGATTATTATTATTATTGTAATTCATCCAAACCTCTCACTTTGTTGGGGTTTTGGGGTTTGGATTCAGCTCACAAGGCTTAAAAAGGATTTGTTGAGATGAAAGATTAACCTGATTTTGTTGTTGTTGTCTCTTCACTGCAAGCACATGTGTGCTGTGAAGTGCACTGCAATGTTCAGAAGCGGTTGGCATATTCCCTGTTGTTTTATAAACTATTATGAGCGAATGTTAGTCAGTACATACCTAAGAAAGTGCTAAAGCAAGCCCCACGCTGCGTGGAAGTATTTCCTAGTGAAATGGTGATTCGAGTGAAGTAGCACACGCTTGATGCAACGCACAATATTATCTCCAAAGAGGGTGAACTGGTACATCAGCATCGTTGAAACGCCACCAGCGTTCTCTGGAGTGTAACATGATTGATAGCAATGGCAATTATTCCGTTACCTCTGACTCAGACGGCGCCACCGAATTGTCTCGACACCGAAAGAAGTCATTCCAACAGTGATCGTGGACTATGCGGCCTGAAAACGAAAGAAGTGGACTTTGAGCAGCACAAAGAAAGAAAAGGTTCATGCTGTCAATTGGCAAGACGATACAATCGATACCCTTTCCGCTGCGGGGGATGTCGGATTCACACCACCGCTACCACAACCGCCCGAATAAAAATAAATAAAGAAAAAATAAATGTCCATCTTTTTTGTTTCTCCCTCTTATTGAAAAAATGTGATGTGCGCCTGGCGGTAATGAAGCCAATTAGAGAGTCCGTCTGACAAATCGACCGAATTAGCATTTGCATGTGTCATACAGACGTCTGAATGTAACATCAGAAGCAGCTTCGCACTGGATTGACGGTGATTACAATCACCGTGAGGTTTGTAATGGGCAGCAGGACACGTTGCAGATCCATTACTGCGAGAATATTAAATTTTTCAAGGTTGAGCACGGTCTGTTATCTTGGACAGGATCTCGTTCTGCATTCTGTATTTTCTCCAGAAACCTAAAAATATATGGACTTGATTGGTGGAGCTGGATGACTGACTGGGCGTTAAAACCCCTAGTGGGCCATGATATAAATAAATTAGGGGAGACCAGATTAGGTGGAGTGATGCACAGTGCAAACAAATGGGGTTTATTTTCAGGGAAAGCATACAAACATGTCGCAGAAAGACTGTATTCTGCCCTTCCTTCCTTTAGCCATTGTTCTGATACAACTGTCCAGCACACCAGAATTAGGAGAAAGAGCTCAAAATAAGATAATGTAGCCTACACAGAAGCAGTACAAATATGAAATATTTTCACGTGAAAACGTTATCATGACTGGATTACAGTGACTGGTATACGTAGATAACATTATGTTATGTTATACGATTATATGGTAACATTAATGGATATAGCCAAATAAAGGCAAAATAAAAATGGTCATTTTTACGATCGAACTTTTAAAGGGTTATTTGGTCTCGTGCACTGTGCTAATTAAATAGTATTGCTAACGGGTTTTTTTGGGGGTGCACACTTCAGCCCAGGGCACATTACAAGGAGAAGGAACTGGAGACTTCCATCTCGGAAAATCTTGCAAATCTAGATTGCGTCTGACAGCATTCGCGTTTCCAGCGATGCAGCACAACGGGTTCTGTGTTTATGCTCCTGTTCCTCTATTCAGTCGTACCTTTATTTGGCCTGCGGGTCTTTTGTTGTGTTTGCATTGCCTCCGTGTGTCTGCCTCAGACTGGACCTAACCTTGGTGTTTGCCAGCTGATTCTCATACGGCGCTAAGCGAGGTTCGACCAAAAAAAAGTGGTGTTCTCTGTGACACAAACGAAATGAGGAAGCAGGATTCTGCAAACAAAAGAGAAAGGTCTTTGCTTTGTTTCAGTGTTTCACGGCAAGATACATTTCAAAACGAGGGAGAAAGATACATACAAAGTGAACCTTGTAACAGATAGCTTATATAGGCTAATGATTACAGACTGATTTTGTGGTGAATTAAATTTCCCCCGAACCACACTTAGAATGCAAAGCACAACTTGCAAATCTACCGTCTCCAGTGCCAACTCCATGATCTCCCCCCTCTGGCACTCCACCCCTGAACCTTCACCTTGGCCCCTCACCAGAACAGGTTGTAATGTTATTGAGACCCTGGTTTCTATCCCCTTGGCGAGCCTAACATTGAAAGACACGTCCCCTGATAGGAGATCTTCCCCTTAATTCCTTCAAAATGAATGTGGAGCTTTCTCACCTGCAATGTTTGTCACTAAATTTAGATATGGAATCAATTATGTCATTCAAGTCCTGTTGCCATGGTAGATGGGTTCATTGAAAATGTCTTATACACTGAGATGGCACATCTTTTAGGCACAGTTGTAGAGGGGGGCTCGAAAACAGACCCTCGAATAAATATCCATGTTTGTGAAATTCGGTTTGTGAACTAATAACGCTGGAATGAAAGCTCCAACTGAGCTCGAAATGCAGGGTACAAATTATTTGTGATTATTATAATGTTACTTCCATCTTGTGCAGCATGAACATTCTTCAAACTAAGTCTCGGTTAAGAGAGGCCAGCGACTCACTGTGAAAATGAAATATGAAAATTGTAAGCACATAATTATTGATAAATATAATTTTTTGTCCAATAGGCCTAAAGAGGAAGAAAGAAAGCCTCATACTTCTGTACTAACATAATAACCAGATATTGTTACCCTTGTACCTGTCGTATGTGAGGTTTTGCATATAAAATGCCAATGCTTGTTCTACGGTGGGTTGGTACAGTTCATCCAGTGTTCACTGGACCAAAAATGTGAACAGAGAACAAGAGGGTGGATTTAATACCCATCTTCTATTTGTTTATAGTCGAGCCATGAATAATTCATCGTTATGTTTTGCGCTTTCATTTGCTCTACTTGTGAAAAAAATCAATACAAGGCAATACTTTTTTTTTTCATGTGGATTGACTCGAGCAGCTATAAAGTTGTGAATATTTTTTTTCTTTTTTTGTACTTTTTAATCTAGAATTGTTTCCAATTCACACAACTAGAAAAATGTAGTTGTTTTATGCCCTTATACGGCACGTCTCCCCAGGGGATGGGGATGGGGGGACAGTTTGCCGTGTCTATTTTTTACTTGTAGAAACCCATAGGCTTCAGTACAAATAAACAGCCTTCTCAAAGACTGCCCGTGTCAATTTGCAGTTATTACACTGTGGAAAGGGCTCATCAAAGAGGCCCACTCTGTGAGGGTGTAATAAAATAAAGGCTACACACATTTAATTTAATCCACCTTTTTTCTCTTTGGCCTACAGGGCTACATTTATGGAGAAATAATTAATACATTCTCGTGCCTTGTGGATGGGGGCATCGGTGTCCAGGAAGAGACCGCTCCCATCAGGATATAAATGCTTCACCACAGGATGAAGGTGATCACTCAGAATGCCTTTGTATTTATTGATGTTTACCTTGCACCCCAAGGGGTTGAGTGGACCTAAACCATGCCAGGAAAATGCACCACACGCCATAACAGAGCCACCAGTATCCCTCATTTACTCAAATACTGAAATGTCCTTTCTTTTGGCAGTTACCTGTGTGTGTGTATAGATGTGTTGGAAGGAGGAAAAATGGGCAAGCATAAGGATCTGAGCAACTTTGACAAGGGCCAAATTGTGATGGCTAGACGACTGGGTCAGAGCATCTCCAAAACAACAGGTCTTGTGGGGTGTTCCCGGTATGCAGTGGTTAGTACCTACCAAAAGTGGTCCAAGGAAGGACAACCGGTGAACCGGCGACAGGGTCATGGGTGCCCAAGGCTCACTGATGCGCGTGGGGAGCGAAGGCTAGCCCGTCTGGTCTGATCGCACAGAAGAGCTAGTGTAGCACAAATTGCTGAAAAAGTTAATGCTGGCTATGATAGAAAGGTGTCAGAACACACAGTGCATCGCAGCTTGCTGCGTATGGGGCTGTGTAGCCGCAGACCGGTCAGAGTGCCCATGCTGACCCCTGTCCACCGCCGAAAGCGCCTACAATGGGCACGTGAGCATCAGAACTGGACCATGGAAGAAGGTGGGCTGGTCTGATGAATCACGTGGATGGCCGGGTGCGCGTGCGTTGTTTACCTGGGGAAGAGATGGCACCAGGATGCACTATGGGAAGAAGGCAAGCCGGCGGAGGCAGTGTGATGCTCTGGGCAATGTTCTGCTGGGAAACCTTGGGTCCTGGCATTCATGTGGATGTTACTTTGACACGTACCACCTACCTAAACATTGTTGCAGACCAAGTACACCCCTTCATGGCAATGGTATTCCCTCTTGGCAGTGGCCTCTTTCAGCAGGATAATTCGCCCTGCCACACTGCAAAAATTGTTCAGGAATGATTGAGAAACATGACAAAGAGTTCAAGGTGTTGACTTGGCCTCCAAATTCCCCAGATCTCAATCCGATCGAGCATCTGTGGGATGTGCTGGACCAACATGTCCGATCCATGGAGGTATCACCTCGCAACTTACAGGACTTAAAGGATCTGATGCTAACGTCTTGGTGCCAGATACAACAGGACATCTTCAGAGGTCTTGTGGAGTCCATGCCTCGACGGGTCAGAGCTGTTTTGGTGGCACGAGGGGGACCTACAAAATATTAGGCAGGTGGTTTTAATGTTGTGGCTGATCGGTCAAAAGTTTTAGAACACCCCCATTTTTCCAGTTTTTACTGAAATTTAAGCAGTTCAAGTCCAGTGAATAACCTGAAATGGTACAAAGGCAAGCAGTAAACTGCCAGAGGTAAAAAAAATAAAAATAAAAATTCCTACAGGTGTCCAAACTTTTGTTGATTACTTACAAACCCTCTGTCTGTATAAAAGCAGTGTTGGAACAGACTGTGTTACTACACCCTCTGAAGCATTATTTGGACAATATTGCACTGCAGGAAGTAGTATATGGTTATCATAATGGCGAGAAAAAAGCAATTAAGGAAGACAGACAGACCATTATAACCCTTAAAAGTGTAGGTCTTTCCTTTAGAGAAATTGCAAAGAAGGCTAAGGTGTCACTTGGAAACTGGAGGAAACTCTGACAGGAAGAGGTCTGGCAGACCCAAAGCCACAACAAGATCAGAAGACAAGTTTCCGAGAGTCAACAGCTTGCGTGATAGGTGGCTCACAGGACAACAGCTTCAAGCACAGCTTAACACTGGTGGAAGTAAGGAAGTCTCAGTTTCAACTGTGAAGAGAAGACTTGGAGCTGCAGGTTTGACAGGTTGAGTGGCAGTAAGAAAGCCATTGCTAAGATGGCAAAATAAGAAAAAGAGGCTTGCCTGGGCCAAGCACTGCCAGTGGAATAGTGAAGACTGGAAGAAAGTTAATCAAAAATTGAAAGGGTAACAATATCTGGTTCATCATGCAGGGTTTTTGTATGCCATTGAGTAGGTGAAAGGATGGTTCCTCAGTCGGTAACACCAACTGTCAAACATGGAGGAGGAATCGTGATGGTCTGGGGCTTTTGCTGGATCCAGAGTCGGCAACTTGCACAGAGTGACTGGCACCCTGCACCAAAAGGGCTACCACAGCATTTTGCAGCGCCATGCAATACCCTCTGGTCTACGCCTAGTTGGTCAGGGGTTCATCCTACAGCAAGATAATGACCCAAAACATACCTCCAGGCTATGTCAGAACTACCTTAGAAGAAAATAACAAGACGGTAGGCTTCAAATCATGGAATGGCCAGCGCAGTCTCCAGACTTAAATCCCATCAAGCTGGTTTGGGATGAACTGGACAGAAGGGTGAAAGCAAAGCAACCTGCAAGTGCAACACATTTGTGGGAACTTCTGCAAGTGTTGGGAAGAACTTTCCGAACAATATTTGATTTCCATTGTTGAAAGAATGCCACGAGTGTGTTTGGCTGTTATATCTGCAAAAGGTGGCTACTTTGATGAGTCAAAAATTTTGATTAAATTTTGTTCAACAAAACGATTCCATGATTTATTTTTTATCTCCAATTGTTTATTTGTTCTATGCTTTAATTTCAGAGTATATTGACACATTAAACTGTGTAAATTTCAATAAAAACTGGAAAAATTGAGGTGTTCTAAAACATTTGACCGGTAGTATATAGGTGGTCACTCAGAATGGGTTTGTATTTATTGGTGTTTACCTTGCCCTCTGAGGGATTGAGTGGACATAAACCATGCCAGGAAAATGTGCCAAATATTCTTTATATATATTATACATATAAAGACCACAGATTCCCAAGCAGTAGTCCTTTTATGTACTGACAAGAAACATGAAGTGAATGTACTGTATTGATGCAGGTTTGACCAGATCAGCTCAGAAAGAACAAAAGAAAAAACATTGGAGCAAAAGAAAAACACCAGACTGCCAACAAAAATGATCTTCATCCAAGTATATCCAAGGGGCAATATTTTTGATTCTGAAAAGTATTTTTTTCAAAATAAATTGTTTTTGCAATTGTTCAAAGGAATCTGTGAAAATTAATCAACGCTGTATGAGTCGAGCACTGACCCAAAACAGATGGAACACTCTTTCACACTGACACTTAAATTTTTATCAGAAATCTCTCTGTGCAGCCAGATATTTTTGCTTTCACATTTTGATGCTGTGCATCTTGCATGACGTCACTGAAATCACGGCAATGCTTTTGAAGAAAACCTGATGGCAGGTGATATTTGAAAGTGACATCCGAACCTTTATAAATATGGACAGGGTGGCAGTGTAGCATAATGGTTAGGGAACTGGGCTTGTATCGCTGAGGTTCCAGGTTCGATTCCCAGGTGTGGCACTTCCGTTGTACCCTTGAGCAAAGGTACTTAACCTGAATTGCTTCAGTAAAATATCCAGCTATATAAATGGATTGTATGTAAAGAAATGCAAACTGTGTAAGTTGCTCTGGATAATAGTGTCTGCTAAATGCCTGTAATGTGATGTGATGTAATGGACAAATTCTGTCCTGTTCCGCCCGCGGTGCTGGCGTCCCTCGTTAAGTTCCTGGACACGACTTCCTGGAGAGACGAGGACTTCCTGGATCACAATGCTGATGTTAATGAGTGGCAGGGGAGGAAGTGGTCTGGATGAGGTCAATTTGCGCATTGGACCCCCAGGCGTGCTTGTGTTGTCCTCCGGTCGGGCCTGACCGCGACGCGCCAATATAACAGGGGGGCCTGGCGTCCTCGCGCTGGCGGCGCTCCAGCACACTGCTGCTCCAAGGCAGGGCTCCCCCTTGCTGCGCTTTACCCCCATGGGGGCGCCCGGGCCTGTTTGTGGGAAAATTCTGCAGTCACACAGCATATTGTTCTGGAGGGTCACTCAGTCTGTCCAGCTCTTGAGAAAACTGGCCTCATTCCCCCCCCACCCCCACATGTTCCAAAAGAGAGGTCGGTCATGTAAACCCTTGGCGTCGACCCTGAGAGCTATAATAAGGCACTGGTGTACGGGCAATTAAAGAGTTCCTGTGAGACAACGACTGTTTTAAAAAAATAATAAATGAATTTGTCCTGCAGATATACAGCAAATACGCAGCGTGGGCACTGTCATGACAATTTAAGTTCCAGAGTCGTATTTTTAAAGCACAGAACAAGATCTGCGTAGTGAAGTAGAAAAAAGGCAGTAAAGCAAATGTTTGAATCTGCAAATAAAACTATTTAAGCCTTGTATTAATAATCTTTATTTGGTCTTTTAGATTACACTTTGGATTGATGAAGCCAGACAAACCAGAGAGGAGGGAAAATAATGATTTTGTCCATTGAATTCTGCTAGTACTGGCTGTTCAATATACAGTGTTCCCCCCTTGAATAACTGGACATTTTTTGTGTTACAAACTGAATTTTCAATGCATTGAAATTGTTTTTTTAAACATTTCTCTCTTGAGCCACAAAATACACTAAACAATTTAAAGAGGCAAAACTATTTTCATTGTGTAACAAAAAATGTATGAAAATTGAAAAAGTTAAATATTACTTCTATACTTGTATCAGCTTTGAGTCTTCTTCTTAAGAACATAAGAATACACTACCGTTCAAAAGTTTGGGGTCACCTGCTGGAAACAATTTTTATCTCATAATTGACAATGCTTTACACCGTATACATTTCTGTAAATACTTTAAAATGACAAAAAAACACATGTAACAATGAACAAAATGAACATCAAAGAAATGTTCAAGAAAATTATATTGAAAATTGAATCTTGGATTCCTCAAAATAGTCACCCTTTGGCGTGAGAATAGCCTCACAAACAATGGCCATTCGGTTAATACGTTTTAGCAGGAAATCACCCGACATGTTTTCCCAGCTATCCTGCAGCAATTCCCAGAAAAACTTGTGGGTTGCTTTGCTTTGACAGTTCCTTTCCAGTTTGTCCCATACAAGTTCTATGGGGATTGAGGTCTGGACACTGGGCAGGCCAGGTCTTTAGTTTGAGTTGTTGTTCACATTCCTCCTTCACCAGATAGTTCTTGCACAACTTCAAGGTGTGTTTCGGGTCGTTATCTTGCTGAAGAATGAAGGAGTGCCCGATTAGCCATAGTCCAGATGGAAGGTGACCCCAAACTTTTGAACAGTAGTGTACATAATGACGAAAACGGGCCGTTCAGCCTATCTATGCTTGTCACGTCCTAATCTAAAGAGTATTTAGTACTGCATCTAGCCTGGACTTAAATAGCCCAAGTGTTTTTGCCAATATACCTGACCTGGCAAGCTGTTCCAGGCATTGATAACTAAAGAAAAACTTCCTAATATCCGTGTGGAATTTGCCTTTAACTCATTTCCACCTGTAGCCTCTTGTTCTGCTACCCAAACTTATCTTAAAAAATCTTTGGTAGTTCACTTTGTTAATCCCTTTTAGGAATTTTAAAACCTCAATCAAATCCCCCCTAAGTCTCCATTTGCTAAACTTAAATAGATTGAGTGCCTTAAATCTATCCTCATAACTTTTACCAACGTTAGACAACAGTAAGGTTCTCTTGGTACCGTGCATCTCTCTCTGTCATAGCCAGTTTTCAGCCACGCAGTAAACCAAGTGAAATGTATTCCCGGCCTTGTGTCTGCCGACGATTTTCTTCCTTTCGCGTGGATGAGAGTTTGCGATGCTCGTCTTTCCCAGATGCCAAATCTGGCTGAAGGCGCAATTGTACTTTTCCAGAAGTCAAAAGCTCAACTCAAAAGAGTAGGAGAGGAGGAGATGATCTGCTCGAGCCATCCGAGATTTTTTTTTAAGTGTTGTTTTCTCTCTACATGTTGACTGTGAAAAGCCAAGTCAAAAGGACTGATCAGGCTTTCTGAAAGGGAGATAAAATCTACAAGTCAAACCCTTATGCATTTATTATATTTTTTTTTTAAGTAGGTTTAGCGTAAACAGGAAACATTGGTTTTCTGCAGTAACTCCTGTTGGTTTTATTTATTTATTTATTTCGCATTACAAAATGTGCACGAACAGACTCCATCCCGAAATACTTTCTTTAAGCCCTGTTTGCGCATAAAATTGTCTTGTAATTCAAACTGAAATGGGACCATATACGATGGCACACATAATCAGGGTCTTGAAATATGAATAAAGTACAGTTGCACCAGTGCTTTTTTTTTTAAAAGCTCCTTGTCGCCTATATTGACCTTCCTTCATATTTAGGCTATTCTGATTATTATTATATAGTGTATATACTATTTATTATTCTCATCAAGCACAAGTAGCAATTGCTCGGCGTGAGAAATATAATGTGTGAAACTTGAGGGCACGACCGTCAAAGGTTATTCTCATTTTATTGGGGCAGTCAGCACAGTTTGATAAAAGAAATTAACGTGATAATGTCAAAACATACAGAATGTACACTACCGGTCAAAAGTTTGAGTACACCTTCCATCTGGACTATGGCTAATCGGGCACTCCTTCATTCTTCAGCAAGATAACGACCCGAAACACACCTTGAAGTTGTGCAAGAACTACCTGGTGAAGGAGGAACGTGAAGGACAACTCAAACTGATGACCTGGCCTGCCCAGTGTCCAGACCTCAATCCCCCAATTGTATGCGACAAACTGGACAGAAGAGTCAAAGCAAAGCAACCCACAAGTTTCTCTGGGAATTGCTGCAGGAGAGCTGGGAAGACATATCGGGTGATTTCCTGCTGAAACTTATTAACCGAATGGCCCGTGTTTGTGAGGCTGTTATCCTGGCAAAGGGTGGCTATTTTGAGGAATCCAAGATTCAATTTTCAATATAATTTTCTTGAAAATTTATTTGATGTTCATTTTGTTCATTGTTACATGTGTTTTTTGTCATTTTAAAGTATTTACAGAAATGTATACGGTGTAAAGCATTGTCAATTATGAGATAAACCTAGTTTCCAACAGGTGTACTCAAACTTTTGACCGGTAGTGTATCAGGTAGTGGTTCTCTGTGGCTCAGTTGGTAGAGCATGGCGTTGGCAACGCTTAGGTTGTGGGTTCAATCCCCACTGGGGCCACATATACTGAAAAATGTATGCATTCACTACTGTAAGTCGCTTTGGATAAAAGCGTCTGCTAAATGGCGTATATTATGTGTCAAAATGTGTCAATAATTGGCACAATCATGTAAAAGTACATATACATTGTTAGATATGTTCTGAAATATATTTTTGTGACATTTATTTTTTTATCTCTTTTTTTGACAATTTATTTTTTTAAAGGAAATTTTGCTTATAAATGTTTTAAAATGAAAACATAAAAGGCCAAATGTGAACATTTTAATAGCTATAGCATGGTAATTTTGCATATATAAAAAAAAAAAAGTATATTTGGTAACCTAAACTTTTTTTTTTAACCTCTGGCAGTTTACCGCTCACCTTTGTACCATTTCAGATTATTCACTGGACTTGAATCGGGGCTGACGACCAAAGCCAGTCTGGTAGAAACGCAGGTTTCGAACCGTGTCCCTGACAGGCAGCGCACACCGTATCGGACCAGCCAAAATACGGTGCGTTAGACCTATCCGCCGCCCTGTTTTTGCTAGCCAATTATACTACGGGGCAAGCTAATTCCCAGAGGCCAACAATGATCCGCCTCCTCCGAGACGGAACTCGCCCAAATACTTACTAGAGACACCTTTTCGCACTTCTCGGTGCCCCCGATCGGGGCTCCCAGCCAGGGCCAGTCTGGCGCAGTCGGCTTTCAAACCGCGGCTACAGTAGGCAACTTGTATCCCAGGCAGATGCTTTGACCGTTACGCTACCCGAGGCCCCCCCCTACAAAACATTGTAATGGGGATATTCTCCCGTTGTGTGGAGGAGGGAACATGTACCGTTCACATTGTGCAGGCTTGAGATTCAGCATGCTGATGACATGGTGCAAGCCTGAGCTTGTGCTAGGACAGTCAGAAGTTGACATCCTAGTCAGTTGGTAGGGCCCCCCCCGGGTGTCGCAACGCTAAAGGCACTCGCGAGTGCAGGTTGCCCACTGCAGCTGGGGTTCAATTCTCTGGCTGCAGCAGCCCGGCTCTGGCCGGGAGTCCCGTTCGGGGGCGGTGGGAGAGGGGGAGGGAAGCCAGCATTAGCTCGCCGCGTGTAAGAGTGGCTCTCTGTGTACCAGAGTTACGGTCGACGGTTTGGCGGGATTCCATCTCGGAGCAGGACATGTGCTGAGCAAGCAGGATCACTATAACAAGATAAATCTGTGTCAATGTTCAACATGTCAAAGCAAGCTAGCAGAGGGAGGCCAGCCAGACATGCCAGTGTAGGTTCCTTTAAATCCCTCATCATCCAAATCACATACACACACAGACACAGGCATACCCACACAGACATGCACAGACACAGGCATGCACATACACACACACAAACACACTATCGCAGAGACATGCACAGACACAGGCATGCACACATACATGCACAGACATGCACAGTCACACACACACATGCGCACAGACACGCACAGACACAGGCATGCACACACACATACTCACAGACGCACAGGCACAGACACAAGCATACACAATCACACACACTCACAGACAAACATACGCAGAAACACACATACACAGACATAGGCATACACCCACTCGCATAAACACACACACACACACACACAGACACAGAAACACACACAGACACACACAGATGCAGAAACACACACACACACATACAGACACAGGCATACACACTCACACACACTCACAGGCAAGCACACACACACACACACACACACACACACAGATGCAGAAACACACTGTGACACTGGGAGAGGTGGAGGGAGGAGTAGAGAGGGCTGTGCCTCCCTTTTGGCTGCTGTCAGGTGTTCCTGTTCCCTCCCACAGCCTGGAGAGGACTACAGGGCCTTGAACAGCAGCGGCCTCACTTACAGGCAGGCTCACCTGAGGCTAATGAGCAATCAACGCCATTGCCTTCGTTAGGCCATTATAAAAGCACAGCCTGCCATGCCTGAGGGAGGAGTTTTTGGAGCATGGAGGCAGAAGTGCAGGTTTTTGTTACTGTTTCCCTTGATTGCATAATTTTGGATTTAACTGCTTTATTTTTGTGTTTTGCTTTAAGTATTTTGTAAAAAGAGAATAAATTGTCCACTGGCCTATCAAACGGTAATTATTTTGTTTGGTCTTTCATCCACTCACCACCTGGCATGGTGGCCACCCCTGCCACCTTGCTACACACACACACACACACACACACACACAAAAACATACAGAAACACACACACAAAGACACACATACACACACAGAAGCAGAAACACACACGCAAAAATTACATCACTTTCCAACTATTTCCTGAGGGCCCCTGACAGCACTGGTATCTGAGCAGGCACTGAAGGCCAGACAGACAGACAGTCATAACTGAAACCACATTTATCAACAGTGAGAAAGAGAAACATTCCACAGCAGTGTTTGAGGTTCCAGAGAGTCGGAATGTGCCGCATTTAAAAAAAATACTCTCATATGAAGAAAAAAAGGGAGACAGGATTCACTTCTCAAAATCCTTCCTTGGACAAGGCCCAGTGGTTTGGGAGGTAAGATAGTAACCAGAAGGTTGAGTGATTCAATCCCAGGTGGGTGTTGATTCTTAAGTAAATGTCCCACTGTACCAAAAAAGAAGTCCACATGGATGTGGATGACTGCTTGGATAAATGAATGTAGAGGCCCATGAACTTTTGTATAGTTTTCTCTGCAGTGATATCGGTCAAAGGCAGTGACGAAACAGAAAAGTGAAACGTTCTGGAACCCCCCCCAAGAACCAATTTAGTTTGTAGAATTGTAACCCTGAATAAAACTTAAATCTCACCCAGGCAGCCAGAAGAGAAAAGCGTGTTTATACTCTTTCTGTAATTTAATAATATCTACATCCTTTTATACATCATAATCATACCTCAACATATGAAGTGAATTGAAATTTGCACATTTAAAACAGTCTCTTTGGTGACACACTCTATTAGTTGTATTAAAACCACTTGAATAATGTAGGTTTTAAAAGGTTGCTAGCACCTAAAAAGTTTACCTACAAAGGTTATGTGTACATATTAAAGCTTCCAGCTATAATTTGTAAAACACTGAAATTATTTATTTGTAATAATTCAGATGTTAATGTCTGGATTTACTCACAGTTTCCACTCCTTTTAGACCCATGTTATAAATCTGATATATACAGTGGGTATAAAAAATATTCACCCACTTTCGCATTTTTCACGTTTTATTTTCTTACTTCATGGAATCAAAATTGATTTAATTGGGATTTCTTCCCTCTGATCAACACAAAATACTCTATAATGTCAAATAAAATGAATCACGAATAAAAAGATAAAAAAAGGCTAGGCTAGGCTAGGCTAGGCTAGGCTAGGCTAGGCTAGGCTAGTCTAGTCTAGTCTAGTCTAGTCTTTATGTGTGCGTATTGACAGTTAGTCTTTGTCTGGTCATTTGTGTGAGTGCACGTATATTGTGGATTATTGTGGAGTGTTAGATGTGACTCTGTCGGGCATGGTGGCGCGTGTCTCTAATCCAGGCTTCTGGGAGGCGGAGTCTGTGTGGAGTTTATGTTGAGTTCTGTGTGTGTTTGTCGAAAGTGACGAGAGTAGAGTGCTTCCTGTGTGTGGGAAAGAGGGAGAGAGGGTGCATTAAGAGTGTCCGCCTCTCGCCCTCGGTGTGATTGGGAGAGCAAGAGGGCGCTCTGAAATAGGGTCCGCCTCTCCCCCTCGGTGTGATTGGAGAACTCGCACTTGGGCAGTGGAGAGTGTTTCTGGACAACGGCCCAAGAACTCTCACTGAAAGAGTGGAGTGTCTCAGGGCTGCTTGCCAGAGAACTCTCCACTCCTGAGGAGTGGCGAGGGTCTCTGTGTTTGGGATAAAAGAGAACTCGGACTGAAAAGTTTGAGTGTCTGTGTGCATAGGTTTGGGAAGCACTTGAAAAATCACTGGATATGTGTGTGCCTGGGGAGGTTCTAGGGGAACTCCGGTCTGAGGAGGCGCGGTTGAGATGTGTGTTGAGTGTGTCGGGACAGTGCGTAGAGTTCTACCCTGTCCCGGTAAGTGTTGATGTGTGGTAAATGTGTATGTATGAAGGTGGTGTGGAAGCCGCTGATTGTCTGTGTTCGTTGTGTGTTTCTCCCTCGGAGGAGGCGGGCGTTTGTTAAGTTTTGATTATTTTAGTTTGTTGTTTTTGCCCGAAAGCTTTGCGGCAAGCAGGGTGAAGACTTGTGTTTGTTTTATTTTAACCTGCTCTCCCACCGTCTCTCCCGTGTCTGGGGGGAGAGACAGAAAAAATTAAGATCCGGTCTGTAGACCGGCAAACCGCACTCCTCAGCCACTTCTTACCATCAGCTGCTCTGCTCCAGTCCAGGGATTGTCACGTGGCATGTAACACATACATATTCTGTATAATTGTGTACGTCATATTTTGAAATGTACTTCAAATGTATGCCTTCTTATTCCTTATATTTTGGATTTCATATTTTATTGCATATGCAAAATGTAGATCTATACTGACATACAGAATATATCCTTTTTCAGAAGGGTATGAAAAAGATGCTTGACTACATCTCACAAGAGGAATGGTTCAAAAGACCCTTGGGTGCCTCGGGTGGTGTAGCGGTAACCGCATTCGTCCAGAATGCAAGTTGCCCACTGCAGCCGCAGTTCGAAACCCGGCTGTGCCAGCCCGGCTCTGGCCAGGAGCCCTGATCGGGGGCGGCATTTGGCTGTCCGCCCCAGGGGGAGGGGGTAGGGTGAGCCAGCATGAGCTGTAAATTAGGTGGGTGAGTTCCATCTCGGAGGTGGCGGATCATCACCGACCTTGGGGTGTTAGCTAGACCAGTAGTGACGGGTGGCAGATTTGTGGGGGAGGGTGAATTTAAGAAATAGAGCATACAATTGGCCACCAAATTGGGAGAAAAAACGAGGGAAAAATCTGAAAAAAAAACAAAAAAAAAGAAACTAACAGAAAAAACACTCAACTACATCTCACAACAGGAATGATTAAATATAAGACACGGAAGGCCATTTTCACCAGGTTTCAGCTTGTGCTGGTAGCTGCATTATTCTTAGTAACACGGTTAATTACGGCCGGTCTTAACAAGTTGAATTTTATTGCTTTAATGACCCACTCCAGCCAAAATGTAGTTTTTTTCCCTTTTGGCTTAAAAGTGATGTAGAGGTAACTGCAAAAATAACATTTGAGTAAATTAATGGTTCTGGCAGCTCCGATATGGTGTGGGGTGCATTTTCCTGCCATGGTTTAGGCAAAGCACGTTTCTTATGCGATATATTTGAAGTGTGTTTTTCCAAAAATCACTCAGTCAACATTTGCTAAAAATCAAATCATATTTTTCAAGGTGGCTATTCGTTTTCTGATAAATGGTTCGATATTTGTAGTTTTACTTTTACACTATTATTCTTAGGGATTTAAGTATTAAAACGTGATTTAATTTTTTTTAAAAATATTTGTTTCAAATTCTTCTCCTGTTTTTTTTTCCCAATTTGGTAGCCAATTATACCCTCTATTTATCTCAATTCCCCCTCCCCCACGAGTCCGCCGCCCGTCCTCCGGGGCGAGACATTATTTCCGGGCCGAATTTATCCGCCTCTTCCGAGATGGAATTCTACCACGGACGCCTTTTTCCTGCTCCTCGACGGACTCATGCCGGCTCACCCTCCCCCCCCGGAGGCGGACAGCCAAACGTCGCCTCCGATCGGGCTGGCAACCAGGACCGGTCTGGTAGAGACGCGGGTTTCAAACAGCGTCCCTGACAGGCAGCGCACACCACACTGGACCAGCCAAAGTTTGGTGTGTTAGACCGCTACGCTGTCCGCCAGCCTAAAATGTGATTTTTCATGCAAAGAAACTCCACCAATTTAAAATAAACAAAAATTTAGATTTTCTCAAAATTGGTCAAAGTGGTCTGAAAAACACTCTTCATTTGTTCTAGCATTTAGTAAAAGTTTATGTTGGTCAGAAAAGTGCAGTATGTTATAACTAATTATCATAAGCTACTGTGACTTCAGAGAGTTACATCAATACAATACGTACTATTTGAAGGTATTGATCCTTCTCCTTGCAAACTCCTATTTGCTATCTGCAAAGGAAACCTTTCTTCTTTAGAGTATTTAGCCAGCAGTTGCATTTCTGCAAATATAAACACTTTGCTCTCCTTTCGTGAAAGGTGATTGAGATCTAGATCTTCCACATCAAAACTGAACTCAAAGGTTGCAAAGATAATATTGCCATCAGTTGTCATTCACCATTTTTTCTGTTAGGAATGCAAAATGTCACCTCACTCTTTTCCTGAAACATACACCCGAAATACAGGGGCAGAGACAGAGAGTGTTATGTTTTGCTATGTCTGTTCTGCTTGTTTTTGTATTTTATTATTTTTCTCCATAGTCACTTATCATTCACGTCAGTTTCCCCGTCTGTCTGTGTTCCTTGTTATTTGGTAATCCGCTCCTTGTTTTTGTCATTGCACTATTCGGGTGATTTCGGCTTTACGGGTTTCTGCTTTATTTTCTATCTCGTTTACTTCCTTCTATCTTTCTTGCTATCTGTACATATTAGTTAGGTGTATATAGTACTAACCAACTAATCTGCTAATGTTAGGGATTTTGATAACGTTACTAACATTTACTAATGATTAATTATCTCGCAGAGTCATCGTGAGTTCAGCCAAACTGGAGGTCAGGGTCTGAAGATGGTGGGTGACCGTCTCCAGGTGGGACTGATGATGCCTGAGCATAGCCCCCTGCTGCTCGAGTGCAAAGCGTAGTCGATTAGGGTCTGCTGGGTCCATCAGGGTCAGAACGTACTGTGAGGTACGGGATAAGGACCCAGACGCAGACCAGGATAAGGCAGGAAAGGAATGTTTAATGATCAAGCAGTGTTCAAAAGCCGATAGTCAGAGTTAGATGAAGTACAAAATCGGAATCCAAAAAGAGTAGTCAAAAAACAATCCAAAGATCAAAACCAAAATAGCAGATAAGCAAACAAACCAAATCGAAAGGCAAAAAACTCGTAGTCAAACAGAAGGGGTGTCTCGGAAAATACCACAAACTCTGGTTTACAGACAATCGGCACAGTGAATATTGATCAACGTTCTGACAATGAGAAAGTGCAAACTAGGAACTTAAATACAAACGGGGAAGATAACACAAGAATCAGGTGTGACTGAGAGGGGAAATGGGCAAGAACACAGGTGAGAACAATTGGAATCACTAATACAATAACGAGGGAAGACCAAAAGACACGGACTGGGAAGCACATAGACACAATGAAAATAAATGACCTGGAAGAGCAGGTAGACACGTGCACAGTTCGGGAGGAGCGCATAGTTAGAAAACACGTGCAGAAAAATGCAATAGGAGAGAATGATAGCGCAAGATCATTAGTAATTAGTAAATGTTAGTAACGTAATCAAAATCCCTAACGTTAGTAGATTAGTTGGTTAGTACTATATACACCTAACCAATATGTACAGATAGCAAGAAAGATAAAAGGAAAATACAAAAACAAGCAGAACAGACATAGCAAAACATAACAGAGAGAGAGAGAAAGAGAAAGAGGGAGAGAGATAGATAGATTGATTGATTAGAAACATAGAAAAATTGATGGAAGGATGGATACTTGATTGATTGATTGATTGATTGATTGATTGATTGATCAGATCAGGAGCCATAAAACAATCAGAGATGTGCTTTACAGTGGACTTCTACAATGCAAGTGAATTACATCCTCGATACGCAACCCTGGTGGATGAAAACCTTGAGCATTGTTTTTTGCTAACATACTATATTCTTTCCACCAAAAATTACATTTAATCAATAATAGCTGAAGGCAATGGGAATAGGCACTTGCAAAATGACGTGATGCAGATGTAGTGTGTATACTGTGTATTAGTCATCAAATGTACATGTGATGAATTTCTCACCATCGGAAAGCAAAAAAT
Source organism: Aldrovandia affinis (assembly GCA_029706075.1). Taxonomy (NCBI): domain Eukaryota; kingdom Metazoa; phylum Chordata; class Actinopteri; order Notacanthiformes; family Halosauridae; genus Aldrovandia; species Aldrovandia affinis. The sequence goes on along the minus strand of JAINUG010000052.1, from coordinate 1,514,191 downwards.
ATTTAGTTGCCTGAGTTAATTCGGAAAGGGGGAATTGATTATCATACTTGTGATGTGAATATTCAGCCACCAGAAATAAAGCGCGACCAAATGTTTAAGCCCCTTCAAGAACTGAAGATGGCACTTAACAGAAGGAGTTAATATTTTGCCTCAGAAGTGAAACCGTAATGCAAAAACATTGAGTGGTTTAATTGTGTCGATGAATGCATTTCCATTCCAATCACTTCCAAGCAAAAATACTACACACCTGCCATGCAGTGGCTTTCATTTCATATAAAAGCACCTGAAAGCATGGGCACCTTCCTCTGGGAGGAAGTTGTGAATTTATTCTCTTTGTTTTAGACCTTCTCCCAATTTAGTACCCAATTATACCCTCTTTTTCATGTCAATTATCCCCTCCCTCGTATATGAGAGCTCGTTGCCATAGTCCTGAAACTGGCAGTGACATGCGTCAGTCGGAACCCCCCAAGCCATCACCGTAACTCCGGTATATGCAGCGAGCTCACATCGGCTTCCATCCCCCCACCCTGGGGCGGACAATTACCAATTGCCTCCACCCTGGTGGCATTCCCGAAGCCGAAACTGGTGCGACCCGAATCGAACCCGAATCGAACCCCGGTCGCAGTGGGCAGCGTCAGACGTTCTACTGCTACACCACCCGGGAGGCCGTGAATTTATTCTCTTAATGTGATTTCCGTGTAAAGATGGTCTTTGCTCACATCTCTGCCTTGTGGGACCTTGTCTCATTGTGACAGCCCTCGATCACCTCACTGGAGTGACAGCTGGTAGAATGGGAAATGGTGCTACGTCCAGAACCGCACGTTTCAGTGCTCGAGCATGAACAGACATTCCCTGCATTATCATTTATCTACAGCAGTGGTGGACGAAGTACACAAACCCTTTACTTGAGTCAAAGTACAGATAACCTGATAAAATGTTACTCCAGTAAAGGTAAAAAGTCCTACATTTAACCCCATTTGCCTTTGAAATGTAGGGGAGTGAAAGTCAAAATAAAAGTCAAAATGGAAATATTTAAGTAAGCACAGATACTTGAAAGATGTACTTAAGTACAGTAATAAGTAAAAGTAAAGTAAATGCACTTTGTTAGTGTCCACCACTGATCTACAGTGAGAGCATTACACGCATAGTATGTGTAGTGAGAGATCACCTCTTGGACTGGACCTTGGACCTTAACCATCCCTATATTTGAAAAAAAGTCAAAAATAAAAATAATAATAATAATAATAATAAACTTGTTGCACTTATTGTTCATTTCCTTGTAATTATCACTTGTGTTGTTTATGCCACTTACTTGAAGAAAGATGTGCTCGAACATCGGAGCATCACCTGGTTGTTTATCTACTCAAGCTGAATGCACTTTCTGTAAGTCACTTTGGATAAAAGCGTCTACTAAGTGATTGTATCGCGTTGCATTGTGTTGTAAGCAATTAAGGATTAACAGACAGTGTTACATCACGGTGAAAGGCAAGATGAGGTGAAAGATGCATTTTAAAAAAAGAAGAAGAGAAACAAGCAAACCTGTTCCTGTTCCTGAGTAGAATCCAGATGGTGGAACAGTGACAGAAACACGTCTTGTTTCAAGAGAGAAACTTTCAACTGTCGCTCACTTCCATTCCTTGCTGTTCTGCACGGTGTCATTGAATGAATTGTCTTAATATGTTAGGAGAGAGGGAGGGATCAGGATTTACATTTTGTTTCAGATTTTTTCCAGTTTTTCTCCCAATGTGGTAGCCAATTATTCCCTCCATTTTCCCTCCTCCCTCTCTTCTTGGCGAGTTTGTGCCTGCTCACCCTCCCCCTCCCTCTGCGGAGGTCAGCCAATCGCAGCCCCCGACAGGGCTCTCGGCCAGAACCGGACTGGCACAGCTGGGTTTCGAACTGTGGTTGCAGTGGGCAACTTGCATTCTGGGCAAATGCTTTGACCGTTACCCCACCCGAGGCCCCTGTATCAGGAATCGTTTGCTCACAAATCCAGCACGGATGGAAGAGACATGTTTTGAAATGCTGTTGATCTGGCGTCTGTAAGTGGGTGTCTGCTTTTGGGACCCACGTTTATTAATACATTTCCAACCATGCTCACAGACAAATGGGACATAGTGCTGTTGAACTGATGGCCATTTTCCAGACTGCTTCATCAGAGCAGAGTTTAAAAAAGAAAAAAAAGATTTGACCTTTAGATTGGGGTCACAGCATTGTTCAGACTTTTGAAAACGTTACAAATTGAGAAATTACGAGCAAGGTCTCCCTGGAGCAGTGCCTCTTCTCTGTTTGAGGGAAGCTCTCTGACAGACAACTCAGTGGGTGACCGTAACTTCTTATAATAAAAATAATAATAATAATAATAATAATATGTTTAATTTGAAGCACCTTTCTAGGAACCCAAGGAGAGTATAAAAAGGGTAAGTAAAAAAATACAAAAAGAAATAAAAATGGACACCATTTAAAAACAAAGCACCAAAGTCCTAGCAATGAGGAGAACTAACTTCTTATATATTATTTGATAGATAATGAGCTAACAGTAAGGTTTTTTTTAAGGGCACTTCAAGCTCTAAAAATACAAAAATATTTTTTTACTGAATATTATTACTCTGTATCCAATCAAATGCTTACCCTGGTTTTCATTTTATAATATGTACTAAATTCTTACATTTAATTATTTGTAAAGTAAAGTATGCACTTGTACATTCATTAAAAACAGGGCGAGATAAAACATATTTCATAGAGAAATGCCCCCAGGCGCATATTAATTAAAAGCTTTGTTGAAACGATTGTATGCTTGACTGATCTATGGTTTGGCTATTAAGTACGGAACCCCATGTCTCTCTCTCTGGATTGAAATCCATCTGAAATATGACCACAGCGAAATGTCACGGTTCTTATCCTGATTAAGATCGGCTCTCATGTCTGGAGATTTCCCTAAAGCTTTGAAGCACGAGGCCAGCGCTGCTGTGAAATATTATTAATTCAACAGCTGTTGATTTTGAACATCTATTGATTTTTGGAAAGGTATAAGAAGGGTAATTTGGCTAAAGATTTTCTTTTAATGTACACCATCTTAACTGGGCACAGCAGTGGCTTAAACAGGGAAAGAAATGTGAGTGATAATCTTTGTGATACATTTTTCTTCTATTAAAAAGGGTACATTGCTTGTATTACAGTACTTTTTTTGCATCAGTACCCAAAATCCTCTAGCTGTATTAGATCTAGCTGTGTTAGTTATAAACTAGCTGTATGTAGTATCTTCTTGCGAAGCTCTTGTCCTGAGCAAGGTCAAGAGTGGATTTCCTGCCAAGTAACCCATATTATTCCGTCTTTTTTCAAGTGTTGAATCACTGCCATTACACTATTTTGCCATTTTTATTCCAGTAAGGATAATTCCAAGCAAGACAATTCAATATTGTGAAATATGCGCATATTTATTTGTAAAATTCCCGACGCTAGTCGACCACTAGACCAGCAAAGGCAACCAACCAGAAGCGCGTTTCGGTAAAGGGTAGATGGTCAAATATTTTCCCAGAATGCACAGCAACTACCAATCTAAACATCTCAGTAAGAACATGGCCACTTTTTTCCATTATTGCTCTGCATTCACGACTGACTCTTTCAATTGACTGGCATTTCTCTAACCGTCCCTGAAAGCAGGGCAAAGCCAGCAGACTGACGCCCTGCTCTTCCACCGCTCCCTTAATTGGCTATTTATTTGCACTGTGTGTGCTTGACCAGCGTACCGGGCCCAGGGAAATAATGAGAGCCATTTGCGAGATAGCGATGGGCTTTTTAAACTCTTATCAGTGCCCAATTTGTCTTATTCATCCCGCTGTATCTGGCAAGCGATTTTCTTTTCAGTTCAAGGGAACAAGTAAAAACATCGAAACGAGAGAGAGGCAGGGCCGGGAGCGAGTGAAAAAAAAAAAAAAAAAAAAAGTGAACGGGTAAGTGTGCCTCAGACTCAGATGAGAAGTCAGAGCGCACTCTTTAAAACGTCTCTCTGGGATTTCTCAACAACTCTGCCTTGAATGCTGATTACGCCGACGCTGAAAGGAAACCCGTCTCGCCGATTCTTAGATAAAAAATCCAACAAGGCTACTATTGCAATAACCTTTTTTGCTGTACTTTGCAGAAATGTTCAAGTCGAGGGTAAAACGCATAAGGAGGGCAGACCGCACTCGCTAATTAAACTGCTTAAACAGGGCGAGAATTGAGACCTCATCATTTATTTACCTCAAAATCAATTTTCTACCTTTGGATTTGTTACATATTTAGTAAGAGATACCCCCACAGGGTCTCTTCCTCCATTCAGGAGACAAGGAGGGGCCAGAAGCACCAGGTATCACACCCCACTCACACTCCATCTCTCTCTCACACACACACACACACACATTTAATTATTACTATAAGTAGAGGTAGTAGGGCCCCCAGGTAGCGTAACGGTAAAGGCACCTGCCCGAAGTTGACCACTGTGCCCAGGGTTCAATTTCCCGGCTGCGCCAGCCCGGCTCTGGCTGGGAGTCCCACTCAGCGGGCGGTGATTGGCTGTCCCCCCCAAGGAGGGGGGAGGTAAGCCAGCACGGGCTCGCCGCGTGTACAGAAGGCTTCACAGTGGGTATCGGAATCACGTTCGAAAGCTCTGCTCAGTCCGTCTCGAAGGAGGCGGTTCGCCCGCCCACGTCACTGCCAGTCCCAGGGGGGGTGGATAAAATTGAATGAATTAGCCACCAAAATTGGGAGAGAAAAAAACAAGGAAAAAAAAATCTGAAACAATAAATTAAAAAGTAGAGGCAGCCTCCCCCATGGTCCAGTGGTTACAACGTTCGACACTGGCCACGGGGACTGGGGTTCGATTCCCCGTCCCGCCAGAGTCGGCTCTGGCCGGGAGTACCACCAGGGGCGGCGATTGGCTGTCCGCCCCACGGAGGGGGGAGGGAAGCCGACAGGACGTTCGCTGCGCATAGGAGTGGCCCTGTAGTACCGGGTTGCGGTTGGAAATATGGCATTTAGCAGACGCTTTTATCCAAAGTGACACAGTAGTGAATGCATACATTTTTCAGTATATGTGGTCCCAATGGGAATTGAACCCACAACCTAAGCGTTGTCAGCACCATGCTCTACCTACACACACAGACAAAGAGAAAGCCCCACAATTTCCTAAACAGATCACACAACACAATAGGCCACTACCTGGCTAGGCCTTTGGCTGACGGCTGGCTGTTGAGGTTCAAATCTCCACTAGCATACAGCTACTGGAGGTAGACTATCAGACATCAAGGTGTAAAAATATCCAATGCAGAATAAACATTTCTGTTTCCCGCCTCTGAGGACAACGGACTCATGTGTCAATGTGAACAACCAGAGTAAAACAACAAGTTATGAACTGTTAATGTTGCATAGGATATGCTAAATAGTAATACTTTTGTGTTAGGACATATAATGAGATTTTAGTGGCCAATTCACGGCTTATAAACAGGATGAACTGAAATATTACAATCCTTAATAGCAATATACCGCCCCCCCAAACTATGGATAGGAATTTTCTCTTGAGTTTTCTGAACTTATGTTGCTCATCATCACAAATTATGATCGAATAGTAGTAAATGGCGATTTCAACATCCATGTAAATAACACGTCTGATGCTAAAGCAACGAAGTTTCTCAATACCCTGGATAGCCTAGAATTAAACCAGCATGTTAGAGAGCCTACCCATTACCTCGGTAACACTCTTGATTTAGTTATCTCAAAAGGGATTACCCGTCACTGATCTACTGGTATCTGATATCAATGTGTCTGATCATTACTCTGTATTTTTCAATGTCCTACTAGATACAATAAGGAATAATTCTGAAACCACAATTAAAAAACGCCATCTAGACAAAACAGCAGAACTGCAGTTTGCTGAGCTCATAAATTCCTTAGATCAAGATATCTCAACAGTAAACTGAGTGTCATGCTTGACAAAGTAGCTCCCTTAAAAAACAAAAAAAGGTCACGCGTCAAGGCGGAACAGAACTACCTTTGACCTAAAGCGATCCTGCAGAAAAGCTGAAAGAACATGGAGAAAAACGAAGCTTGAGGTCCACCGTAGCATTCTGAAAGATAGCATTGTCACCTACAACAAAGCTGTTCGCACTGAGAGACAGATCTATTTTTCTAAAGTCATTACTGAAAATAGCGGAAATTCTAGGGTTCTATTCTCTACCATTGATAGACTACTACATAATGAAATGTCAAGAATTTGCAAGCTTTTTCAAAGATAAAGTTACCTCAATTAGGACAGGCATTGTCATAACAACTAATAAGCCTGACACACCTCATCATAATCCGCCGACTCTTAGATGCAAGATCGTAACTCAAACAAACTCCTCTACCTGTGCTCTTGACCCAATCCCCAGTAAATTCCTCAAGAACATCTATAGTAGTTTGTCTCCTTCCATCCTAATGATAATCAACACTTCGTTAGAAAACGGTATCTTTGTGAAGCCACTACTAAAAAAGTCAAATCTAGATAATTACAGACCTATATCCAATCTGCCATTCATGAGCAAAGTTTTAGAAAAGGTGATCTTCAATCAACTTAATACCTTTTTAAATGAGAACAATATCCTAGAAAAGTTTCAATCAGGCTTTAGATCAAATCACAGCACAGAAACAGCTGTAGTCAAAATAGTTAATGATCTTACATTACAGGCATTTGGCAGACGCTCTTATTCAGAGCAACTTACAGTTTCACATTTCTTTACATACAATCCATTTATACAGCTGGATATTTACTGAAGCACTCCAGGTTAAGTACCTTGCTCAAGGGTACAACGGCAGTGCCCCACCTGGGATCGAACCTGCAACCTTTGCGTTACAAGCCCAGTTCCTTAACCATTATGCTAACACTGCCGCCCTTAGACTTGCTACTGACTCGAATAAAGTGTCAATCCTCATCCTCTTAGATTTAAGCACAGCCTTTGACACCATTGATCATAACATCCTAATCGACCATCTTGAAAATTGGGTTGGTCTCTCAGAAAATGCTCTAAACTGGTTTCGAACCTATATAACTGGGAGAACATTTTTTGTTAGCCTGGGCGATCATGTATCTACAAAACAAGAGCTACCCTTTGGCATAGCTCAGGGAAGTTGTCTTGGTGTCCTGCTATTCTCACTGTATATGCTTCCATAAGGTCACGTCATCAACAAGTACAATGTACATTTTCATAGTTATGCAGATGATACCCAATTATACATTTCTGTTGAGCCAACGGAGCCCGACCCAGATGGCCTAAGCTCGCTGACTGCCTGTTTGACTGCTATAAACAAATGGATGAGTGACAACTTCTTAAAACTAAATGAGGATAAAACAGAGATACTTTTGCTAGGACCAAAATCTGAGAGAGAAACCCTTTTTAGTAAGCTTGGGGACCTTGCTCCCCATACCAAACCAGAAGTAAAGAGCCTAGGTGTCATTTTAGATTCCGACTTAAACTTTAAGGCCCATATTAGCAAGGTGACCAAAACAGCTTTCTTCTACCTGTTGCCAAAGTATGGCCGTTTTTAACACAAGCGGATGCAGAGAAATTAGTTCACGCTTTTATTACTAGCAGATTAGACTACTGCAATGCCCTCTTCACCGGGCTGCCCAAAAAGTCAATAGAGAAACTTCAGCTCATTCAGAATTCGGCTGCTAGACTTTTAACAAAGACCAGAAAGAGAGAGCATATCACTCCTCTCCTAACCACCCTGTACTGGCTCCCCGTTTCCTTTAGAATTGACTTCAAGGTACTTTTACTCACCTGCAAAGCTCTAAATGGTACAGCACCCACATACATTTCAGATTTTCTAATCTCATATCAGCCAACAAGATCCCTCTGGTCCTCAGGTGCTGACCTTTTAACCGTTCCGAAAGTACTGCACAAAACGAGCGGGAAAGCCGCTTTTAGCTATTATGCCCCAAAACTGTGGAACACCCTACCCAGACACATCAGAGATACAGTGGGGAAAATAAGTATTTCACCCCCTGCTGATTTTGTGAGTTTGCCCCCTTACAAAGAAAGGAACGGTCTATAATTTTCATGGTAGGTTCATTTTAAGAGTGAGAGACAGAATATTTAAAAAAATCCCAGAAAATCACATTATATGAATTTTAAACATTTATTTGTGTTTTATTGAGGAAAATAAGTATTTCACCCCCTAGCAAAACATGACTCAGTACTTGGTGGAGAAACCCTTGTTGGCAAGCACAACGGTCAGACGTTTCTTGTAGTTGGTCACCAAGTTTGCGCAGATCCCAGGAGGGATTTTGGCCCACTCTTCTTTGCAGATCCTCTCCAAATCCTTAGGGTTTGTAGGTTGTCGCTTGGCAACTCGAAGCTTCAGCTCCCTCCACAGATTCTCTATAGGATTAAGGTCCGGAGACTGACTAGGCCACTCCATGACCTTAATGTGCTTCTTCTTGAGCCACTCCTTTGTTGCCTTAGCCGTATGCTTTGGGTCATTGTCATGCTGGAACACCCATCCACGACCCATTTTCAGTGTCCTGGCTGAGGGAAGGAGGTTCTCACCAAGATTTCCCGGTACATGGCCCCATTCATCCTCCCCTCGATCCGGTGAAGTCGTCCTGTCCCCTTAGCAGAGAAACAGCCCCAAAGCATAATGTTTCCACCGCCATGCTTGACGGTGGGGATGGTGTTCTTGGGGTCCAAGGCAGCTTTTTCTTCCTCCAAACACGGCGAGTCGAGTTGATGCCAAAGAGCTCGATTTTAGTCTCATCTGACCACAGCACTTTCTCCCAAGCCTCCTTTGAATCATCCAGGTGCTCATTGGCAAACTTCAGACGGGCCTGTACATGTGTCTTCTTGAGCAGGGGGACCTTGCGGGCACTACAGGATTTCAATCCATTACGGCGTAGTGTGTTACCAATGGTCATCTTGGTGACTGTGGTCCCAGCTGCCTTGAGATCATCAACAAGCTCCAGCCGTGTAGTTCTGGGTTGTTCCCTCACCTTTCTCGTGATCAGGTTCACTCCACGAGGTGAGATCTTGCGTGGAGCCCCAGACCGAGGGAGATTGATGGTCAATTGGTGTTTCTTCCATTTTCTAATTATCGCACCAACAGTTGACTCCTTCTCACCAAGCTGCTTGCCAATGGTCTTGTAGCCCATTCCAGTCTTGTGCAGGTCTACAATTTTGTCCCTGATGTCCTTAGACAATTCTTTGGTCTTGCCCATTGTGGAGAGGTTGGAATCTGATCATTGATTGATTCTGTGGACAGGTGTCTTTTATATAGGTAACGAGTACTTAATTAGGAGTACTAATTAAGTAAGAGGACTAATCTGTGTGCCTCCTGGTCACATAACCGGTCTGTGGGAGCCAGAATTCTTGCTGGTTGGTAGGGGGTGAAATACTTATTTTCCTCAATAAAACACAAATGTTTAAAATTCATATAATGTGATTTTCTGGGATTTTTTATATATTTTATATTCTGTCTCTCACTGTTAAGATGAACCTACCATGAAAATTATAGACCGTTCCTTTCTTTGTAAGGGGGCAAACTCACAAAATCAGCAGGGGGTGAAATACTTATTTTCCCCACTGTATAAGCTCTGTGAACATTTTTAAAAAACTGCTCAAAACCTACCTGTTCAAACAGGCTTTTAAATTAAATACTGGTTAAATTTATAGTGTGTGTTATTCCACGGTCACTGTATTTTATGCAGTCATGTATTTTATGTATTTTTTTTTTACAATTTTTACTTATTTTTTTATTTTTATTTACTTATTTATTTTTTTATGTCTACCTTGAATGCCTCTACCTATGCATTTTTTACCATCTTAATTTATCTCTGCTTTTTAATTCTATTTACAATTGTGAAGCACTTTGAGCTGCATATCATGTATGAAAGGTGCTATACAAATAAAGTTGTTGTGTTTCAACCACCACACTGTTTGTGTATGCTACATGAAATGTTTTCACATCCAGACTAACATTTGTTGACAATTGAAAAAAATGCACAAGTATCAGTGGCGATTTCTTTAAGACAATGTGCAAAGCTCGGCTTCCGTATAATTTTTGGGGGGTTGTAAATATTTTTTAAATACAACATTAATAAACATTTTTCCTTAACATCTATCTTTAAAAATACCACACATAGAGAGTAGTATTTCAATTCCATGGTACGTCATTTAGAAGCTGAGCTTCCAAGCCCAGTCAGGTCTGTCTCCATCCCTGTCCAATACAAGATAGCTACAATATTTGCTGCTTGGGCACAGAAGTTTTTGGAGAGTGACGTTTGCTGCAGGTGAGGTTGGCAGTAGTTTGAATTATTTAGTCTTTATTGCTCTATTATTGTAATTCAGTATTTTAATGGAACTGTTAATCATTTCTATTCTAAATTGATCTGTTGGAGTTTTAAAGTTAGCCACAGTAGCTAGCTAATGTGCATTGATTTTTCAGTCTGCTTGGGCTTCTTGCTTGGGCTAGCTGACGTTTGCAGCAAACATGAGATTTTAGCTAGCTAGTTAGTTAGCATGACGTTTTAGAAGAAGGTCTTTGTATATTCAATAATAAGCTTCAGTTTTAGCTACTAGTTCATGTTATATGGCAAAGAATTCGTCTAATCTTGCATGTTTCACTGAACTGGGCTATCGTTAGCTAGCTAGCTAACTGCTTGTCATTGAGGATTGTGAAGTCGGAGAAAAACCCTCGTCGTGTACGATTGATACTATAGGGCACTTTGTTACGAAATAAAGGAGATTAGAATTTGCTTACAAGGTAAGGGGACAGCCCATCATATTTATTTTGATATGTTGCAAAATTAATGTTAGCTTTTACCTTAATTAGAGAAATTATTTAGCTACCATACCCAACAATTATATAAATGTGTTACATATAACAATATATAACACAATTATTATTTTCATGTAAATAGCCTACGTCTGACATCACTTTATGCCCAAACATATTTGCTAATTTACTAAAGTGAGAAATTCAGACTCTGTGATTCTGTCTTATGTCTTGTACAGAGATTCTGTGATAACATTGTCAGCAGCAGAGTGGAGATTTCGGAGTCCGCACCGTTTCCTTTCGGAGGCAGTGAGAAGCACGGCTACCCATCCGATGTGCTTCGGGCTGCCTGCCTGGCCGATAGCTCACATGGGGAGCGAGGGTCGGACGAAGGCAGGTCACGGTGGAATGTCCACATGTGAACCCCTCACCCCTCTGAGGGGGTCCACGCATGATTCAGGCCCACGCTATGAGGGAGGGTTGCGGTAGTGTTCATGAGGGCACGCGAGAGATGCTTGTTTACAGATGCAACTAATGACGCACGACTTCTTGTTTTTCTTTCTTTTTTGCGAGGCCATATGGCCACATAATTGATGGGAAACGTATACAAACCCAAAGGAACCATTCGCTTGTTTACAATTTTACAACAGCTTCCTGAAATGTCTGCCTTTTGGCAAAGAAAGCCCCCACCCCCTCGCCCACCTCAAATTGTTGTGTCCAGGTTCACAAATATACATTTTTGCAAAGCCAGATGACACATACTCAGCGATAGTTAAACACAGCAGCATGGACAATGGCTAATGCGGTGGAAAAAAACACGTCTTTACCACCAAGTGCTTCTGCGTTCCAAAATTTTAAAAAAGCATATCTTTAAATGTTATTATTTGAAATTTCTCTGCGGATAACGTTTCAGGGAGCGTAAGGCCACTAAAGTAAAACTGAATAATTACAGTACGTGTTTAATGGTGCTTGAAGTCATCAACTTTAGTTGTTTTGTTATCAAATACAAAGGCTTTTAAAATACATTAAGCTTTTCGGTTCAACCAAGGGCTCGTTAAAAGGTTGGCCGTGTGCAACCAATGCGAAGGCAATGAATTAAATTAATTAAAAAAACTTCTGCCCGGAAAAAAAAACTTCTGCTACGTATATCGCTCTGCCTTCCAAGTTCCCAGTTTAAGACGGTGGTTTGATGAGGTTGCAGAAGGGGCCAGTGAGACGTTCACGGATGCTGAGCAGCTCCTCGGCCGTTGTCATAGAAACAGGTGATTGGTGATCAGTCGGACGGTGGAGGTGATGAGAGGGGACGGTAGCGCGTATTAGACGAGAAGGAGAGGGGGGGCCGAATTCTCAGTAGACCCCCCGCCACCCCAGGAGGAGAGATAGCCAGAAGATTATTTACTTCTGAGGTCGACAGTGCTTTTATCTTTTAATAATGTTTCAGACAGATTTTAATTGCCAATTTTCTTTTTCCTCTTACCCCCTGCTATGGAATGCCCCAATTTTTAATTGCAAATCTTTGGAGTTTGGAGTTCTCAATCTTTCCCGTCGATGAAATTTGGGAGGGTGTCATGGTAGTGCGCGGTCACATCCCCCATAAGGCACACAACCGCCACACAACTCGAGAGGGCCCCTTGACGGAATTTATTCACTCAGAATTAGCTTCGAATAGGTGGCCAATTCTACCCTCTATTTACTTATGGCTGCAGTGTAGTATAATGGTTAGGGAACTGGGCTTATAACTCAGGGGTTGCTGGTTTGATTCCCAGGTGGGGGCACTGCCATTGTACCCTTGAGCAAGGTACTTAACCTAAAATTGCTTCAGTAAAATATCCAGCTGTATAAAAGGATTGTATGTATAGAAATGTGAACTGTAAGTTGCTCTTGATAAATTCCTAAAATGTAAATGTATTTTGATTTTGCCCTCCCAACAAAAACTCCCCCGTCTCTACGAGGCAAGCTAATTCTCAGAGGGCAGCGAACTCTGCTTCCTTCAAGATGGAAATCCCCCACCCACGTTCTGGAGACACGCGCTTACGCGCTTCTCAGCGAGTTCATGCCGGCTGAGAAGCATAATCACAGACTGCGTAATTGTCAGTAATCGTTGTCAGAGAGGATGGCGATTTTTTTCCCATATCGCTTCCACTCCACACTACATAATCACAGACTACAGAGATCGCACCCATCCATCGCCCCAGTGAGGTTTAGGTGCTCTGTAAACCGACAAGCCCGCAAGAGGCTCTTCATGGTGAGTCTGCCCACCAAGAGAAGCCCATACTGTAATACATACATAATATTTGACTTGGTGATTGAAATTGGTAAGGGACTGCACACCTCTCTAATGAGAGTTATTCCCGCCAATCTAATTGCATTCAGCAGTCAGTTGGTCGGTCCACGCGAAAGCGGTTTGTATTCCCAGGGTAAAAAGGTTGGGTTTTTAAAGTTTTAACAGAGGAAAAACCATCTGCCAAAGACACACACGGAACACTGCTATCGCAATCATGTGGAGACAGGCAGGTACTGCACCTTGTGGATAGGTCTAGCTACTGTGACATCACAAGGGGTAGTCTGGGGGAAATGGCTGCCTGCCCCTAACTCTTGTGGGCCACTAGAGCCATCAAGACTACAGCTCCCAGCAGCCTGCAGTCCCACACCCGACCAGCAGCTGAATCGAATGAGACAATTGGGACTGCTGGCAGCTGACTTCAATTGTGGACCACAATAAAGGGACTGATTGTGCCTCAAGGGGAAGAGAGGTCGGAGGGCAGCAAGCCATGCTGCAGTCCTCATGCCCTGAGAGTCTGATGTTTGAGTTATGTTTTTTTTTTTTTTTTTTTAGAGTCGTAAAATTATTGGTGAAGACTTGAATTTGTGTTTTGGAGAAAGCATTTGTTAAAATTAGTGTTTTGTTTTGGAATCCTGCCTCCTCTCTGCATTTCTTTGCTTGCCTAGGCCCTCTGAAAAGGTCCTTGTGTGTCACCCCACCCCCAGTGACACTACACTTCATTATTGGTTAGGATTTGAAAGGGTAGTTCGGCTATGTGCAAATATGTTTATTAATCATTATCTCTACATTGAAGTAATCCAAAATGTAACCATGGAATTACTTAAAGGTAACTGTAATCAGACGACGCACATTTTTTTAAGTATCCTGGGCTGATTACAAGTACTCACATTTTTGCAGCCTGATTACATGTAATCTGTTACTACCCAACATTGGTTACAGTTACACCATAGCAAAAAGCAGGAATGCTCATTCACTCGCTGTCTCTAAAAGCAAAGAGGTAAACAACTTGTAGTTATGCCATTATAATAGAATGCTAAACAGCAGCTCAACCAACCTCCTGTTCAGCCATTTTTTGTACCTCTGTTGCTAGCAAACTTACAAAATAAGGAATAATGAAAAAGCATGACATCATAATGCATAGAATTCCACACTTCCTCTCTTAAAATTGTATTATTCTGCTCTCTAAAGCAGTCATTTAAAATCATGTATGCTTTTTCTATTTCAAATTCTCTGGGTTATTTTAAATTTTGTATTCTAGTTGAAGAGAGAATCATTTTTCCAGTCCACCCTCCAATTGATCACAGCTGGAATCCCGTTTGCCTCAGTGAGTTTTTTCCACGTCTATATTCAGAAAATCAGAACGAGGAGACAAAATAATATGCATATTTTTTTTTTAGGGAACAAGCAGTAGACAAAAAAACGCACCTTTATTTTTTATTTTGTGCCGAGTAAGAAATGAGATGTCGGAGCACAAAGTTAAAGACAGGGCACATTGCGGTTATAATGAAAGTGGGCCTTACAAAGGCATGACAATGCTGATAATGATGCTGGTGACAGCTCCTTCCTTCAGTTCTTCACGTTCATTATCTTTTTGAAGCAGGACCAATCATTAGAGCAAATGGCGTTTGATAGCCTGCAATTTGCAAAGTCCCCCCTCAGACTTAGCGATGTTGAATGATAGAAGCAGCACTTACGTCTCTGACTATCTATCTCCATTTTATATTGACCCATAAAATCTTTTACATTATTTATATACATAGCGCCCGTTGTAGCAGAGTGTAAAAGATAATGACCAACATCTCAACTCTGTGGATCAAAATCAATGTTACATTTTGCAAGCTTCACCGTAATGCTCCAACTGTTCCTGCAAGACATAATCCAGAAAATAGGCTTATACTGTATGTGTGCCACTAAAACAATAAGTGAATTTGACTAAGCACGCTTGAAAATGAACTATTTTACTCTACCAGTTTTTTAAATTTATTAAGATAGGAGGGGTTTGGGGCCGGGCGGCACGGTGGTGCAGTGGATAGCGCTGTCGCCTCACAGCAAGAAGGTCTCGGGTTCGAATCCAGGCCGGGGGCCTTTCTGTGTGGAGTTTGCATGTTCTCCCGTGTCCGCGTGGGTTTCCTCCGGGTACTCCGGTTTCTTCCCGCAGTCCAAAGACATGCACGTTAGGCTAATTGGAGAGTCTAAATTGCCCGTAGGTATGAGTGTGTGAGTGAATGGTGTGTGTGCCCTGCGATGGATTGGCGACCTGTCCAGGGTGTATTCCTGCCTCTCACCCGGAACGCATGCTGGGATAGGCTCCAGCCCCCCCCCGCGACCCTGACCAGGAATAAGCGGCTTAGATAATGGATGGATGGATGGATGGGTTTGGGGCCTCGGGTGGCATAACGGTCAAAGCATTTGCCCGGAATGCAAGTTGTCCACTGCAGCCGCTGTTCAAAACCCCGGCTGTGCCAGTCCAGCTCTGGCCGAGAGCCCCGACGGGGCGGCGATTGGCTGACTACCCCAGAGAGCCAGCACGGTTTGGGTAATCTCTCACACCAATGGACTCCCAGTGGGAACCCAAGTTCAGCCCACTCTTTTACACCACTAACCTCTCCTTTGTTCTGGACAATCAGACTCTCTTGCGAGCCCTCAGTCAACTGGGACCCATGGCTTCTCAATGCTGATGTTGGTTGACTTCACTTTCCTTGCCTTGTAGGTTGTTTTGCTTTTCGCACACTACAGATGCACCTAAGATGTGTTACTGTGGTGCGATTGGTGGTATTAGTTGGACAGATGCTGTCTATACCAGTGGTTCTCGACCTTGGTCATGGGAACCCACTGCGTATGCCAATTTACACTGTGTGGGACCCACTATGCTGGTTTTCGTTCCAACCGTAATTGCAACCTCTGAACTCTAACTATTTGTTAATTGTTCTTAATTAGACACTTTTAATTTCTATGAAAGCATGACTTACTCTTTTAAGGCCATATTATGTCAGAAATAGCTATGCATGCCATGAACACTAAATGTCCCATATTCACATTCCAGGACTTGGGAATCAGTCAGATCAACTAATGCTCTCATTTTCACATGATTCCTTTAGAAAGAGGTTACCTTTTTTAATTGATTCAATTATATATTGGCAGGTGAAATCAGTGGGGGCCTAATTGTTGAAAGTTCGGACACCTGGTCACTGAAAGTAAATCATTTGTGGAAAATTAAGAGTTCAATGACAGAGCAATTGGTAATAATAAAAAAAAAAAATTTTTAGTCAAACCTGCATTGGGTTAAAAATAAGTTAAGGAAAAAAATGACAGTGGGTACCCAGGACCGAGGTTTAGAACCACTTGTCTATACCTTCTCTAACAGTTAAGCCAACCTTATGGATCTTTCCCTATTATTTAGAATCCCTTCTTTTCAATGCACAAAATGGTATTAGGATTGTTTTACAGTCTACTCGAGGCTATCTCTGTCTGTGTGGGAGTTATTCACATATCCGTGACATTATATTTCCTATATTTCAAAGCATATGCTGAATTCTTTTTTCGTCGCATTTAAACATACTCCCTCTGAGATTATTTGTAAAAAAAATGATTTGTGTTTTGAAACAAACATGACAGAAGTAGTGTAAGAACAGTCAATAAAAAACATGAGAATATTAAACCTTCAGTGAAATGCATGTGTACTGAACAATTCTATACCAAAACAGCAGCAAATTTAACAACCCTCATTTGTTTGACTCAGTCTAATTTCGCACCAAATATATATTTATATATACAGTGGGGAAAATAAGTATTTCACCCCCTGCTGATTTTGTGAGTTTGCCCCCTTACAAAGAAAGGAACGGTCTATAATTTTCATGGTAGGTTCATCTTAACAGTGAGAGACAGAATATTTAAAAAATCCCAGAAAATTACATTATATGAATTTTAAACATGTATTTGTGTTTTATTGAGGAAAATAAGTATTTCACCCCCTAGCAAAACATGACTCAGTACTTGGTGGAGAAACCCTTGTTGGCAAGCACAGCGGTCAGACGTTTCTTGTAGTTGGTCACCAAGTTTGCGCAGATCCCAGGAGGGATTTTGGCCCACTCCTCTTTGCAGATCCTCTCCAAATCCTTAGAAATCCATTTTCAGTGTCCTGGCTGAGGGAAGGAGGTTCTCACCCAAGTTTTCCCGGTACATGGCCCCATTCATCCTCCCCTTGATCCGGTGAAGTCGTCCTGTGCCCTTAGCAGAGAAACAGCCCCAAAGCATAATGTTTCCACCGCCATGCTTGACGGTGGGGATGGTGTTCTTGGGGTCCAAGGCAGCTTTTTCTTCCTCCAAACACGGCGAGTCGAGTTGATGCCAAAGAGCTCGATTTTAGTCTCATCTGACCACAGCACTTTCTCCCAAGCCTCCTCTGAATCATCCAGGTGCTCATTGGCAAACTTCAGACGGGCCTGTACATGTGCCTTCTTGAGCAGGGGGACCTTGCGGGCACTACAGGATTTCAATCCATTACGGCGTAGTGTGTTACCAATGGTCATCTTGGTGACTGTGGTCCCAGCTGCCTTGAGATCATCAACAAGCTCCAGCCGTGTAGTTCTGGGTTGTTCCCTCACCTTTCTCATGATCAGGTTCACTCCACGAGGTGAGATCTTGCGTGGAGCCCCAGACCGAGGGAGATGGATGGTCAATTGGTGTTTCTTCCATTTTCTAATTATCACACCAACAGTTGACTCCTTCTCACCAAGTTGCTTGCCAATGGTCTTGTAGCCCATTCCAGTCTTGTGCAGGTCTACAATTTTGTCCCTGATGTCCTTAGACAATTCTTTGGTCTTGCCCATTGTGGAGAGGTTGTAATCTGATTCATTGATTGATTCTGTGGACAGTTGTCTTTTATACAGGTAACGAGTACTTAATTAGGAGTACTAATTAAGTAAGAGGACTAATCTGTGTGCCTCCTGGTCACATAACCGGTCTGTGGGAGCCAGAATTCTTGCTGTTTTGCTAGGGGGTGAAATACTTATTTTCCTCAATAAAACACAAATAAATGTTTAAAATTCATATAATGTGATTTTATGGGATTTTTAAAAAATATACTGTCTCTCACTGTTAAGATGAACCTACCATTAAATTTATAGACCGACCGTTCCGTTCCTTTCTTTGTAAGGGGGCAAACTCACAAAATCAGCAGGGGGTGAAATACTTATTTTCCCCACTGTATGTATGTACAAAAGCAGAACACATTTGTTTTTAATCTAAATGTATATTAGCAAAAAGCAGCTGTATATATATTTTGTTTTGTGTGAAAAAAACTTCAAATCTTAAACTGTAATGTTCTAGGTGAAAGTTATCAGGGACCTGTATGTCTGTGTGTGTGCGTGTGTGTTTTTAGTTCAGTTCAGTTCAGTAGATCTTAATTTCATATCCCCAAAGGCCAATTTTATGCTCAGCATTACAAGTCCGACAGACACCAACAACAAATAAAAATAACAAAACATAATTAAAGCGCATACATAGACAAGAACAGGTAAAAAGTTACAACGTATTAAGACTATCAGTTCATGCATAAGATGGTAAAATTTTACAACCGAGACAAGATTAAATATAAATATAATATAAATATAAATAGTAATGTGCTAAGGTGATTGGGGGATAGAGATCACAGTTCTTTTAGAGCTGCCATCCATGATGTCTACGAATGTGGAATTACCAGACAAATGTGATTTCCTTTCAGTTCAGAGATAATTGAATAGTGTTTTTCCAAAACTCACTCAGTGGACTGAGTGAATTTTGATAAACCATATTTTTCAAGGTGGGTATTATTTTTCTGATAAATGGTTAGATATTTGCAGTTGTACTTTTACACTATTATTCTTAGGGATTTAAGTATTAAAACGTGATTTTTCATGCAAAACTCAATTTAAAATAAACAAAAATGTTGATTTTCTCAAAATTGGTCAAAGTGGATTTTGGAAAAACACTCTTCAATTGTATCGTTACACTCAACAGAATTCGCAGATTAGCATAGATTTTTTTACTTTCTTTCAAAGATAAATCCCTTCTTCTGTCGATGACTAATTTGTCAGTGAATGTTGATACATGAATTAAAATTTTAAGAGGAATACAGAAGCCAGTATCGAGTAGGCCTACCGGTGGATTAAATGCCAAATTCTTTACAAAACAGACGTTACATTCACTTGATATAAAATGATAAATGGCAAACCCCCAGCAACAGTATTACGGAACACCTGTACAAATTCTGCACTATTGTGGAGGAGTTTCACTGTGTTTGGTTATTACATATTTTTACAGTGCAATCAGGGGAGAGACATTGCGAAGCTGGCCAGGCAGAGCAGCTCTTGTAGTCGATGAAGAGTAATTGATCACGCCGAGTGCACTTGCACATTGGGCAATTTAATTTCACACAGTGGAATGCTTACAGCCTGCGATCGCTGAATATTTGAAGACAACTAGTATTACTCATTATGCAAATATGCGCTAATATAACACATGTGGTAATATAATACGATATAGCAGTCACCCCCTACACATACTTGCTCAGCTGCGGCCTGAAAATATGAACGCTAGAACATAAGAACGTAAGAATAGCTACATAATGCAGAAAACGGGCCGTTCAGCCTATCTAGGCTCGTCATGTCCTAACCTAAAGAGTATGGGAGAACACCCACCACCCCTATCAACAACCGATAAAAAAAGTGGGTAAAAGTGGCACATCTGCTTTTTTAATTAAACACACTTGTCTTTTTGGACTGGTTCAAACCTTCTTAATGTCCAACCCTGGCGCTAATTGATCTATGGTGTTTGAACGAACATTTGCAATTACCTTCCCCGTAAGGCAACATCGTGCCACAATGGCCCATGCAGATGTGTGTATATGAATACGTAATACCCAACATTTATTTCAATTTGCTAATACACTGGATCAGTCTTGATTGATTTATTGATTGATTGAGTTGACTTGACAGTTGGGATACCTGACTACATTTCATAAACGAAAGCAATCACCTAACGAGCCTGTGTGTTTTCTTTAGTTTATTAAGGTTGCAGGGAACATAAAACAACATAATTAAACATTATAGTGAAATCCCCTCATGAAAGGTCACCACAGTCTCCATTCCACTGAAGGACAGTGGATTCGTTTTATTTGATAAGCCTTTCCCGTGAGGCTGTTCCACATGAGATGAGACAATACTTTATTGTCTGCTAACACACAAAATTGTTTTGCATCCTACGCAAATCATTCCTATTGTGACCAGGTAGGAACTATAGTCACTGGGTGTTCCTGACCGAACCTTATACAGGTGTATGTTCCGGGTTGTTACCGATACGTGTATTATATAGACACGACCCCAAACATTTCAAAGCATGAATGGCGGCACTTTGTATGGAGTGAGGCTTTCTACCTGGGTCAGACTTACTGCATTCTCCGGTCGGGATTTTTTAAGAAATCGATCGTACTTGTGGTGGTTGGTAGCCTAGCCGGCTACTTTAGGCTGACTCTACTGGAGTGTGGGTGAAGGATAGACGTCACCCGATAGCAAGATTACCGTGAGAGTTAGCGGTCCGGGCGGGGATCTGGACGGGAGTGTGGTCGCTGGTCACACAAGTGTTTGTGATTTACGAATCAATGGTACTGGCTGCAACGCAGCGTGTTTGTTCCTGTTTTGGTCACGCTTATTTTTATGCATTGGAAGCAACTGAACTCTAGGCCATACATGTAATGCACTGTAGCATTTTATATTTATTTACTAGGATACGCGGGCAGTGCGGTCATTTGTATTTATTTTCTGCACACCTGCCTCATTTTGTAATATTTATCTTGTTTTCTCTATCGCCATGATCCAATCGGCCTGTGGGTCCTAGGGTTAGAAGGAGGTGCACTTCCTCGCACACAGCCTGGTAGTTTACAGTGCATAGTGTACGTGAACATTTAATTGTTGTGTATGTTATATTTGTTTTGTTTTTACTACCTGTTCCTACTATATTTTAAACAAAAGAGAAAAATGAAGAAAAAAATGTTTTTTGCTACTAATAAAATATTTAAATGATATTACTGTTTCAGTAGTGCTGTTTGCTCCATAAGTGAGACCCAGACCTGTATATTCCCTATGCTTCTAAACGGTTACACTATGTATCCTTCCTGTGATGTCCACGTGTTGTTTTTCCACAGGTGTGTCCCGTACCTGGACTTAAGAATAAAGGGACAGCTTGTTCAACATTTCTTAGATTCAAAGACTTGCGTGCCTAACCTAATCGTGCCTTTAAGTGAACAAACTTTTTTTTTTTTTTTATATGTTTGTCGTTGGTTTGGTACTTGGTTAAATGTTTGCGAAAGGTGGTGAACGCATTACTTGGGTATATTTGTTTAATTTTATGCTCTGCTGCGTTTTCCTAGGATAAGAGGAATCTCAAAATCAGTCGTGGAGCCCCTCTGCGATGCTTTTCGTTTCTTTGTAATCTCGTATTCAATTATTAGTTAAAATGTGTGCGTTTACACACTTCCACGTCTACCTTTGGCTACATTTACGCTGCAGGCCTTGATGCCCATTTCCGATTTTTTGCCTATATCAGTTTTTTTGGACCGCCTGTTTACATATACTTTCAAAAGTGACCCATATCCGATACCTGTGTTTACACGGTTTACACCGGAAACAACCCGCATGCATACACAAGGGTTTGGTTACCGATAAGGAAGTAAAGAACAACCACGCCGGCGCAGCCATATCACCATCTGAAATGGATGCAAACGAGGCAGAAATAATCATTCAATCATGTTTTGTTTATTTAATTATGTCTTGTGGTCACACTGGATGAGATTGTTGCCTCACTGGCCTGAGCATTCGTCCTCCATGATTTCACTTCTGGTGTGCACGTGAAACGTTATACGTCATTCAAATGCGAAAAAGAGTGTCGCATTTTGAATGACGTGCAAATCGACAGGGACATTCGATCTGTGCGTTTAGATGACAGTCGCATTGGCAGATATCAGATTCTTATCGGATTTATTTCCACATATGAAGGTGGCCCAAAACGGATTTAAAAATGTCCGCTTCTATGCTTTTTTCTTGTTTACACGTTCATAATACTGTAGCGAGCATGTGCGAGGTGATGTATCAAGAAGTCACACAGAGCCAGCTGTGTTGCAAAAATGACTACGCGAATAGCCACTTTATTAAAAGGCGATAAATATCTGTGTCCCATACACCGCACAACCCCAGATAATATCTGGCAATATTTATCCATGTTCTATACATCGCACAACCCCGGATAATAAACTCAGTCAACGAAACACTTGATCGATGATGAACACTTTTGCCCTGAATCACAAGGGACTACACTAAACGATATGTATACTGGTCTCGGTGGCTTCAACATTTAGCGCACCGCGACCAGCCAGCTAACACATAAAAGGGCCAACAATAACACATAGATGGGGAACAGAACGTGAATGATGAGTGAAAAAATTAACAAAATACAAAAACAAACAGAACAAACGTCTCAAAACATAACAGTAACCCCCAAGGAAGGAACGCCTCTTGGCGTTTTCACAGGAGGCACAGGTCTATCAACATGAAAATCCTTAATTAAATCCTTATCTAGGACAAAGCGAGAAGGAATCCAACTTCTCTCCTCGGGGCCGTAGCCCTCCCAATCCACAAGGTACTGAAGGCCACGGCCCTGACGGCGAACGTCCAACAGCTTCCGTACAGTGAATGCTTCTCCACCATCAATAAGACGGGGGGTGGGGGTGGATCAGGGGCGGGACACAATGGGTGGGTGACAAGAGGCTTGAGGCGTGAAACATGGAATGTGATGAATTATTTTCATAGTGGAGGGTAATTTTAATCTAACTGCAGTGGGACTGATAATCTTAATGATAGGAAAAGGTCCAATGAAACAGGGTGCAAGTTTACGACAGTCCATCTTGAGAGGAATGTCCCGGGTGGTCAGCCAGACACGTTGTCCCAAGCGATAACGGGGAGCCTCGGAGCGTCTCTTGTCCGCAATCTCCTTCATACGGGAACTGGCTCGGAGAAGATTGCGGCGTGTAAGTTTCCAAGTACATTGACAACGGCGGATGAAGGCCTCGGCAGAGGGAACTCCCACCTCCTTCTCCTGGCTAGAGAATAAAGGTGGTTGGTAACCAAGGGAACATTCAAAGAGGGACATCTGGGAGGAAGAAGAAGTATGGGAGTTGATGGCATATTCTGCCCAGGGCAGCTGTTGACTCCATGAAGTAGGATTTTGGGAACACAGGCAGCAGAGAACAGTCTCGATAAGTTGATTGGCTCGCTCTGTCTGGCCATTAGATTGGGGATGAAAACCTGAGGATAAACTGACTGATGAACCGATGAGTGAACAAAAAGCTTGTAACAGACCAGAAGGGTGTTGATGTGGTGTTTTGTTCTGGGCGCAGACAGAGCAGGCGGAGACAAAATCCTTGATGTCTTGGGACATGGCTGGCCACCAGAAACGTCTTTGAATGAAAGTAGTGGTTCTCTTGATACCAGGGTGTCAGGACAGTAACGAAGAATGGCCCCACTGCAGGACTTGAGAGCGAACAGATTCCGGAACAAAGAGACGGTTGGTGGGACAGCGACTGGGACCAACCTCCCCGTCCAGGGCAGAGCAAACAGTAGTTTCAATGTCAAGTTGAAGGGCATTGATGGAGCAGTGTTGTGGCAGAATGGTGTCAGGATCAGAGGAATTGGAGATAGGGTCGAATCGGCGGGAGAGGGCGTCAGGCTTGGCGTTCTTGGAACTGGGTCGATATGAGAGAGTGAAATTAAATCTAGAGAAAAACAGGGACCAAGGAGCCTGACGGGAATTGAGTCTCTTGGCAGTCTGTAAATACTCTAGGTTCTTGTGGTCAGTCCAAACAAGGAAAGGGAATTGTGCGAGTTTAACCGCGAGTAATTCTCGATTACCGATGTCATAGTTCTGCTCCGTGGAACTGAGTTGGTGCGAATAAAAGGCGCATGGGTGGATCTTGTTATCCTTGGAGGAACGTTGTGAGAGGATGGCCCCCACTCCGATGTTGGAAGCGTCGACCTCAACAATGAACTGAGCATTGGTGTCAGGATTGATGAGGATGGGATCAGAAGTGAAGCGCTGCTTGAGGGCGTGGAAAGCTTCTTCTGCTCTGGGGTTCCAGTCAAAGCAGACCTTGACTGATGTGAGGGGTGCTGCTAGGGTGCTGTAGTTCCGGATGAATCTTCTATAGAAATGGGCAAATCCCCAAAACCGCTGTAACTCCTTACGACTCTCTGGCTGGGGCCAGTCCAGAACGGCCTTGATCTTCTGAGGGTCCATCTGGAGGCTCCCGGCCGAGATGATATAGCCCAGGAAGGTGGTGGTCTGGCAATGGAATTCGCATTTCTCAGCCTTGACAAAAAGTATATTCTCCAGAAGACGCTGGAGAACTTTGTGGATGTGAATGACGTGTTCACCTTGGGTCTCGGAGAAAATGTCGTCTATACGAAAACAAACTGATTAATAAAGTCTCTTAAAATGTCATTCACCAGGGCTTGGAAAACTGCCGGAGCGTTAGTCAAACCAAAAGGCATCACCAAGTACTCCCAGTGGCTAGTCGGGGTATTGAAAGCGGTCTTCGTATCGTCCACCTCACGAATGCGCACCAGGTGGTAAGCGTTGCGCAGGTCTAATTTTGTGAAGACAGTGGCCCCTTGCAGTAGTTCAAAAGCCGATGTCATGAGGGGAAGAGGGTAACGATTCTTGACGGTGATGTCGTTGAGGGCCCGGTAGTCGATGCACGGGCGTAGAGAACCATCCTTCTTACCCACAAAGAAAAAAACACCTCCAGCCGGTGAGGAGGAAGGGCAAATGATGCCAGCAGCCAGCGACTCCTGTAGATATTTGTTCACAGTATCTATCTCGGGACGGGACAAGGAAAACAGGCGCCCCCTAGGAGGCGTAGTACCGGGCAGGAGTTCGATGGCGCAATCGTAGGGGCGATAGGGGGGCAGGCGGATGGCTCAGGATTTGCAGAAGACCTCCTTGAGGTCCAGGTACTCGGATGGACGACAGACAGATCAGGGGTTTTCTCGGGAGAAAGGGAACTAGGAACAGAAGAGTGGGCTTGATGCAGGCACTGAGACAGACAGTGTGGGCTCCAACCAACAATCTTGTGATTGCTCCACTCCAAGGAGGGGTTATGTCTAACTAGCCAGGGGTGACCAAGAACAATGGGAGCGTGAGGAGAATCAATGATATGCAGCTTTATCTTCTCCTGATGTTTGCCGGAGATGCGCAAAGTCAAGGGAGAACTGGTATGGGTTATGTGGGCAAGTCTTTGACCGTTGAGTGAGTTGGCCACTAGAGGGTGTGAAAGCCTGGAAACCGGAATGCCACACCAGCATCAAGGAAGCTCTCCTCAGCGCCCGAGTCAATGAGAGCAGTGGTCTCTCGCCTCTGACCCTCCCACTCGATAGTCACAGGCAGGCAGGTGCGTTGTTTAGAGGAGCATTCAACCGGAATTACGCCCACTAGTGCTCCTCTACTCACTAGTGGGCGTTGGCCCTTTAACGGACAGTTTGAAACAAAGTGACCCGGTTGACCGCAGTAGAGGCAGGCCTTAGTAGCCATCCTCCGATCACGTTCTTCTCGGGTAAGACGAGCACGGTTCACCTGTATAGGTTCCGGTTCCGACATGGGTGCAGAGGAAGCTTTAGGGTGAGTGACGAGGGTGGCAGGAATCTTGAACCTTTCGGCATCAGGCCTGCGGAAAACCCCTGGATCCCGGAAGCGTTGGCGTTCTTGCAGCCGTGAGCCGACACGAATGGCCAGACTGATGAGGTCGTCGAAGGACTCGGGTAGGTCGCGGGTCAGGAGCTCATCTTTTAGCTGTTCGGACAAGCCATAAATGAAGGTGTCATAGAGAGCCTTCTTACCCCATCCACTGGAGTTAGCCAACGTCTGGAAGTCGATGGCGTGGTCCGAGACAGATCTTCTCCCCTGGTGCATGTGAAGCATCTCTCTCACCGCTTCATGGCCATGCTTGGAGCAATTGAAGACCCTCTTCATCTCCACAGCGAACAGACTGAAGCTCTGGCAGTATGGAAAAGACTCCTCCCAAGCAGCGGTTCCCCACATCTT